>VXBL01009720.1:643291-796203 GCA_013400195.1 Aramus guarauna
TGAAGCCATGTTGGCTGTCACCAATCACCTCCTTATTTTTCAAGTGCCTTAGCATAATTTCCAGGAAGATTGCTCCATGATGTTACCAGGCACAGAGGTGAGACTGACCGGTCTATAGTTCCCCGGGTCTTCCTTTATTCCCTTTTTAAAAATGAGGGTTATGTTTCCCCTTTTGCAGTCATTGGGAACTTCACCGGACTGCCAGGACTTCTCAAATATGATGGAAAGTGGTTTTGCAACTTCATCCGCCAGTTCCCTCAGGACTCACAGATGAATCTCATCAGGTCCAATGGACTTGTGCACCTTCAGGTTCCTTAGACAGTCTCAACCCTGATCTTCTCCTCCAGTTCATTTTCCCAGTCCCTGCCTTTGCCTTCTCCGACTTGGTCGGTATGGCTCAAGCACTTGCCAGTGAAGACTGAGGCAAAAAAGCCATTGAGTACCTCAGCCTTGTCCATATCCCAGGTAACCAGGTCTCCCAATTCTCTTCCAGAGGGGGCCCGCATTTTCCCTAGTGTTCCTTTTATGACTGACGTACCTATAGAAACTTTTCTTGTTGCCCTTGACATCCCTGGCCAGATTTAATTCTATCAGGGCTTTAGCTTTCCTAACCTGATCCCTGGCTGCTCGGACAGTTTCTCTGTATTCCTCCCAGGCTACCTGCTCTTGCTTCCAGCCTCTGTAGGCTTCCTTTTTGTGTTTCAATTTGTCCAGGATTTTCAGTAGTCCAAAGCCATTGAAACAAGAAGTATTCTTCATACCTTAGTAGGGCTTAGATCAGACCTTTTGTTAGCATCTATTTTTCCTAGATGTGACCAGTGATCATCTGACCTCCGGGAAAGTGGCCAACTGTTGTTGTTCATACAGCTATCATTTTATTCAAGGGATTAATTCTGCCAGAAACCAACAGACCAACTTACTGAGGGTGCACAACAGTGTCTGTGCAGTGGGAAAGCCTCCTTCAACTAGAAGATTGGACTCACTCTCCGCAAGGCACTACATTTGGCCCCTGCCTCGGTTAAGTTCAACGTGCTTGCTCTGGGCAGCTCTTGGCTCAATGTGCCGTGCAGGACTGCACCTCAAGGGAGTGACACATAAAAATGTGCAGCTGTAGAACTGAACCTTGAGACATCTATGCCCCTTATTCGATTTACCCAGTACAATACGGAGTGCTCATTCTGACAAAAAAGACTGGCCCAAGTCATGTGTAAAGTGCCACTATTGCAGTTGTTTCCTGTGGCAAGTTTTTTAGACCTTTTCTCATAGGTTTCTAAACCTCTCGGTTTAGTCTGTTTTAATTCATGTTGAGGTGATGACATGGTAAGTGTTACAAGATGTTGGCAAATTTTCCTTTCTTGGTCTGAAATGACAGTCTAGAAGGAAGAGGGGTCTCATTCAGAGATGCTGTGACTTTTATCATCATACTGCAATTACGTCAACCAAATTGTGTCCATTTATGAAAAGAGTTATAAACACAATTAAAACTAAAACTAAGATAACAGCTATACCAGAGATGATGTATTTCTTGACCTTTTTATGACCTGGTGAACAAATTGCGAGCCTGAAAACTTGTCTGTTGTTTCAAATTACATCACCTGGTCTAATAAAAGATATCCCCTCTTCCTAAAAAAGTGCCATTGCTTTTGTTTATTTTGGTGTTGGAAGAACCTATTGACTTAGGGTTGCTATGTTGTGTAAACCTCTATAGCTTGTATTTGGTATTTGTGGTACTTCAAATATAATAGATGTTCTTTACAATCGTAACTTTGGCAACACTTGAAGTCCCAGCAGTCAGGGAGACTGTGACTACAAAATCCCCAGTGGAACTAAAATCAAAGTTGGGTTATGGTCCCAGGTTTGAAAGGTGAGGCACTGTCAGAAGTGTGAGTCTTCCAGAAAGTAGTCAAATCATCTGTTTGTGTTTTTTTAACAAACTTGTTATTGGCATAAACTTTTAAAAATATGTATACTTAAACCAGCCTGTTTTAACTTTACTGTTTTGTTTGAAATAACCTAATTAGGAATTTGTGGATCTCAGGTTTCTACTGTATTGAAATTTTTGAGCTTCATGATTAACAAAACTGGCAATAGATAACAGCATAAGCAACCTTAGTTAAATATATTTTGATACATTTTCCTAAAACAAATTTAGCCATGTTCAATACAGCATTACATGTAAACGTCTGGAAAAACTGCAGCGTTTTTCCAAGCAGGAGGCATGAGATTACTATAATCCATAGCCTCCACCACAGTATTAATTAGCATGGCTCACTAACCAGGGACGTAATATTTGTAAATGAAACTCTAGAAGGGCATCAGTAAGGAACAGGATGTTGAAGCCAAATGGAAAACATGAACCAATAAAAAGGCTGAACTAGCTAGAAGTGCAAGCTCAGCCTTTGAAGTTAGTTCAAGTACTGCATGCTTTAATTTTGGTGTAATCTTACGATGGGGGTACAAACAAGAACTCAGAAACAGATTTTGTAACATTTGGCCCAATTGTAGATGAATCAGTTTGTTGATGGTTACCAACAATTGCACAGCCAGAGAAGCTGTGGTCTTTGTTAAATTAGATTGAATAATTGGCTTCAGTGGGAGTTTCGGGTGCAGAGCAAATGAAGTGTCATGGCCCTTGACTGTCGTAAGATTCCTTAGCAGAGGCTAAGCTTTTGCATTCAGAACAACCTGAATGTGGATTCAGAGAAAATAAGTCCCTCAAGAGTTCATTTACTCACTCCTCTGCCCCAGTATAGGTCTGACAATACGTAGTCCCTCCTGGCAGATGTGTGTATCTTGTCTGTTTTTAGAACCCCTCTGATGACAATCAGGATACCAAAAGCTCTCTGGGCAGTTTGTTTCCAATGCTTAACTATTGTCTCAGAATACAATCTGTGATTAGTACTACAGGACCTTGGCAAGCCCAACTAAGCCTATGTATTTCTGTGTGTTGATTTTGTTTTGCTTTGTTGTTGGTTTGTTGTTGTTTTTAATATACTTTCACGTGGAGCTGCAGTGACAAAGCAGTGCTGCTTTCCTGGGGTTTCAAGCAGGGAAGAAAAAAGAAAAATCACTGGTTTTGTCCTTTGGACAGCTTTCTGAAGGCCTACTACTGCCAGGTGCTGAGCACCTCTGAAGATGTGAATTAAGGGAATGAGTTTCAATACATTCAGCGAATTTCAGGATCAAGCAGCCAGGAGTTAAGACGATTTCGAACTGGAAGATTGTAACTGGAAGATGAACACAGTCATACACACTCTCCTTTTTTAGGTCAAGCGTTCATTCCATTAGTTTGAAAATAGTAAGTTATCGTAGTCTTTAGTGAATGGCCCAACACATGCTGTTAATTACTTTCTCATTTGGGAGAAAAAACAGGGAAAGTTAATTTTTTTTTTCTTGCATATGCTTTCTAGAGGAAAAAGAACTCTCATAAAGTGCATTTATTTTCTCTTTCCAGCAGCCATGCAGACCTCTGGAAAGAGCCATATTCCTTAACAAAGCAGGCGTAATGGCTCTGTCCTCTGAAATGCAAGTGGGTACAAACACAAACATTTTAATGAAACGTGAAGACCTTCATTGAAAAAAAATACACAGAAGAAAATGGTTGGAAAATTGTATTAGGAAAAAGATTATATACACCAAACTTAAGCCCTGTGTGATTATGACAGTAAAATAGTTTACCAACCAAGGTAATTTTATGCACATACATGTATAGTGTGTATATATATGCACACAAGCACACACAAATCCATGAAGTATAGATTTTTATAGACATGTATACATGCCTATATACACAAAACCATAAAGCTGTAAATTCCTCTAGAGACATGACCAATTCAGTTCCCAAAATACCTTTTTCAGGAATGAGTGGTAAACCAATCAGGGTCTGGGGTTTACAAAACCAATACTGATGAGCTGGGCCTTGCAGTGGGATGAAATTCATTTAGTTGCCTACAGGTGAAAACTAGTAAGAATGCTAAAACTTGTTGACTGCATTTACCAGGCCATAGGCACCGCGGCCTGTTCTAATGAATATTTCCAGTGAAATCTCTGTATTTACTGACTTTGACAGATGGGGAATATTGCATAAGCTATTGTGTGCCTGTGCATTCCTTGAGTGTGATGCTGTGCTTTTTTCTTGCTTGCCTTGTCATTTGTTTCATTTAACTTTCTCATTAATGGCACAATTGCTTTGCTTTGTTCGAAAATCCTTTTCTGAGAAGCAAGTATTACTTTCTTTTTAAACTTCTTGCCAACAAAAGATTTTCAAACACATATGGTACAGAGGAATCATGTACAAGATTGTTTTAGAGGAAAAAGAAATATCTAAAATTAAAAGCACAAATCCACTTACTACATTTCCACTTCTCCTTTGACATGAAAACTTAACATGAGAAATGCACACAGTTCATCAGCATACACTGAACAAATACATAATTAACGTGGAATAAGCAATGCTGTTGTCAACGCTTTCACATATGGTACCATAGAACTAAAATATTTTAATTAGTAGAGAAATAGAGGGAAATGCAAGCAAATGCAGCATGTACTTGATGTAGAAATTATCTTGTCTCAATGAATATTAAAAATAAGACAATATCTCATCTATACCTTGACTACTCTTACCATACTAGGACAGCTTAGTGGGTCCTGCATAATTCTAATCTGCTCCTGCACTCTGATAAATTATTACTTGGCAGAAAAGTATCCATTGTGGTCATTGTGCAAATGCTTTACTAAATCACTGGTAGAAATCAAAATGTGTGAGTTCATTAGTAGGTAGGTAAAAAGTGTTGATTTTGGTGTTTTGTATTAATCCAATGTGTTGGACTGATAGAACCTTATTTGAAGGTTACATAATAAGAGGAAAAGAAAAAACAACAACAACAACAACAACAAAAACCCAAAACTATATAGCAATACCACGTGGCTTCTGATTTGGGAACTAAAATTTAGCCTATTAGACATGGACCAGTTCCAAAAGTGCACATTCAAACAATTATGCATGAAGGAGTTAGAAACACAGATGTGAATTATAACTCTCTGAAATCCTGGGAATGCTCCAAATCAGGCCATTAGACGTAGGTTTGAGCTGTGAGTACAGATCCAGATCTAAAATTTTTGTTCAAACCTGTCTTTCCCCACCATTTTTACAGCAACTACTGAATCTATTAAAACCAGCAATGTTCCATAAGCTTAAAAAATATACCAGTTAACCCTATCTTAGCTGTATACAGACATGATTCCCAATGACTGACTAAAAGCGTTACTATAAAAAGGCAGTGACAGAAAATCACCAGGTGAATGTAATGGGACAGCTTAAACAGGTCAAATTCAAGCTGGGTTACAGCAGCTCCATTGGCCACATAGAGCTACACAATCATCACTTTGGCCCAGCATTTAGCATTAGAAACTTAAATAATCTAAGGATTTTCTTTTCCAAGTTTGGGAGAGAACTGCGAAACATCTGGTCTCTTTTCAATCATTTTCACACACACACACACACGAGCTAAAGTCAATAGTTTTGACTAGAGCAATAGCGTTGGATAGGACTGAGGGTGGCCATGTCACAAGTGGACAAGTGGGAGAGGGTAGACAATGTCCCGCAAGGCTGTCGTACTGCGTAGGGCTAGAGGCACAGAAAGAGCGATGACGGGACACCTGCCGTTCTTCAGCACGTTCGACAGCAGGAAACTGGGAGTCTCACATGTATGTAAGTACCCAGTTCCTTGATACTTTTATCTGTAGATTTCTCTTTTATTAAGTCAAACATGGTTGCAAAGTGAGTCACTGATTCTTCTTGTGTGAAAGAAGTAGAAGTTGTGGCACACACCAGTCTGGCCTTGGCTACCCAGTACTGTATAATAAGAGAACTAATGACGGAAACTGGGTCTGCTGAACCTGGTCTACTGCTGTGTCTGCAAAGCACTTCGCTTCGTTGCTGATCTCAGTGCCTGATGATTAAATACTAGGTTTCCACACCTTGAAAGGGACAAATGAATCCACAGCTCAGGGTCTAGGACCGTTCCCCATTAACAGGACTTTAAGAAACAGCCACTAAAAAGAGATGATGAGGTGTACGGAGGCAATGGCAGAGCAGCATTGTACAGACACAAATGAGAAAGCATTTTACCCCCTTTTAAATGGCATGGTGACCACCACTACCACTCTTGTTAAGTGTGCACCTTAATAACATAATCCGGCGCTACATATTTTCAGGAATTAATCTCATAGTCTGATACTTTGTGTCGTGCAGTAGCAGGAAAGTCAAAGCAAAATGTATAAAGCTCCTTCCTGAAGTGTGTAGTCACGGCTTGTGTTGATAGCAAAAATATTTGAATAAGCAACTTCAGGACTGCACCCTCAAAGATTATAAAATGTTTTAATAAACATGCCAGGTCTGATGAGAGAAAAGTGAAATACACAGTAATAGCATCTATGTGTAAATATTTATGAATCCAAATGACGGCTTAAAAAAATTCCAAAATAGTTCCAATATGTTGCCTTACTTGGGAGTAAACAAGAAAAGTAGGTCTGAATGAATGTGATTAGATTGTGTATTTTGACCACCACTAAAGCATAAATCCATCCACAAGAGTTTCTAGGTTTGCAGGTTTCTGAAAAGAGAATTGGTTTTATCGTCCGTAGCAGCAAACGCCACAGACAACTGCTGTTCTGCTGTAGACTTCTGAAAGTCCCAAGGTATACGCAGTTCAAATAAACAAGGAATAAAGTTTTAATTATCTAAAGGGAGAGGTGCAGGGGTTGTTCAGCAAAACTTTTCTAGCCCTTTAAAACTGCTAAGCTCACATAGGTGTTAGATCAGCAACCTGTGAAAGAATAGATCTCAAGAACAAGACAAAAAGGCAATAGCAGCACAAGCTGTCTGAAGTGATACAGAGCCATCATTTAGAACAATAACAGTTAGTTAGCCTTTATACCTGTTCAGTTTTCAGGCTCTCCTGCTGGAACCAGCAATAGTCATTACTTGGTCCCTTGGGACGAGACTAAACCCACTATTCCGTTTCAGATGTATCACCAAATACATCTGGGGGTATCTGCCATTGCATCAGATGACATGCAGTAACCCAGAAGTGAAAGGGTCCCTGTCTCTTAATATATTCCCTGACCAACTGCTCAATATTTCTTTAAAATTAACACATAAAATGGACATAATGATATGACCAATAATTCTAGCATATATGTGATTGTCCTCAGTTGCGTACAGAAGACATGGCCTATAAATGACTGTGCATGTGCGTATATCACACATATATACACGCATATATATTGCAGTTAACATGCAGACAGAACTGCAAGCATCGGTTTGCAGAACTTTGAGTGGGTAGAGCCAGTTTGCAAAATTCTGCTCACTCACTGAAGTACACGAAGTACTTTTTTTTTGTTTGTTTTTAAGTTTGATAGATGTGTATGGTATTAATCATAGTAACTGTCTGGGACAGTAGTTTTTGCGTAGGGGCTGGTAAAATTTCGTTAACAATTTGGCAAGGCTGGAACATATTCACAAGGAGTTTTATCATCTGTGACAAATATCTGGATAATATTTTTCATTTTAGAAGTAATCCAAGTATGATTCAAGTCAAAGCTACCAGCATAAGATAAGCATTGTCTACATGTTATTTAACTGTCTCAAAATGCCATGAAGGCAAGACTACAACAAAACAGAAACTGACTGCGGCACTCCAGCATTTGGTTGCGTGCAATGTGCTGACCACAGCAGTAGAAGGTGGCCTTTCACGTGTTTTTGAGACTGACATACATCACTGCATTTACGGCATTTCATGCTGCTTCTTTGCCTTTCACACTAATGAGTGGTAGGCCACACAGTACCACATGTGCTCTGCTCACTACAAGATGCTACATTCCACCCTCCTCAGATGTACTGAACATTACAGTTTACTGCATCTGTGAAATTTGGGAAAACATGAAAAATAGGGACAAGAATTTTATGTTTTACTTCCTTGTGGCTTCCACATAAGACATCAGTCTCAGGTAATGTCACACAAGCAAACAACTCAAACACAGAAGGAATGAAGATAAGCATGAAGCAAACTCTGTTTCTGAACTGTGGAGAAAGTAGGAACTGAACCAATGATCTCCCCTGCTCGTTCTGTGAGAGGAGAGGATGGGGCCAGACTCTTTTCAGAGGTGCCCAGTGACAGGACAAGGGGCAATGGGCACAAACTGGAACACGGGAAGTTCCATCTCAATACAAGGAAAAAAACTTCTTCACTTTGAGGGTGACAGAGCACTGGCACAGGCTGCCCAGAGAGGTTGTGGAGTCTCCTTCTCTGGAGATATTCAAAACCCGCCTGGACATGATCCTGTGCAACTTGCTCTAGGTGATCCTGCTCTAGCAGGGGGTTGGACTAGATGATCTTCAGAGGTCCCTTCCAACCCCTACCATTCTGTGATTCTGTACGAGGATCTATGAGCAGGACAGCTATATCCATAGAACAGAGTGTCTTTCTTCCCTGCCAGCCTGTCTGAAGCAACTCCTGATGAAAATCCCATACAATTCTTGGTCACTGTGTCAAGAGTGAAAAAGAAAAAGACTATTAGTTGCCCTTAGCTGCCACTCCACACTGGGGAGGAAAGCACACATGAATGGCCCTTAGCAGTGTGATCTAAGAGCTCCAAGTGAAGAACCTTTACTTCTGACAACTGAGATGGGACTGCATGGCTCCTCCTCCTTGTCCAAGAGGTTGGGAGGGGTAGTGGAAGACAATCCCATGCCTAAATCAGGGGGAGTCCTCAGGAACTCAGCAAGATGGAGATCGCTGATCTGCCTTTCTCTTACACACGTTACACACATACAGAGAAGAATGGCGCCAGCAACTTTGTGGGTGGGGACTGCTGTTTAAAGTGGTCTGAAAAATGTGGAGAGGTCTATCATCATCCTGTCCCCTGCCTAGCAGTTAATTCTGCCCCTGCCTCCTCTTAACTCCCCAATTAATCCTTTGGCCCTAGTCCTATCAAGTCTGTCCCAATTCTTTTTGAAACTCTTAAAACTGTAAAAACAAGCAAGAAAGTAGGGAGAGCTGCACAAAAGCTATGAGCTCCTGCACCCTTCTGGTGAGTAATGCCATGGGAGGAATGATGTTTTACAAAAGTTCTCCGTCACATCTGTGTCCTGATGTATTTTAAGCCTTTCTTGTGGATCAAAACTCAGAAATGAGGCAGAAGGTGTACTTTGGATGAGGAATCAGACTGGACTGGGAGCAAACCACAACAAGATTTGATTTTATGATAGCTCAGACACCTCATGAGTTATCTTTGATGAATAGAAGTTGCGTGAATTGCAGTACTGAGAGCATTGTGTGCCAAGACACTGCTTCAGGGCTGTCAGTTCAATGCAGTGTTTTACTTATTCATTAAATCAGGCACTGAAGAACTGGGTATGATTATAACATCTTTAGGACCAAGACCACCTAGTTGTTTGTACCATGCATGCTTCAGTAGAATCGTACTCTGATTTGAGCCTCGAGGTGTGCTGTTAAAGAAATGAGTAACACAAGAGTCAGTTATCACAATCGTGTTGATAAGGAACACATTGGAAGATGTTTATTTTCTACCCTTGACTAATGTCCCATGGTTCTTAATAATATTCCCAGTTGTCATCTTTGCTCTGGAAACATAAGGACAAACCTTGTATGCACGTTCTTTTTGTGTCTCCTGCCAAGCTCCATTAAATGTCTCTGCATTCCCTTCCTCACAGAGATTTTAATCTGCCTGCAAAAGGTAATAGAATGTCATTGCTGTGTTGCAGCCAGTTGAAATAGTCAGAACAGTTCTTCAATAAATGCATCAAAAAGAGAGAAACAAGGTGTGGTTGGGTTGGCCCTCACTAGCAGCCAGTCTCCCACCCAGCTGCTCACTCACTCACTGCCCCCACTCCCCCCCCACCCTCTGCCCCTGCAGGACAAGGGGAGAAAACAGGAAAAACAGGCAAGAGAAAGTTTGTGGGTGAAGATAAAGACAGAGAGATTGCTTACCAATTACTGATGCAGGCAAAACAGACTCAGGGGAATTAATTTATTGCCAATTAAAATAAATCATTACTGATTCAGATAGTGGGAAACAAAACCAAGAAAAATGAACATTTACACACTTAGAGAAGACACTTTTCCTCCACCTTTCCCAGGCTCGAGTTCACTCCAGGCACCTCTCCTGCCCTCCTTGTTCTCGCTACAGGTTACACTTGGTCCCTTCGGTGAGTGAGGCACTGGGCAGCCCCTTCTTCCTCCTCACTCTTCCCGTCTGCTGCAGCACGGGTCCTCCACGGGCTGCAGGGAATATCTGCTACACCATAGAGCACATCCTCCTCCTCCTCTGGCCTTGGTGGTCCCTCTGTTGTTTTTCACTCTTTATTCCCTCCTACTCTCTCTGGCTTTCTTTGTTCATTCTTAAATGTTTCCCCGAGGTGCCAGTATCATGGCTGCTGGGCTCAGCTGTGCCCTGGGATGGCTCTGTTGGAGCCAGGTGGACCTGGCTGTGTTTGGCACGGAGCAGCCCTGACCTCGCCCACCCTGCCGCCCCCCCTGCCTGCACCTTGCCATTTATTCCCACAAGGTGTGACTTCCTCTATACCAAAGTGGAGAGAAGCTGTCCCATCAAGAACAGCAGGGGTCTTTTGTAGATATCTCACCCCAGCAGCAGAGTGATGAGATCACTGCAGAGAGCGCAGCTGAGGACAACCACCAGAGGGTCATGATGGAGGAAGAGGAAACCACCAAAAGGCAGTGGGAACACTTGAGCTGTTGGGAGGGAGGGCAGGGCAGGCAAATTTCCAGTGGTGGTGGAGAGCAAGCTCCAACTGAAGCTGGTGGGAGAGACCTCTCAAACCACTCAAGACCTGTACTTTCTCATTGTGTTAGCCCCTACCACAGCCTGATGCCTGGCAGGAATGCCGCTCTCGGGTTTTGCATAACAGAGTGGGCCAGGGACTGCTGGGCTGGTCTGCAGCAGGGACTGCAGCTACCTGGTAGGCACTCCTGGAGCACTGGGCCCAGCTGGAGGTTTCTCAGCTACAGAGCAGGACCAAAGCCCCCGCGCAAGGACTCCCCATGCGGATAGAACCACGTGTGAAGCAGAACTGCGGTACAAAAAGGCATAAATGTCTGAAATATAGTAACACCTGCAGAGGTGCATAAGGCCCAAGGCAACTGGATGATTTTAACTGCAACTAGAGGAGGTGATAAGAAGACAGAAAGAGAATATGAGGGAAGGCCAAGGAATGCTGCAGTTTTCTCTAAACTACATGCAGAAAATACTGCTGCAGGAAGACTGTATTCAGGCACTGGGAAGTTTAGAAGGACTAGCGAGGGCAGGACACCAACTTGCCTAAAATAGCACCGTTGAAGTACAAAATTGGAAGAGGAAGGAGGAGCAGAGAAAGAAGGAGCAATAGTCCAAGATCTATTTTTTTTTTTAAGTCCATCTAATTTCGGCATAGGCTTAAAAAACCAAAACAAAACCTCCAGGAGATTCTTCCATCTAGGAATTCAAGCTTTGAAGCAAAATCTGTTTTCTGTCTTTATCAGATCTCTTTGCTGTCCCACTTCTTTCTCCCATTCTAATGTATAACTGGCTTCAGCAGAGATCGTCTATTGCTTGTTCTGTGTCAGGCCCTTGCCAGTAACTCCATGGGATCTGAGCTTCCTCCAGTCATCTCATGCTCCTATTTAAAATACTTTAACTGGAAAGCTCAGATAACCTCATTTCAGATACTACCATTTTGCAACAAATTTCCACCTGGTCAATATTAGGTCCAGTAACCATGGCTGGAGTGAAGAATAATCTTGCTTTCATGTTGAGGCTGTACAGCTTCAGTTAAATGTGATTTGAAGTGGCATGACTTGCTACTAATGAGCATCAGCACTGATAGCAGGAAAACTAGCTATTAAGAATCCAAATTTCAAAGCACGCTTGTTGGCACTCTGGTACTCACTTTCTGTTTCTTGGGAAGATTTGACTGTTTCTCCAAAATCACACTACTCTTTGGAGAAATGGTGGATTTTTTGGAGTTTCCAGGCTTTGGGAAGGACATAGATGAGGTACCTGCATATGGAAAGAAAATTAAAGTAATGGGAAAATGAAAGGTTTTACTATTACATGCTATTGCTAGCCCTACTGCCAAATGGAGATATTTAATGAACAAACAGGTCATAACATCCTCCGGGAAAACCTAAGAGGATATTCATGGCTGAAACAAGGATGAAGCAAGGCCTCTTACATCCCCCAAAAGCATACTGACAAACTGGCAAGAAAAAAGTTTCATCTCTCTAGTTGTACATAAGTTGATGAAGCACAAGAAGCCAGGGAGGTGAAATATGTGGATGAACCAAATAGGATTGCCATGTCACTCTGCAGAATGACAAAATGACCATATTCTTCTCTGAAGTAGGGCCTGTGCAGTAAAGACAATGCTGATACCCTGCAACTTTCACTTTCCCTTTTTTAGAAAACTTATCACTCACAAGTGCAGAGAGCAACTCCTGTGCAAGCAGCATAAGAGAGGCAGAGGTTTATATGTGCAGCTTCAAAAGAGAGCAAACAAAGTCCTTATACCGAGAGAATGTCACCTAAGCTATAAGCTCATCCTCCTAAATTACAAAGCTTGGTTAACAACCTGTAAGGAATGATGATGAGTTTTGCTCCAGATCTTCTTGCATTTTAAGGAGTATTCTCTCCTGCTCCAAGGCTTCTATGTACTTGGAATAGGACCAGGAAGCCTGCAAGAACCATTAAAAACCATCAGCCTCTAGACCATATCACTGGTAGTTCCTGGTCCATTTCGACAGTGAGACAAAACACTTGTTTATGTTATATCCCTATTATTGAATAATCATAATTATTAAGAAGAGAAGTTTTGTCATGACAATACTGGAATCACAGGAAAAATAGTATTGCTGCAAATAAGGGAATCTCAAAACACCGTGAAATGCAATTTAAGGAATTTTGACAGATACAATGTTTGCATTCATTTATTCTCCATCCCTGCTGAGTCCTATTCTCTCTCCTTTCATCTTCAAAACTTAAATACAGCAGAGCTTTCCCGTCCCAAAATATCAGTCTTTTGTGCTATTGAGGACTTGATTTTATCTCCCTGCCACGCCCTTCCAGTGTGTCCTTTCTCAAATCATCAAAGGTCTCATTAGCTTCACAGTTCTTTCTGCCTGCCCTCTCCAGCAGACCGCTACTACCACTAGAGGCAGATCAAGTAGAGATGTCATCCTTTCCTTTTCTAAGGAACAAATATTGCTCTTTACATTGCATTGCAACAACTACAGTTTGGGTTTCATGTAAATTTTAGGTCATTCTCCCAAATCAGTATGGGAACTATACTTTTATTTGGCCTTTTTTTTTCCTTACAGCATGAGTATTTTTGGGCCAATTTGTCATTTCATGACCCAGTAAGAAGAACTTCTGGCATCTTCCTATAGCAGGAAGGGACTTGGGCAAGAAACTGCTCTATAAAAGTGTGACCAGCATGTTGAGGAAGGTGATTCTCCGCCTCAACACCATTCCAATGAGATCCCACCTGGAGTACTGCATCCAGCTCTGGGGTCCCCAACATAAGAAGGACATGGAGCTGCTGGAGCGAGTCCAGAGGAGACCACAAGGATGATCAGAGGGCTGGATCACCTCTCCTATGGAGATAGACTGAGAGAGTTGGGCTTGTTCAGCATGGAGAAGAGAAGGCTGCAGGGAGATCTAATTGTGGCCTTCCAGTACCTAAAGGGGCCTACAGGAAAGCTGGAGAGGCACTGTTTATCAGGACAAGGGGTAATGGGTTTAAGATGAAGGAGGGCAGATTTAGATTAGATATTAGGAAAAAATTCTTTCCTGTGAGGGTGGTGAGGCAGTGGTGCAGGTTGCCCAGAGAGGTTGTGAATGCTCCTTCCCTGGAAGTGTTCAAGGCCAGGTTGGATGGGGCTTTGGGCAACCTGGTCTAGTGGAGGGTGTCCCTGGATGATGGTTGGAACTGGATGATCTCTGAGGTCCCTTCCAACCCAAACCATTCTATGATTCTGTGGTCTTATAAAAGATTATTACTCTGTCTTCTATTACCTGCTTCTTCTTGAGGGCTGAGGCATACGATATTGATATAGTGGCTCACCCAACTCAATGTTTTTTAAATAGGCATGAGCAAAGGTTAAAAGGTCCATTTAAGCAATAAGAGTGTGAGCTTAGCTATGCAGTTTGCACTGTGGCTTCATATTTTGAGAGTATTTCAGACTGCCTCTTTCTATATTCTGCTCATTGCTAATGTAATGCCACAGGAAGAGCTCTACAAATGTAAGCAGTGGCCGGAGTGCCATTTACTCCTGCATTGGATGGCATAGCTGTGACTATGTGGTTGCATATATTCCCCATATGTTATGGCAGTGTCAGCTCAGCTATGAGTGATCACCACAGCCAAGGTGGCATGTCTCTTCTTCCTGTTTCTCCAGTAAAATGACTGTTACCTTTTCACTACAGATTTAATGTATCATGAGAGTTGTTCTGGCAGAAGTGCTAAGCAGCTATTTTCTGCTGTATTTTCTATCCAAATACCTAGATTTTCTAAATGAGTTCAGCTTCAGTTTTGACATAAGAGCAGAACAGGACTCAAACCTAAACCAAATTTTTTCAAGATATGAATTTTTCAAGTAATGAAAAAATTCTTATTCTAGATTTGGACTTCCTTTCCTTCAACTTACCTTTAAATAAAGACTCTTTTCAAATCTACCCACCTAAAGGGCTTAATATGTTGTTAGATAGTAATACTATTCAGAACCTAAGTCTTAAAAAAAAAATTTAAAAAATCATTATCTGTAAGGTAGGTACACTTACAACAGCAATGTTACTTGAAGAATGAACAGTTATGGAAGAACCATGTGACAGTAGTATTCAAAACCAAGCCACACTTTCCCATTCTCCCAAGATCATTTTATCTCCCTTGAATAATGATATCTGCAACACGTTTATTATTCACCTGCCACCCATATCCATCTGAAAATGATGCTGGTCCTCTCTCCACACCAGTCTCATCTCCCAAAGCGCTGCCTGACAGACTGATGAGTTTTCGCCCCTCTTCTTTATCCTGCCAATAATAAGAACTCATAATTATATGTAAACAAGAGTTACTGAGCTAAAGTAAAAAGCAAAGTCTGAGGAAGCAAAAATTGTCATTGGAAATGAGATACTGCCATATGCAGTAATGTTTTGTAATGCCAAGTTTCATAGTTTGTCACATTGGACATAATAAAAAATAGCAGAAGATACTGCTTTTTTAAAGCATTTCTTTGTCCTAATCGAAGTTTCCCAACCTCTACACTCCTACAGACTGTCTTCCTTTCAGATTCAATACCTGCTCCAAAATATAGCTAAGTGAGAGGGCAGAGCTGCGATAGAACATATTTTAAGGACAGAGAGGCCATTGTGATCCTCTAATTTGGCCTCAGGTATAAATGTAGAACATAAGATTTCTCATTATTAATTCCAGCTTGATCCAGTAGCTGCGAATGAACTACAGTACACACATTAGGAAAACGCAATCTTATTTGAAACATTTACAGTGAAGGACAAGGCCTTGCAACCCTTTGTAAACCATTCCAGTGATTAGCTATTTGTCATTTTCATGTTGTTTCAGTGTTTTATTCAGGTGGAACCTTGGCACATTCTGTCTGATGATCCCAAAATTCTGTATGAACATTAATCAATGTTCTTATTTAACCTCACATAATTAACCCCACAACATCTCCATGAGGCAAGTAATACAACCCTCCCATGTTGCTAATGAGAAAGTGAGAAGAGAGGTCAAGTAGTGCCCAAAGGCACTCAGAAAGTCCCTGAAAAATCTGGAAAAGGATCAGAGTATCCTACTTCCATGCTTCCAAGGGGCCTTTTTTCTTTCCTCGTCATCCCCACTGCCCTATGGACCTGTCATCTATAAGGATGACTTTTGGGTATAGAACTGCCCAGGCAGTGTGATGTTTATCCTCTCCAGAAGCAGGCTTACCAACTTCTGTGGCACACTCAATTGATGGAACAGGGATGCCAAAGCAAATACAGAAATAGTGTGTATACTAATATACTACAGTTTAGGTTTGCTAGCTCTCTCAATGAGAATGATGAAATAAATGAGGTCTTTAATAATGTCTTCTCATAATAAATTAGGCAATGTTATGGTAATGTCATATCCTATGACATTACACCACTTACAAATAAACTTACTGCTAAGAAGATTAAAGAGAGATGAGGGAAGTGTGGAAAAGGAAAATTAATGCTTATCATTTTACCTTTCTCTGCTAAAGGCATGGAAAAAAGAACAGATTTACAGTGTAGTAAAAATATTTTGTACACTTGAAGGCAAAAAAATCCAAAATCTATTTGGGAGGTAAAATGCAATTGTGTATACAAAAAATTACAAATACTGGCATCAAGGCAGTTTGCAAAAAGTGACTAATATTTATTTTAAGTAGGTGGCATGTGCATTTAGCAGTTAACAAAGGAACAGATCCACAGAAGGGCCAAAGCTGAGCCCATATAGCAGTGCCACACTAATGGCAAATATGTGAAAAAGGAGAAGCAAACCATGCTCTCTCAAGGCAATATCTTTTAAAATAATCATTTCAGCTCAGTACTGAAGCAATCACATTATGCTGAATGTTCGAGCTTACTTACCGACCCATCCCTGCCTTCCAGACACTGAGCTTAAAAGCAGTCCCTGCATTGTATGGCACACACATAAAATACTGAGATAGTCAAATAATACCAAGTCATGTATCATTGTCCAGTGAAAATCTCCTTGTCTGCCCATTTTTTCCATTATACTACATAAAAGTCCAACTCTTACCCAGTCAGTTCAGAAAGTGAAGTGAGCCCAGGTAGATTGGGCATCCCAGGGACAAATTTGTGAGAAGGGAGAAAGTAAAATTCCTTCCCCAGGCCATGATTGTTCTGTTTGACATAAATGCAAAATGGCAACTGGTTTGTGTGTATGTGTAAACATATATATGAGGAAAAAAAATATCCTTTCTAACCCTTACCAGAGCTTTCCTCTCCTTCAACATAAGCCTGGTGGGGCAGAGGAGCATAGACATGACTTTAAATGCCAAGAAATCTTCACCTTCTACAAGCTGCCAAGTGAACCTGCTATCGCTTATGTTGGATGAACCTTATCAGTATCCTTCAGAGATAGTGAATCATTTGAATGGTTATGTTGTCACTGAGGGGACAGAAATCTCAGGCAAGAGAACAAGGAATGGCAGATTCTTTAAACAATAATAGAAGGGGGAAAGGGGAAAACTTATCTGTTCCACCTATTCTTGCAAGAGATTTTAAAAGGTGACTGGTCCACTGACATTTTTTTTGTGAGAATAGTGTGCAAACTGTTTACTGAACTGCATTCTCTGCCTGTCACTTTCTAAAATTTCTTACCCTATTTCCCAGCTTAGAAGGGTAATTCACCTTTCCCATTTGTTCCCCATAAAAGCTAGGCTTTTGCCCTCCTGGCCAAGATTTGCTCTTTACTTCCTTGATCTTAATCAGAAATCTTATAGACAGGCAACAAACAGATGGAAAAAATAAGTCTGTGAAAATGCAAAAGTGCATTACTTTGAAATATTGCATTCTTGCACTCTAAGTACTGCCAATGGCCTTGCCAGACCTATTTGTATGGAGGCAACATGCTTTGGAGAAAGGAACATGAGTTCTTGGATTTTAGACTTCATTTGACATTGGTGTGTCCTTGAGTAACGCTTCACTGGTGCTCAGTTTTCACGAGTCTAAAAGAGGATAACAATGTGTACGTGTTCTTATGGGCATATATGTCTTTATCTGTCCAGGTACTCATGTGGTTCTCATCACGAGTAACATCTCAACACATGTGTACATGGTATTTAAAATATGTAAAGGTCTTTTAATGCTACTTATGATAGCTTGCAAGTCCAATAATTTCTCTGCCCTTACAGGAATGTTCTCTTCTCAAAGCTGGCCAAACAATTACATTTCATAAAAAATAAACTTTTGCAAAGCCTATAATCAATAGGAAAAAAATCCATTATATTTTAATAATAAAATTCCAAGAAAAACACTTTTACAAGCAAGCATTCCACTGTAGAGGTCACAGTTCTGTTAATGTACTGAAACTGTCTGGAAACTCATTGTGAACAGTCTAACAATTTAACTGTCAAAGCTGAGAAATAGTCAAGAAAAGACAAAGACTATACAAAGCAATTAGCACATAAATGTTTTTAAAAAATAATGTGCAGACTTTTCAAATGCTCCTTCTGAAAAATAGATATTAAATCTGGTTTGGTTTTGGTTTGCTTTGCTTTGCTTTGCTTTGCTTTGCTTTGCTTTGTTTTGTTTTGTTTTCAATAGTGACCCAGGACTGTAAATTCTAAAACAGGACAGTACATACTGAAAGTGCGAACGGGTCTGCAATTACCCGTTGTACACATGGACCGTACATAGATTTATTTTTTTTAATTCAGCCCTCTTTTTCACTCTTTTCTTGGCACAAAAGATGACTAAAATACATTTTCCTCTCTGTTTAATGAAAGGAGTATTCCACTGACTCATCTGCCTCAAGTTAAACATATGTATATGCATTGGCAGGATCGGGAACTAATCGCCCTAGGACTGGGTCGCGTGTAAAGCTTGAATTCTAATAAAAAGATTTCGGTAGCTTTGGATCAGGCTGAGAAAGGAATAGTTGAATTCATGGATGTTTGCTTGTGAAGGAGTTTTTATGCAGTTCGTCAGCTCTCACCTGAAACTTTAGGAGCCTTACCTCTGCTGTTTTGCCTTCCTTTTTTCGCATCTTTTTCCCCTTTTTTCTCTCCAAGGCAAGTAGAATTTTGTCACTAGCCAAATTGCTTCGAAACTTACAAAATTTTGGCCAAAATTTAAACAGAAGAGCAAAAATAGTCATCTGCGCAGAAAGAAAAGAAAGTCAGTCTTGACCATATTGAGAAAACAGTTTACTGTAAAATAAAATGTAGTTTACCATGAGAATGAAATAACTATTTCTTTCTGAATACACAGCCTTGTTCCTCCCACGTACTGTGTCCTGACATTTCAGCCCAGCTTTGCTCTGCACATGCTTTTCATCAGTATGTTTATTACTGGTGAGAAATCTTCCTAAAACACAGTTAAAAGGCACTTTCTTTTTTTATATTTCCCTAAACAATTGTTTGCATTAATGAAAACATCCATCATTTTTTACAAGTATTCTTGATAAAATATACACCAGTAGAATTGCTTTTGCACCACTGTTCCACTCAAGTATTTCAAATATTCAGTTCATTAGGGAGAGGGGTTTTTTTCCTTCCTTAAGAGAAAGGAAATACTTTTTTGCCTCTGGAAAGGCTCTTAAACCACATTACAGATCTATGAGCAAATCTTGGATAATTTTTAAATGATATAATCTCTCACAGGGTCTTTTTTGAACTAGAATAAGAAAAACAATTTTAGAAAAGCAAACAGAGGGGCTCAGTGAATTCTGTTGCTGCACGTACGAAGGCTCACATTTTTCAATTTATTTAGGTGCTTAATTTTCATTGAGAAACTTGGCTTCAAAGGAGCCGACCATGCTCAGCACCTCACTGCTTCTGCCTCAACGGACCTGTAAGTGACATGTGAGTCACTGTCATATTCCAGTCACAGCTTTTTGTCCAAGTTCTTCGCTTGGTGTTGTGCCACATTTCTGGAGATCACTAGAGTTTATGCAGCCTGAAATGAGACTTCTTATTTCTCTTAGGACCTATACGAACCCTTTTGTCTGACAAATCGTTCATCTTTTGTGATCCACACACTTTATGGACTCACAGTTGATGTGTAAAGGCGTTGGTGGCAATTTTATAGGAAAAGAAAAGGAACTAGCCTTCTTGAGTTAAGAAGATAAGACAAAGACTGTAAGGAGAAATAAGAAAATAGTCTGTAGTAAAGGTTCACAAATTGCTATTCAGTTTGATTAGTACAAAGATCAGAGAGAAAACTGTCTACAGCCATTTAATACAGACTTTCTGTAATAAGGGAAAGACCTTCAGTAAGTTAAGCTGTCTTTGTGCTTTACTCACATCTGTATTTTTTTTTCATAAACTACAAAAACTACAAACTTTCTAATTACGAATTCCCTCTCTGACATTAACCAAGTGGTAAAGAAAAAGCAATTTAAAACATAGACAGAATTAATTTCTACTGCCAGAATTCCTAACACAGTCCTGGATAACACTTTTCCAGGATCAGCTAGCTGTCAGACATTGTCCGGTTTATTGAGCAGTATATACCTGAAACCTCTCTGTCATCTCCACCGTACAATTTTCATTGAAATGCATGACTATAGTGTTCTCCCTCATGCCCAGGCTTATGTATGGAGTCCAAATTGTCACATAAGCAACAAAGACTGTCCTTAAAATTAGGCACATGGACTCTAACCAGGCCCGTTACAAAGATTGTCCCAGTTTCTTACCTGTGCCTCTCTAAAAATATAAGGTCCTAGTTCTTTCCTGTGCTCCAAAATCTTCTTTGCTTGTTCAATTGGGATGTCGATCTGCAAAGCTGGGGGTACAGTGGAATTAATAAAGCAGTCAATAATAGCTGTGATCTTTTTCTGGACTGTGGCATCACCACAATGAGAATGGCACAAGTCCTGAAAGACAAAAAATAGCATTTTCTGTCAATGGAGAGAGACAAGACCCTTTTACAGGGGCCCAGTGATCAAAGAGTAATAGTCATACAAAAATAATTACGCAATAGATCCCTTCAGGATGTAGGACAAAATTCTTATAGCAAATGTGCATGGTCAAGGACATAGTTAAGACCTGAGTGGGACTTCTGGTTTGCAAATGCAGATATTTAGCAATCATTGTTTTTAGGTGATAATCTCTGCCAGCACATTCTGATGGAACAGGATAGTTTTTATCCTGCATGCAGTCTAAGTTCATTACTGGCAAAGAGGAGGCATTTTTGAAAAGAGAAACACACTTACAGGTGTGAACTGCACTGATTTTCCCAATGAGCCTGCTTTGGGCATAGGCATGGTAACTACAAGGCAAAGAAATGCTCTAAATACTCCAAGAAAAGAGGGAAAATATTTAGAGGGTACAACCTATTATAACCAGGAATGTTGGCACAAAAGGGGACAATTTAAGTTACCAGTTTAATCTTCCATTCATTGAAATCTTCTCATTTCACCATTCATTAAGATTTTCTAGTTTCCCCAAACCTCAGTGTTTGAAATAACTCTGTGCAGAACAGAATACAAAACAAACCTGAACTTGCAAGGGTGAGATCTCAAAGGAACAGTGGGGGTTTTCTACCTTTTTAATGTGATCCTATTGTTCTTGTAAAACCTGTTATTACTGCATTTTCACACTCTGATGGTGCTGCCATCGGGCTTTTGACAGGAAGAAAAAATAACTTAAAGAACTTCCTTCAAACACTTTGAAACACGAACTTTCCATCTATCCATAAACATCAAGAAGTTTCTATAACACTAGGAGATTATCACATATATCTACTAAAGACACAATGAGCACTCTAGAGAGTTTTCAGGAAGAGAGCTCTCTAAATGAAGAATGTGCATTTAGTTTTGGTATAGGAGGCTGGCTATTTACTTTGCAAAGAAATTAAAACCAGGGCTTTTAACCAGAAATGTGGTATGTGGAAGAGTTGGCTTGTTTTATTATGAATACTTTTTACTTTTGTGAAGGAAAAAAAGAATGATAACAGCTACAATGAAGAAAGTAAGGCAATACAAAAATATATTCAATATATCCTAAGAATATATTATGGCTTCCTTTGCTTATCTAGCATAGAAGAAAAGGCAGAGAGCTCTAGTAAGAGGCAAGACAAACCAGCCGTATGATATGAAGAGGGATGAGACATGACAATAGAGGAAAAGATGGAAATGATCCACAGAGTTTTATTTCTTCATATTTTCTAAAAATAATATATTTTTGTTTTTTGATTGTCCCAAGATGTGCTGCCAGCCATATGGGTTACGAGGAGCAATGTAGTCATTGACTCCTAAAGGGAGTTCTGTCTAAACTGATGGCATGATAGGGCTCAGACAATACGAGTACACACTGTGCAAAGTGCTGCCCACGTCTTTGGCAAAATTCCTCCAGTTCAGCCTGACCCACAACACTCCTACTACTCCAGCCTTTTGCTTCTATAAAGAGCATCAACTGCCAACCATGACAAATTGCACGCATGTAGAAATATGGTTAGATTGTACTTTTTCTTGATAAGATGACAAATAAAATTAACATAAATGAAGGGGGGGGACGACACATGAAACAATGAAGGCTTTCTTCAGAAAGCAAATCCACAAAGAAAACAGTCTAAACTACAATCCTCAACAATGTAGCAATGAAGAGTCACAAATCTGAAAAAAAACATCAAATGTTTTGAGAAGGATTTATGTCATGGAACTTCAGGTGCCTTTGTGTGAAGTTTCTAGTCTAAGCTTGTCACTCCGTAACCAGGAGAGAGACAGCAGCACCCCCAGAGAGCATTTCAGCCGATGATGCCTTGCTTGGGTATGAGAGCCTCTGTGAGGAGGAGGGGAGATTGCCCCTTGGAAACAGAGGAGCTGCAGCTTCTAAAGCAGACCCCAAATTCAAATGCGTAAAATTAAACAGTGAGAAGACTGCAGCAGGATCTCCAAGTGCTACTGCAGCATCAGCTGGGTTTACCTCCTAATTTCTGAGCACATTAGCTAAGCTCATGCTCCCTGCCTGCCATGTGCACGCAGGCTGTGCTTAGGAGCCCAGGAGAGGCTCTGCACTTTTGCATCAGCAATATCGCAGAGGCGAAAGGAATGAGGAACAAGAGAAAGCTCCGTGGTGCCCCTGCATTCAGTCCAGGGTGCTACGAGGAGGCTGCAGTGTGACTTAAAGGCTCGCTCCAGAGTTTTCCCATTGTGTTTCACCCCACGCAGCAGCAATTTCACAAAGGGGCATGTATTTGGGAGAGAGGCAATCCCTGCTGACCTTCCTCATCACATTTCACCTTGGCCACATCCTCAGCTGCAGTCAAATGTGACTGTACAGAGTGCAAGGGAGCTGGGGTCTGCATTGTACATATAAGCTTTTTGGGTAGATACTATCTTTACATCTGTACATTTGATTGAATTTAAAAGTTTTCTCTGATTTTTGAGGGATTACTAAGTTCAGCAATAATCCCATTATTTAACAGTATGTAACTATAAAGACAGAATGAATATTTTAATGCTTGCATATTTTCTATAGCTGAACAGATGTGTACCAAAATCTGGGCATTAGTAGTATCTCTTTAGAGACTGAGAAGAATGTTACAGTTTGAAGAAGCATAAAGAAATACAGGGATGACACATTCAAATCATTAAAAATAGCTACCCTTAAGAAGTGAGGATTTTCAGTGAAGAAGAAAACACTTTAAACAGCGAAAGAGGTTTTACTATGAACAAGAAAATGCCTAGAGATATACTTGTTAAAATTCTCCTAATATGCAGTAATGGATGCATTTGCTTACAAACTGAATGATATTCCCCTTGCTCCGTTTTACCACCGTACCTTATACTTCTGTACCTCTTGCCAAAAGAGCACTCCGTTCTCCAGTAGGTCTCCTTTCAGTGACACAAAGCGTCGAAACTGATTTGCTGTCACTGGATTCAACAGCGCTTTGCGGAATGCAATTATTTCACTAGATGAAGAAACCCACTTATTGTCCACATGCTGTCAAAAGAAGAAATAAATGCACCAAATAAACTTTGTTTCAAAAAGCAATAATAAAGGCATTAGTTAGCGTAAACTGTCTGATTCTTATCTCTGCACTGACCCTTACTTTCAGTAGTTTATGAGTTTATGACATGGATACAATAGAATGTGGCAAGGTTTCATTTCTTTCTTTCCTTCTTTTTTCTTTCTTTTTTTTTTTTTTTCCAGTTTGGTTTGGGCAACATTTTTTGGAAGACGTGATGGGAGAGGAAATGACTGACAATGATTTAGACCATATGACTACATACTATAAAGTATGGAAACAGCTATTGTTATTGATTATGGCAACAGGCTACTTTTCTAGAGAACAGTTTGAGTTTTGTGCAAACAAACAACAAAGAAAAAAGAACAGACAAACCACATAGCTTAAAGTTGTAAAACTCTTTTGACAGGGATCTCACCAACAAAATGAGCTTTGAAATGTGTTGCCGTGATCACCAACAGAAGCTGGAGAGTTTGCTCTCTGTGGAATAAAACTACCAATCGTAAAATACAATTTAAAGTCATCGAGACATTTTGGAAATCCTCGTGCTGCAAAGCACAGAGCGGTAGGCAGCCAGGAAAGGGTGGAGAAAGAACGATGGCTTATGCAGGGACAGTTTGAAATGAAGTTCAGGCTGGCCTGCCTTCCTGAACAAACAGTTCTTGTGGTGTCACTGAGGAGCACGCCAAACAACCCCCCCTTTGTTATCAGATGGATGAATGGAAACTATCTTCTAACAGTGGTATAAAGCTCTCGAAGTCCTGGAGGGATGGAGTGCTGTTCAGTGGTGAGCATGGGACAGAAACACTTTTTTTAGCTGCTGCAGGCAGTCCTGGAAATCTAACCTGATTCTAAGACGACGGTCTTTTCTCTTAAAAACAGGGGTTACACTTAGTTTCCTGCCACAGAGCCTGCCAGGAATGAGAGCCTGCCCTTGCGAGAGGGTGGGTGCTGGTTGTCCAAAGGGTCCTTTGGTTAAAAGAAAGTTGGCTCAACTTAAGTAAGTTGGCATCTTCTCAGCCCTCCTCCAATTCTCCAAACGTGTTCTATCCCCTGTGACCAGGATTTAGGCAACTTTTGGGAAAAATTATTTCTGGGGCATATCCATGAAGGGAAGAACAAAACATTGCTCCCATCCCTATACTAATATATGAACACTGCTTATTTTATGGGTCAACAACCTTGAAGCAGAACATGGAAAATAACCATCTTCCTGACAAACAGACAAAGGGAAAACTCAGTTAACAGAACCCACATGCACTTTGGATCCCTTTCGAGCTAATGGTTTGCACGGATAATTGGTGACTGGGTCTCCAGTTTGATTTCAACAAACAATAAAAGTTGAACTGAATAAATGTACACAACTTGTATGCTGGCAATCACAAAGAGTTCACTGCTCTTCAAGAGGAAAAAACTGGCAAACATCTGATGAAATGTATTATTACAAAGGTTTAAGATGTTTAAAATTGATATTATCTCAGTGCTGTAAGATTAAAATACAATTCTAAATGAAACAGATACTGTGAGATACGATTAAACCTGCCCACTCCACTGCATACTTCACATTCCCTTTTGTGTCTGCACGTAATCCACTCGCAATCATAAATAAACTACCAGATGCTGGAATGAACAGCTTGTCCCAATAAGTCCACTGCATGCAAAATACAGATAAATGTGAATTAAAGGTACAATACCAGTTAAAGGAGGGTTAAGAGTGCTCCAAAGCCCAGGACAAGAGACATGTTTTTTTTCAAGGATGACCTCTCTAGCCAGGAAGGGAGAGAAATTTAGCATGAACATCCAGCAGGGAGCTAAATGCATCAGTAATGTGAGTAATCAGTCCACATAGCCAATACAATCATGCCTGCTTTTGACAGCATTACATTTGGGCCTCACACTGTCAGCAGGGAACTTGTGAAGGATGTGCAAGGTCCAAACAGAGAAGATAGTGAAACTGCAGACACAAGAGACACAGTAAACTTCACTTGCCTTCCACATCCTAGTTGTCTTCTCCTGGTTTTGGCATGGAAGATCTTCATTTATGTCCCTTATCTACGGTTGAACAAGAGATCATCACTGTATTTTTTAACTCTTCTGGTTTCATGTTCAGCCCTCTAATGTTTGAGACCACAGTGGTAGAATAGCTGATATATCTTCATTTGGATCTTTATATCTGAAACTTGTTGTGAACTCACACCGAACGCCATTCCTTGTTCAGCTATAAATGAGCATGTGCTCATTAAGACTGGGGAGTTAGAGAAGACAAGGCAATGGCAGTCAGACTGCACTCTTCCACTGGTTTACCTTACCCATAATGTTCTGAGTGACCACTTATGTTGGGAACAGATTTTTGGGCTATAACTTTTTTTTTTGGCTATGAAATGGTTTTAGTTCCTTTGGACAGCTGTATCAGACATACAGGCTTGATCCTGCAGCTTCTTTGTAGCAAAAATACACCTCAAATCAAGGGCAGATTTTCTGAATAAGGACTACATAGCATGCCCACAGTGTTTGGTCACTGTGAAATATGAAGCCAAGTGGAGAATGTCATCTGGTTTCATTTCTTCTAAAATACATTCTTCAAAGGACCTTTTCATCCTCTGAATTTGCAGTAAGAAAGAGAAAGAGCAGTCAGACATAAATGGAGTTAGGAAAAGACTAAAAGCTCATTAGAAGTATGTATTTCCTGTAAACTGTTTATTAGGGTTGAATACAGCATTTTCCAAACTGCATGGGCTACTCTCCCTGCCAGCACAGTGCAGCAGGTGCAAGAAGAGACATAAGCTTGCTTCCAGATCCGGAAGCAGCTTAGCCTTATCGCGTGGTCTTGTGCCACGGCTCAAAAAGGAGACAGAATTCAGCTGAAAAAAGGGCAGAGGATTAGGAAATTTTGCTTTAGTGTAATCATTATTAAAATTGCAATTTGCCTCATCAGAACCTATGGTTTTCGGATTGCTTGGTGCTCTGAATCAATGAAAAGGATCCAGCTCAGATGCATTTCTGACAACACTTCTGACTACCTTCTTGATGTTAAAACGATCATTGAAAACAGGTTTTATGAATCAATGCAGTCTGCCTATGTGTCTGCTTGGTGGAACTGTCAAGTTTCCTTCTGCTATGACAGTCACATATCAGGCCTTTTGTGGAAGTGCAAAAAACCAATTCTTCCTGCATCTGTCACCAGCAGGATGATCTCCCTGCACAGATCCCAGTCAGAGGCACTCTCATAAAAGGCAGATGTTAGTTCTGCCCATTCCCCAGACTTTCTAATGAGCCAGCAGGAGTGAAAGGCTTCTCATTCCCAGTTTTCTGGCAACTTTCTGAAGTAACCAATTGGAAACAAGGCTTGTAGCAGTTAATCTCCCCACTCAGCAGAATTTCACAAGTCCTGGAGTCATTTCTACAGGCACTGCAGCTCCAGATGGGAGAATATGGGCAGCGTAAGAGAGAGAGAGAATACAGCGTAGGAAGCCCACTCATTTTCTTGCGTTCTTGTCCCCTTGGACAAATCCTTTTACACAAAACAACATTTCTTCTGTGTGCAAGTGTATGGCTAGGACAGAATGGCATAGGGAGAGGAGCACAACAGCAAAGATTCGTCTACTCCCCTGGCAGCCTGGCTGACAGCAGAGCTAACACCAGCTCCTTCAGATTTAGGATCTAACAATAATACTGTCAGCCACACTAAGCCTTCAGAGGAACTGCCTTCACAATTATCAAGCTAAATGCTTCAACCTATACACGCTAGAGCGTCTCTTTCAATGTAAATTGAATGTGAGTTGTGGGCTGCTTTTCCTCTGAACCATTTATCCCAATGGTAAATTATGAGCCAAACAAAAACCAATGTCGGGATGTGTTGCTTTTGTTAAAAAATTACCTTTGCTTGTCCCTCTGCCCCATGGTGCTCATCTGCCAGGAACAATGGCAGCCATTGTTTTTCTAATCTCTTCTGGACGCATTGCTGAATTTCTAGCAGAACCGCTGCTGAAAGTCGATCATGTAGGATTTGTCCCCATCCTCCACCTGAATGCATTAGCTAAGCAATCCAAATACAATAACACATGACATAAACTTTTGTGTATACCAAAAGTCCTTTATCTCTCTACATCCTTGATTTAGCAAAGCATGAGCTTAACTGTAAGCAAAGCATTTAATGCATGCTTACCCAAGGCTCACATGTACTTTTCATAAAAGGGAACAGATTACATTTGTCCCTACCTATAATAGAATACAGACTCCGGCAAATAATACCCTAGCTTGACCGAGTAAATTTCCTAAGTATCAAGATATATGGGAGTACCACAGCTCAGACTCTGTGGCTTTACCGACATACTAAAATAGAAAGCTGGAACAAGTCACTCTGCCTGAAAGCCATTTTTACACTTTTTCTGAGCTGTGTTGTGTATGCTCTGGCTGCAGCCTCAGATCAGGGTTTAAGAGAGATGTTCTAGAAGGACGGGGGAGGAAGAGCCTGAACAGGAAGGAGGGGACCCCCACAGCCAGAACAGAACCAGTTGGTAAGACTTGAGGAAATAGCTGGAGTGAAGCTGCTTATGAACTTTTATCTCTGTCCCATTCAGTGTGATTGTTCTTTATGAACGGTTTTGTAACTGGTACCTGTTCTTGTTGTTCTCTGGTAGCTGGGCTGTTGGGTCCAAAGAAGTATTTTTTGTTTAAGTACTTGTTTTTAATGTCCTTAGACTTTTCCTCCCTTTTTTCTTTATCCTTGTGGAGCATCTTTCTGAACTGTTCAATATCTAGCCAGCACATGAGATCCATGCTACAAACAAATTTAAACAGAATGTATTTCAATATTGAGTTAATTTCATCAACATTCTAAGGAGTTATTAGTTTAACCACAAGCCACTAAAGTGTTTGAGTCCTGAATACCAGGTCAGATTGGACTGAAATTTGATGTCATTTTTTCTTTGCTAGTACCATCTGGTGAGACCATGGCACTTGTTGAACAGGCAGATCAAACACACATCTTAGGGATCTCATTTAGGGTCCCTTCTGGGGTACCCTGAAAGGAGTAACCTCCTCAATGTGCCGCTGCTAAATCCAGCAGGGACTGTGAACCAGAGCCATAGTGCAGAGCTCACAGAGAGAATAAAAAATGAAACAGATGAAAATTTGAAGCAGTACTGCAGGCTGTGAGCCACCGAGAGATGAGTAGACACCCCCTCTTCTGCCTCCTCATCGTGTCGCCTGAGAAAGGAGCAGGGGTGGCAGCTGGGAACATCAGCCCCAGAATCACCCCCTTCCTACCCCGTGTGAAGTGCTAGAGCTCAGGTCAGTCAGCAGTTAAGCAGACAAAAACAATTTATGGTAAATTTTGTTTCTATGGCTTTTTGTGGGCTGTCTTTTCATAAATTACTGATTCTACTACTTTGTTATTCGTAGTAAGTGACAAATAATCTCCATATGCACTTCTTGATCTCTATATTGTTCATAATCATTTCAGTGTACACTATCAATTTAAGTTTGTTTTAATGGAATATATTGGTTTTGTTCTTTAAACCAGAATACAGAATAAGTGACATACCTACAATTTCAGTTTAATTTATAGGACTGTTTTCTGATAGTATCTTATTAGCTGAAGTTTTGTGAGCATTTTAATGAGGACGTTCACTGTATTTGCAGCAGGAAACATGAAACATTAAATTCAGACAAATCTGTTTCACTTTTCCATTCGGTTAATAACTGGCTTTTTCAAAGCATTAATCTATGAGTAGAACTTTCAAAAGCATCTGACTGATTTAAGAACAGATGTCCCCCATTCAAAAGTCTTTTGAGATCCTTACAGACCTAAGTTCTATTGAGACTGAAATTCTTTCATTTGCTAGTTCATCACAATGGGTATAAGTTCACCCAAATGCAAGCGATCCAAGTTACTGTGGTTTGTGGAGTTGCTCCTTGGCATCTACCCATGACAACCAATCAAATATGTCCATCTTATTTAAAAAGCAAAATATATAATCTTAGAGTGTGTTAGGTTAAACCATTTACAGTGGTGGCTTATCCTAGCATACTCTACTTTTTCCTTTCAATGGATCAGGAGCATGTGTGTAGTCAGTCTGGCAAGACTAAAAAGTGGTAACCCACTAACCCAGAGTAACACAAATTGTCCTGCAATTGTGTGGCTATATCCTATATATTTAACAAAATATTAATTAATGGAACTTTGTTTGGGGGGCAGGGAGAAAATATTAGAACTTCAGTAGCACGTGTATATAATTTATTAAAAAATAAGTATATGTATATTGAGGGTGCATGCTCAAAAATTTTTTACTGATAAGATGCACAATCAAAAAAGTTTGGAGACCACTGGTCTAGACAACTAAGTCAGAAGTCACTTGACCATAGGCATCCACATGATAAGAATCTCCATCTGAACTCATTACCTACAGTCCTTTTGTAGCCAGTGAGCAGAAATAGCCATCTTTAGGAATGACCCATCCAAACCAGTTTTAGATGTTACCTTCAGAATTAGAAGAATTGTGTCCAGAAGTGTGTATTTCTCTCTCTGACTACAAAGAGAACGTATGATGATAAGCAGAAATGATGACATTGAGTCTTGGCCAGAGGAATTCTGTGCTAGATGTCCATCTCTGGATACTTTTGAAAAAAGCTGACCAGCTAAAACGATAGCAGTGCTTGACTGGAAGCAATAGGTGACATGCAAAGCTTCAGCTCATGGAAACCCAGGTTAAAGGAAGAAAGTGACAGTTTAAGGACTTGCTAGTAGTTACTTAAAAGATATATTTGCCTTTTCCTAAAACAGGATAGAAATTAGTGTGGGGCTTGAGAAAAAAATAAAGGTGGCAAACCCACATTTACTTCTGCTGGAATTTTTGCTTAGATCTTCATTTTTAAACTAATGGACTCACTTTTTCAAAAAACTCTGTGTAAACTGTATCTACTACGAGCTGGTACTTAATTCTGTTCAGATCGGTGCAAACACAAAACTGCGGTTGCTCTCACACTGTGAGAATAATGTGGCTGTCTTCTATTTGTACATTTTTATAACATCCAGCTTTAATTTTTGAAATGTACTAAATTGAATCTGTACTAAAAAAGAGAAATTTTACTCATTATAGGCTAATTGCTCTATTCAGGGGTTTTTCACTAATCAAAGCAGAAACTGAAAGCAGAACTGTAACACAAACATGTTATGACAGGAGAATTTTTACCCCAATAATGTTAAGACAATTCAGTTGTCTGAACAATGTGCATGTGTATTTCATAAATATACAAACAAATTTTTTAAAAAGACTAAGATCTGTGAACATTTAGGTAGCCAAGATCCCCAGCAAAGATTTCTTCTGAATGTAGAAATGGGTAAAATAGTAATAACGAAGAAACCTACCCAGCAGAATGCTCATTAAGAAAAGCCCGGAACTGTTCTAACTTCTCTTTGTCGTGGATGAGGTCAGATAGATTAGGACCTGCCAATTCTTTGGGAACTTGATGCAAGTGCTGATCTTCTTTGAGAGCATCAGGGCAGGATGGCAGACCAGTGTCAGCAACAGTACTCTGAGGGAAGAATTTATTTCACTTGCATAACTGCTTTTTTAATCTCTTATGTTGTGCTCAGTCTAATAATCCTTGAATTAGATAACTTCTCTCTGTAGAACAGCTTTTTGATTGCTGAGAAAATAAATTAAAATCCAGCTCTTAATCAGCTTTTTGTTTATGTTTGCTTTAAACATACCAGTGTGCAGGTTCCATAATCAATCAGACCAATATATACCTGTAATTTACTTGAAATTGAGGTATTTACTCAAGATTAAGGGCCCAAAATACATTCTACAGACATCAGTGGAAACTGTCTCACTGACTCAAATCATACTGTGGTCTGGTGTTGATGTGACTGACAGAAGACCTGTATTTGTAATTAACACAATGGCTGTCACTCATTTCCCAAAATGAATGGTAGAAATCGGACTACTTCTCCAAACTGGCACGTCGTCAGTCTTTCATTGCTGATACTCAAAGTGTTAACCCTCTCTGATAGAAAAAGCGTTTGTTTTTGTTAGTAGGTATTTGTCTTACCTCATCCTGCTTGGAACCACTCTCTTGATGCAAAGCCTGGAGCTTTCTAAAGTACACGGAGTCCAGCTGTCGAGTTTCTTCCACCAACTCCACCTAATAAAAATAATATCTTATGTCATCCCTACAGTACATGTTATAGAAAGATGGAGAACTGAACTGTCACCTTGCCAGTGACAATGGATAGAAAAGGATACATTTGCCAGTAATGAGGCTGAAGTTTAGAAGACACTAGAAGTCACATCCTTGTGACAAACATTCAATTAAAAGCTCTGGTAGAAGAAAATTTTCAGATCTGTGTAGGATCACATGTAGATTTCTACAGAACACCACTAAATAACCTAACTATATCTTTAAGAAAATAACTTTGTATTAAAGAAATTGCTAAATTATATTGTGTATATAATATATTGTGTATATTGTGTCAGACTTACCTGATTGCCTATACCAGCAAGTTGTATGTCAAAGTGCCACTGAGAAGCAGAAAAACAGGTCTTAAAACTATGATCTCAGTGGGAAATGTCAGAAAGATAGAGAGCCACAGATTTCCAGAAATGGAAATCTAAGACAAGAAAGATGCTATAATATCTAAACAATGAAGGTGAAAGCTTTCAGACTTTCAATCTTGTCCCCTGCCTTAGTTTTATACCAGGTAATGCCTTAAAATAATAAATTGTGCATGATTAGAACTCTTGAAGTACTGGCATTTTTTAACTTAATTAGAAGCCTTAGAACTAGAACAGTTTTCCATGTTATGTGCAAACATTTGATAACTGCACAGGGAATAATTTGGTGACCCTCTCGGCTGACTAAACCATTCAAATGCAGGTTTTAGGATATTTAGAAAAATTGAGCCAATGTGTTACACTGATTAGCATGTCCATTACAAAGATTAGAAAGCTGTGGTCTTATTATGCAGGCGTTTATGTGCAAGAGAGAGAAGAGAGTTTTTAGATTAATATTCATTACAATTTTATCTAAATGTGAATACCACACTAATTACCGTGTCATCTGAATGCCTTCAGGCTCAGTGTAACTCTATTCCACTGTTATAGAGTGCTTTGGGGTATTCTTTCCTTTAAAAGAAAGCGTAGTTTAAAAGTAAATAGGAAAATAATTCAGAACATTTTTCATAAAGTTTCAACAGAAAGCAGATAGAGGCAGAATAAGAGTCAACAATGAAAAGGAACTCTCCTGTTTTCATGTTTCATTTAAAGATAGAAACGTAGATACATACTGACCAAGTCCCAAATAAACAATTTTGGACTCACCTAATTCTTGACAAAATATCTTGTTTCATTATGGGCCAAATGTATCCTGCTGTATGGTAGAACAAAGGGGAAGAGTAGAGCCAGGGACTGAACAAAACACAAAGCAGACCTTGTCTTTGTGCTGGGAAGGAGTGTGCCTAAGCCTCAGCCTGCGCCTAGTACAAAGAGACTCTAGTGCCTCCTAGAACAGGTCATTTTACGTCTGTGCATTATAACTCTTCACAAACACATGTATTGTGCACTTAAAAGGATTTAGTTCTGTTTTTTCGTGCTCTGATTAAGATGTTTGCATTATTAGAGCACTGCGAAGTCTGCACGTCACTACGCTTGCAAAGCAAAGCATCATCTAAAGTGAAAGGGCAATAAATTCTCCCTCGGTTAACTCAAGGAGGTATAAACTGACACACGCATTAATGACTTAAAACAAAAGTTTATATTTTCAGTTCATACTTTGGAGGAATTCTTCCATTGCTAGCAGCAGGGAAAACGCTGTATTCAGAGCATGCTCAAAAGTAGAGTCCTTTTTATACAAAAATGATGTATAATAATACTCAGCTGAGTCGATGACTAGACAACTAGTATTGATAATACACATGGAAAATACACATTTACAAAAGACTGTAAAACTACTCTGATAGAAAGTAAATAAAATTTCATATTAATGAAAGCATCAATCAATTACACGATGTTCTTCAGGTCACAAACAATTATAGCTGAAATAGCTTAGAAAAAATAGCTTAGAAGAAATATCCAAAAGCTTAGAAAAAATGCTGAAAAGTGAGGAGAATATTTTGCAGATGTGTTTGAATTTGTATATTTCATTTGATTAAGTTTTTTTCAATGTTCAAACTTTCAAAGTTTCTTAAGAAAATTAATTTATCAGAGGATGAGACGCAAGGTCTCCCTATGAATTAAATAGAAGATAGAAAATAAAAAATAGAGAAATAACTTTCATAATGGGGTGGGGTTCCTATTGGAGTCTCACAGGGATCTGGGCTGAGGTTGTTTTTTTAAACATTCAGAAATTATCTGGACAAGGAGGTGAGTGAGGAGACAACAAAGTTTGTAAAATGATCCCACAGAGCGAAAAATGAAATTGTCTGTGAAAAGCTGCAGGATTTCAGGACACTTTAGCATCTGCATGATAAAAGGGCAGCTGAATTCAAGGACAATAAACATTAAGTCATACCAGTGACCTCCAAATTCGGACTTTCCATTAGCTGTTATTCCTTGGTAAAGAGATCTTGGAATCATTGCAGATGACTATTAGCTTACATTTTGCACATCCACTCAAAGTTCACCAGGAGTCAAAAGGCAATTAGAATCACAGGAACAATTAGTAAAGGAACAAAGAGCAAAACAGAAAACTTGATTCTGCCATTGGATTATCCTTAGTGCATCCAGATCTTGAGTACTGCTTGCATCTCATCAAAAGAATATAAAATAACAGATACAGATGGGGGTGATAAGTGTAACAAAGGTATGGAACGCCTTCAGTAAGAAGAGAGGTCAGAAAGTCTAGGATTCTTGAGTTTCAAAGAGATATGATTGAAGTGGCATACAACAGAAACATGTAAAAACATAACAGCATTGAGACTGTGACAAGATAACAACTGTTCACTCGTGACATACAAAACTAGGGCACAAGGTGAAATTATCAGGGAGGGATTTGCAAACAAACTAAAGCATTTTTTTTCTCCTTTTGCATGATTAAACCATGGAACCCACTGCTACAGTGAGGCTGAAGATATAATATGTCTCAAGATAACCTTCACATAAATCCATGGGGAAAAAAAAAAAAAAACAAATCCTAATCAAAGACTATTAAACACAAAAATGTGGATAATACCTCTGCTTCATGAACCTCCTCAGTTGCAAAGTCCTGAAGCTGGCAATACTGCTATATGTGTTTTTGCTGTTCTTATACTCTATTCTTAAACATTGAATACTGACCACCACCTAATAGGCTTAGGTGCCCATTCGCAACTTTGATTTTAAGTATCTGTTCTTCTAGTTCTTCATACATGCATGCACAATATAGTAACAAAAATACACTGTACTACAAAACTTCCACAAAAGGATTTCAAAGTGTTCTGCAGGGGGCAATGCATGCCATGTTCTCATTACAAGCTGACAGAAGTATCGGCAGTAAGTGATGAGATTTCCTGTAAAAATGGAGGTGCTTCATCTAAGATGGCAGTGGAGAAAAACAGGAACAAGAACTAACTTCCTGCCCTCCAACTTCTGATTCTCCATTGTAAGTTTCTCCTTCTATATCCAAGAGAGAGACATTAGTTTGACCTACAGCTGGTAACTTGTAGGTAAGTTTACAAAGAGCAAAGAGCCACAGCATCCACCACTGCCTCCCCCATTTCTTGTTCTTATTTGTCAAAAGCAGAGTCAGGATTGCAGCTATCTCCTCTGATGTGCTTGACTCAAACCTTCAGAGGCTTTCTGGGATTAGCATTGAGTACACCACTAAGCCACCTACTTCAGGAAGCCTGCAGGGCACAGTTAGCCCTTATACAATAGGACAGCTATCTAAAAAGTGTTTGTGGCAAACAGCTGGATCACCATATCACATTTCCTCTTATGCTAAGCAGTAGCTGCACTGTAGTTCTAAACACCAAGAGATACTTGATGCAATTAACATGGACCTAGCATCACTGTACTGACACTCTAGAAATAGTTTATTTTGTGCTTATCATTAAAACCATCGAAGGCTTGTGGGCAATCCATCATAAGAAAATTACTTTTGGTCAATGGCAAGATTGCAGAAAATGACACTTCCTGAGTGTGAAGACAACTTTTGCCACAGCAAGATGCATTCTTCCCTAATTCACAGACCAAGGGGTCTATGAAGCCTGCACCTTCCCTTCGGATGGGAAGTCTGCTCTCCACAGGAAGTTCAGGCTACTCCACAGATCAGCATAGAAACAAGCGGGTGAGCAAAACATCCCATAATACTCCCTTCCTGACTATAAATATAACAGGGTTGCATATGAAGTCTCTTATGGTTTTCTTCCCAGACATAAGAATTTTTCACGGTGTCATCCATATCAGTTACCTTCCCATAAGTGTATTTGTCTGCTTCCACCATCTTCATCCATGGTTCTAGGAGAACAGTGAGGATATATTCTTCTGCTGGGTCAAAAAGATCCTCAAAAGCTGGGTCAATTTTCTGATAAATCATGTTTTTCTTACTCTGGTGAAGTCCAATGTCCATACTGGCAGATGGGGCAATGTAAGTTGCATAAAGGAACTACAATAAAACAGAAGAAAACCATTAGCCAACATCCATTCCAATGGTCACAGTCTATTGCAGGAGAGAATTAGTATATATTTGTTCCCCACTGCCCTGCTGTATATTCTGAACCTATATCTAACTACACCTGCCTTGTTTTTACCAATATTACTTTTTTGTCCAAAATTCAGTTATTGCCATAACTGCTCTCCCTGCCATTTTTATTCCTACTTGTTAAATGGTTAGATCACAAAATAATGCTTAATGTAATATTTGCTTGGAGATATTTATCTATTTCTTAGTCAGATTCAGATAACCATAGCCATTACAACTGCACTCTTCATGAAGTCACATTGTTTTGCAGAGTGTGTGCTGGGTCAACTTGTGAAGGAGTCTTATTTCTTCTGAATAGAAGGGAAATTGTAAATTTAAGGTTAAAATTAATAAAAATGTATAAGGTTTCATTCTGTGTGGAGGTTTTCTTGCGCAGTTCTTTGGCACTGATGAGACTCCATCATGGTACAGGATCCATAACAGGAGATACCACTGTACAACTGAGGTCTAAATCCTTACCAAAGCAAAGATTACAGTATGCTTTTTTATGAAGCACAGAGTTTGCCATTGAACATGTACAAACAGAAGAAAGATGAACCTGGAGAATGTTTCCTTCTCACTAACAGCTCATTCTTGAAGCATAGAATAATTTTTTTACTCATTTCAAAGGATTTCTTTGTTTTCAAATAGTACCCTAAGTCAATTTTTTGTTTTTTAAATGTTTCATAAATTGCTGTGAAAAACATTGAAAACTCAGAGAAAAACACTTTCTTCCAAGAATATCTTGAAAGAAGATATTCCAGAATATCTTTCTCATATATCATGATTCTGACTGCAGCTAGGAATTCAAGCAAAAAAAGATACTGCCATAATAAAATTAATAAAACTTATAAATGCTTTCTCTTCTTCATGTTGTCAAAGTCTAACTAATTTTCAGACATATGGTCAGAGGATCAGATTAGTAGCACAAATCAGAATTTCTCTCTTGGATGGCACTGAGGACCCCATCTTCACTATTTATTATCACGCTGTTTTGACAATAAAGAATGCAGGTTTCTAATAACTCTCATTTTCCTTATGTGGCTAAAATCCATCTGTAACTAGTAGATGTACAAAGCAGTATAAAAGAAGAAAATAATACATTTACTCTATGTTCAAGCAGTAATAAAACACTGTTGTGTTTAGATTTCAAGCACAGTGGGAGAATGAGTACATTAAATAATTATGTTTCTGTTTTTTTAAATGAAATTCTGATTTGTTAGACTCTTTCTTTCAAACAGCAACAGTACCAGACTACATCCCCATTATTTTGGACCTTAACAATTTGAAACAGACCCTTTAGACTCTCCTGATATCAGGTCACTGAGGAATACAAGGCTACGATGGCTGATATCCATCCCCCAGTTAGAACTTGTTATGATTACTATATTTACGGTCTATGCAGGATTCCACTCCCTTTCTACATATATCTGATCACTGGAAACAAAGATGTTTTTTGGCTATTGTGGCCCATGTTATCAATGCAATAGAGACTCACAGATGTAAGGGTAAGGTCAAAGAATGAGGACATCCACAGGAGGAGTCCTAGCTGAAGAACAAGAGCACATTTATCCTAAATTATTCCCTTCTCAGAAAATCCCCAAATAAATTTAAATTTAACAGAGACAGCATTAATTAGATTCATAGTGATTTCAAAAGGTGGAATTTATTTTGAAGAACTGTAACACAAATAAATTTTCAGTTACATCATGTTCTAGTCTGATCCAAAATGTTTAATACATAAAATAGCCAAATTAGAAGGGACCAGTCCAATGACATAATGTGGTATCTTTAAAAAGAGACTTTTAAAAGAGGGGTTAACCATTTTATTTGTCATTAGGGCTGCATTGCTCTGCCTGTTATGACTCATAAAACCACACACAAGGGATCTGTAAATTGATGAAAAGGGTCCAAAATAGGTCCTCAATATTTTAGCACATATTTAACCTGGTTTCTTAAATGGCTGGTTACTTTTAGCATAGTTTTAAGAACAAAATCAAAACGAGCACTCCACAACTTTCTCAGGAGGTATTCTTTCCCCTATGATTTTGTATGAAATGGGTTAATTTGAGTATATTTGCTACTCTTCTTTAGAGCTGACAAAAAATATCAGCCTACACAGTCAGAAATTCCCCAGACTAAGAAAGCTTTGTCCAAAAACTATTGACTATCTGATCACATAAACACTGTTATAATATATTGCCATATTAGGGACTGCCTTTGCAGGCTGGTCTACCTGTAAAACTGCCCTGAGTCCTGTATAATTTCACATTCAAAGCTAGAGCATAGTAAGGGCAAACTTTTTTTTTTCCCCCCAGAAACAATAGTTAGGACTGGTAATACATGTGAAGCAGAAATTTCAAGGTGGTTAAGCTAGATATAGGAGTGCACTTTTCCAAGTTCAAATGACCAGATCCTCAGTGCTGTAATCGGGATGGCCTCTTCACTTTTGAAGGATGCAGATTTACAGTGTCTGAGAATTTGATATGATGCCATGTTTTTGCTTAAATTTATATAATATGATATGATATGATATGATATGATATGATAATATATTGGTTAAGAATCCAGTGCTGTGGGATTTGACCCACGAAGTAAAAAGACAGCATCACAAAGTGACAAAGTGTATGTGTGCACTTGCAGACGGAAGAAATGAGAAGGTGTTTCCCTCCCTGTGTTCCTTGCTGAGGGATCAGGCACCAAAGGGAGATGATGATCAGAGGTCTGGAGCCCCTCTCCTATGAAGACAGGCTGAGACAGTTGGGGTTGTTCAGCCTGGAGAAGAGAAGGCTCTGGGGAGACCTCAGAGCAGCCTTCCAGTACCTAAAGGGGCATACAGGAAAGCTGGAGAGGGACTGTTTATCAGGGCATGTAGTGATAGGACAATGGGTAATGGCTTTAAACTGAAGGAGGGAAGATTTAGATTAGAGATTAGGAAGAAATTCTTCACTGTGAGGTTGGTGAGGCACTGGGACAGGTTGCCCAGAGAAGCTGTGGCTGCCCCCTCCCTGGAAGTGTTCAAGGCCAGGTCAGATGGGGCTTTGGGCAGCCTGGTCTAGTGGAGGGTGTCCCTGCCCATGGCAGGGGGGTTGGAACTGGATGACATTTAATGCCTCTTCCAACCCAAACCATTCTATCATTCTATGATCTGTAGAGCTGCACTGATCTGAATGCTAAGACTGCAGGAAAATCAACTGCGAAGAGTTCTAGACATGCCAAAAAAGAGGAAAAGTGTGTGTGTGATCACAGCCTTCAACACTGGCCAGTGAAGTCAGCAAGATATGAGGGGGAAATACATTGTATCCTTTAAAAAGCAATATTCATAGCCTTTTTGACTCCCATGGCATGGAAGTCTGGTGGTTTTTTGAATCTCAGTGGAATAGTGAAACTGTTCTACTGGCCAATCTCCTAAAGGATCTACAGGAAAAAATTACATTAAATTACCTTAAAAGTTATCAAATTCATACAAAAATCTTAAGCATGTGACATCAAGTCCACCTCGTACTTCGTTTATTCAATGTTTTGTTCCTTTTGTAAAACACAAAGAATTTTCCTACCTGCCAGCTATACATTTTCCTAAAATGTATTAGAATGAGTGAGGGATTGAACTCAAAACTCTATCTGGAAATTTAGTCAGAGTTTGCATCTTGAAATTACTTATAATGGCACAAATCTGAAGATACAAAATGCTTAGGAAATTCAGATTAAGACTTTGGCCTCATTTATGACCTTCCAAATCAGGGATTATTCAGGCCTTGAGTTTTTTTATGAATTCATCCCCAGATGAGAAGGATTTGGTAAGCAATATCAGAATGACTAGAGTGAAGAAAGAAACCCAAAAAAGATTTAAATCCAAGTGTTTTGTATTGCTGCCCAAAAGCATGGATACTGCTCTGATCTAAATGAGGGGATTGTGCAGTTACTTGACAGAGTGATATGATGGAAAAATAGAATGTACTGTCTGGTCTTAAATGGAAAGGCTAAACTGCCTTAACCCCTATCATCACTTTCTACTAACATAAATCTTGTGTCTGACCCTAAAAGTTCACAGTAATGATAAAACCCTTTATCTAAATTGATTCTAGTGTTCAAATATTATGCTTCCCATAACTGTATTAAATTTTCTAACTCTAAATAATTTTTTATCAAAAACTACAATATGTGTTTGTTTATTGCTTTTCTTTCCTAATTTATTTTACACTCTTGTACTTATGTTTATAGTGAATAACCATATATGTTCCTGGATGATTACTGGTACTCATTGTTTTTCTTATCCATCCGTCATGGTTTAACCCCGGCTGGCAACTAAGCACCCCGCAGCCACTCACTCACTCCCCTCCAGTGGGAAAGGAGAGAGAATCAGAAGAGTAAAAGCGAAAAAACTTGTGGGTTGAGATAAAGACTGTTTAATAAATAAAAGCAAAAGCCACACACACAAGCAAAGCAAGACAAGGAATTCATTCCACTTCCCATTGGCAGGCAGGTGTTCAGCCATCTCCCGGAAAGCAGGGCTTCATCATGCATAACAGTGACTTGGGAAGACAAACGGCATCACTCTTAATGTGTCCCCCCTTCCTTCATCTCCTCCTAGCCCCTTATATGCTGAGCATGATGTCATATGGTATGGAATATCCGTTTGGTCAGTTGGGGTCAGCTGTCCTGGCTGTGTCACCTCCCAACTTTTTGTGCACCCCCAGCTGTCCAGTTGATGGGGTGGTGCGAGAAACAAAAAAGGCCTTGGCTCAGTGTAAGAATTGCTCAATGATAACAAAAACATCTCTATATTATCAACACTGTTTCCAGCACAAATCCAAAACATAGCCTCATACTAGCTATTATGAAGAAAACTAACCCTATCCCAACCAAATCCAGCACACCATCAGATATCATTCTCACTGTAGTTTCTTTCCCTGGATGAATGGATCATAGAATGATAGAATGGTTTGGGTTGGAAGAGGCATTAAATGTCATCCAGTTCCAACCCCCCTGCCATGGGCAGGGACACCCTCCACTAGACCAGGCTGCCCAAAGCCCCATCCAACCTGGCCTTGAACACTTCCAGGGAGGGGGCAGCCACAGCTTCTCTGGGCAACCTGTCCCAGTGCCTCACCAACCTCACAGTGAAGAATTTCTTCCTAATCTCTAATCTAAATCTTCCCTCCTTCAGTTTAAAGCCATTACCCATTGTCCTATCACTACATGCCCTGATAAACAGTCCCTCTCCAGCTTTCCTGTATGCCCCTTTAGGTACTGGAAGGCTGCTCTGAGGTCTCCCCAGAGCCTTCTCTTCTCCAGGCTGAACAACCCCAACTGTCTCAGCCTGTCTTCATAGGAGAGGGGCTCCAGACCTCTGAACATCTTTGTGGCCTCCTCTGGACCCACATGTCCAACAGCTCCATGTCTTTCTTGTCCTGGGGACCCCACAGCTGGATGCAGTACTCCAGGTGGGGTCTCATGAGACCAGAGTAGAGGGGGACAATCACGTCCCTCAACCTGCTGGTCACACTTCTTTTGATGCAGGCCAGGATACAGTTGGCTTTCCAGGCTGCAAGCTCACACTGCTGGGTCATGTTGAGCTTCTCATCCACCAACACCCCCAAGTCCTTCTCCTCAGGGCTGCTCTCAATCCATTCTCCGCCCACCCTGTAGTTGTGCTTGGGATTGGCCCGACCCATGTGTAGGACCTTGCACTTGGCCTTGTTGAACTTCATGCTGTTTGCATGGGCCCATCTCTCAAGCCTGTCAAGGTCCCTCTGGATGGTATCCCTTCCCTCCAGCGTGTTGACCACACCACACAGCTTGGTGTCATTGGCAAACTTGTGGAGGGTGCACTCGATCCCACTGTCCCTGTCGCCAACAAAGATGTTAAACAGTGGTGTTCCCAATACCAGCTGATCCCTGAGGAACACCACTTGTCACTGGTCCCCACTTGAACATCAAGTCATTGACCGCAACTCTTTGAGTGTAACCATACAGCCAATTCCTTATTCACCAAGTGGCCCATCAGTCAAATCCTTTGCTCTCCAATTTAGACACAATTGGAGAGACATGGATTCAACAGATGAATATACACCTTGGAATGCATTTCCTTACTCTATCATAAAGCGGAGAGAAAAATGCCTAACAGCTGAAACAATGAGTAGCAGATACACAGCAATCCAGGTTTGCTCTTGTTTCTAACAGGAAGCAGGCAGAACATATACAGAATACTCTGGATGTCTCTTTCTGTAATAAATAGTAAAATATATATGACGATGTGTTGTGTGAATCTGATACACATTCTCTTAGGAGTATTTGGAATTACTATCTTATTGTGCCAAAGGTGAGCGCAGAATTTGGGAAGGCATCTTTTCCATAAGCAGATCCTGTAGATTGGATGCAGCTTGACTCTTTACCATGTTCCAATGAAAACAAGAACAATTTTTGTGCAGCCTTAAAAGGCAAGCTTGAGAATGATACCAAATGTTGCAGCACATGTGTTGATTTGTTATGTTACATTTCAGCTGTTAGTTATGCTAATGGAACAGTTTCACATATTTCGTTTTGATGTATTTACTTTAATGGCTATGTGTATGTAGCCCTGTGCAATTGCCTGGTAACACTGATTGTACGATGTTCTGCTGTCACCACCAGGCCAGCACTGGAAATAAGATAAGAAAAGTAAAAAAGATCTGGGCCTTAATTTTCAGCCATGAACACATGCAGAAAGAGCGTAAACTGGTGTGAAATGAAACCAAATTGAAAACCATCATAGGCCATAACCTAAGATTTGGCCTGCAACAAAACATACAGGAAAATGAAGACACAGTCTAGATATGGTTAACTCGCATGCCCGTCGTGAGCAGGGTCCCTAGCCACACACAGGTCTGGGCAGATACAGGAGACAGTCAGCCTTAGGGGTGCAGTCAGTTGCCCTCAGGCCTAGGCCATAAGAAGAGCTGGAGGGGAAAACAACTAAATAGGGTAGCAGTTCAAGTTAGCCAGTATGTGACAGGAGAGAGGGAGGAATTCGTGCTTCAGCCTCTGCTTGGAGTTTCTGTACAAATAACACTGATTCAGGTGAGGATTCTGGACAAATATGCAAAATTCTGTCAATTGCCCCAGTAAAACCTCCAAGAAGGAAAAGACGACAAATTCAAGGAAGTCCAGATGCTCAGTAACATAAGCCATACAAAGAGATTATTCTCCACTTCTCTCTGCAGATATTTGTTCCACTGACATGTGAAAGAGCTTTGCTCTGTTACAGCATATATTGAAATATGCAGATAGGATATACTCCTACACAAGGTTTACAGAGGAAAAACAGACCAAAGTTTCACGAAGTGATTTTAAAAGTTGTTTGGAGTCCTTCTGATGATATCACACTGCTGCAACCTCCTTCCCTGGCAATATCAGACAATTCTGCAGCCAGTGACAGCTATCAGCACCCATGTGGTGAACCAGTTCACTTCTGTTTTATTCCCTGACTTAAAGTGCATGCTCAATTAAGAATGCTCGCTTATAGGAAATATCAGTTCCGCTTGACAGTAAATGAGGGGCTAAAGATCAAATGGCGGGGGGGGATGACGACTGTGAAAATAGCATAATGATGCCCTGACAATCAGAAAAACAGGACTGACAACTGAAAGATCCATTTTCATGATTCAGGTCATTATCTGAGGTCTGGACTGTGAGACCTGCAATTGTAACCCACACAGGAGATGGAAGGAAAAGGTACAGCACAATTAGATGATTTAGAAAAAAAAATATTATCTCTGATGTTAACATTAAGCAGACAGTTTCCAAATACGACACAGAGTAGCAAAGGGGAGATTAGGTAAACTGAGTATAATAGATAAAAGTGGGAACAGGCAACAGAGCCTAGAAATCAAACTATGCATGTTTAACATTTCAATCAAGAAATTCCATGGAAACAATCCAAAGAGGTTTTTTTTATTGTCCACAACCCAGTTTTACTTTAGTGTGGGTTGTCAAGATTTGGAAACTTTTCTACTTTCTGTCTTCTTGTCAGTCTTTACACTGAACAAATGTATTTGTGAAAGGAATGAACAAATGTATTTGTGAAGGGAAAACACATTATTTATAACTTACTTGAGCTTGCTTGCATATTTTAAAAGGATGAAGAGTTTCTTGGTAGAAAAGCTGATGATAAGCCTGTAGGTCAAACCAAAAGTACACACTGTTCTTCCACAACTAGAGATAAAAAATATTGTAAGTTATTACTACCCAAATATCACAGCTTTATAAAAGGTTGACTTTCCAATACAAGTAATTATTTAGCTCCTTGGGGTCATCATAAATCAAGCTCAATTTAAGATGGATTTAATCTTCTGTTGCATACTGGCAGAAGGACAACATATTTAATGGCATCGTCACTGTGATACTATATCTTTTATTGTATCCTTTCTGCATAATTGGCCATTAAAATTGTTAACATTGTAGTTAACATTTGAAGAGTAACCACATTTCAGTGGCATAAAGCCAGCATTAAAGAAGAAATGCTGATAATGGACATGCAGAATTTGTGCCATGGTGGAATAGCATTTTGCAGCAATAACCAGAACAATTAAATATTGTGTACTTGACATATGTTACTGGGACTATCATTACATTTTTATTACATGCATTTCTGAGGCGCAGAGTCTTGGCCTCATTTCATAAATTCAAACAAACATCAAAAGATCTTTCAGAAGGAGAAGTCTAGATCTTTCCCCAAGTCCTCTGTTTTAATTGTGTGCTTATGGGGTTTGGATCTTAAAAATACCCTGAAACCCCCATCACTGGACAATAAAGAAAGTGTTCCAAAAAGATAGGGGCAGGGAACTTTGCTCCACAAACTGTAGCCTGCCAGATAGAATCATAGAATCATAGAATCATCTAGGTTGGAAAAGACCTTTAAGGTCATCTAGTCCAACCACTAACCTAACCTTGCCATCCCACCACTAAACCATGTCCTCAAGTACCTCATCTATCCTTCTTTTAAATACCTCCAGGGACGGGGACTCAACCACCTCCCTGGGTAGCCCATTCCAGAGCCTGACAACACTTTCTGTGAAGAAATTTTTCCTGATGTCTAACCTAAACCTGCCCTGGCGCAACTTTAGACCATTCCCCCTGGTCCTATCGCTTGTTACCAGGGAGAAGAGGCCGACCCCCACCTCACTACAACCTCCTTTCAGGTAGTTGTAGAGGGCGATAAGGTCTCCCCTCAGCCTCCTCTTCTCCAGGCTAAACAACCCCAGTTCCCTCAGACGCTCCTCGTAAGACTTGTGCTCCAGACCCCTCACCAGCTTTGTTGCTCTCCTCTGGACATGTTCCAGCAGTGCAACATCTTTCTTGTAGTGAGGGGCCCAAAATTGAACACAGTATTCGAGGTGCGGCCTCACCAGCGCCGAGTACAGGGGCACAATCACTTCCCTACTCCTGCTGGCCACACTATTCCTGATACAAGCCAGGATGCCATTGGCCTTCTTGGCCACCTGGGCACACTGCTGGCTCATATTCAGCCGGCTGTCGACCAGTACTCCCAGGTCTTTCTCTGCCATGGAGATCTGGCATATGAGTGAAATAGGCTCCAGAGTTGTAGTCAAAACCTTAAGGAAATAATTTTCAAAGGAGTCCGGCACCTGCAAAGGTTAGAGGACGTATGGGTGCGTGCCTATCTCTGATGAAAAAATAAGTTACTTTTATGTAGATTTCTATCTATACACATTTAACATTTTTAGCTGAAGGTATTCAGCTTTGGAAACATTGGCTCTTGCCTTCTGGTAGCCAAAGGCATTTCTAGCTACTGCTGCTGGTTTCTGGGTTGTGCCAGCGGTGAAACAGATGTCCATCTTGATTGCATTCAAATCTCCCCTAAAGACTCAATTTTTCTGCAAAGCCACTAAACACTGACTCAGATTCATAACTTGTTCCAACCAATCCTCAATTTACACCCAGCAATGAATGATGGATCTGCTGACTGCAGAGAAGAAATAGTGTTATGTTTCTCAGAAATCCAAGAAGCTTCGTGGAAGCAGAAGAACGTTTTTAAAACATTGGAGATTTTGGACATCACTAACCCAACAAGTAAGAAGGAGGCAGATTATCATGAGTAATAGCATAGTGGATTTTCCATCTTTTAAAAAAATGTTTTTGTGGGTTAAGACCTCATTTTTTCTGCCAAGTTAAAGGCTAGTTTTTAAAAAATATTAGTCTTTTTTTATCCCTGATGATACAATCAGATTTCCAATAGGTTTGAGACAGTTAGAATCTGACAGCTTGGTTAAGACCTGTCATTAGTTTGAATATACACATGAACAGTTTATTGTTGTTGAGGGATTGGAGTCTCACAAGTAATAATTCATCCAGTCATCAATCTTTCTTTCTCCATTTTTTTTTTCAGTCTGGCTGCCCTCTATAACTTGGCATTCAGTCAATTGTGGACTAAATTATCACAGGGTAGGAAAATGCTCATACCTTACTCCCCGACTTCTCACAGAAGTGTGTGAAGTAGTAGCCTGCTCTGTTCTCCAAATAAAGAGACTGCAGCATGCTTTCCATTCTTGATCCCCCTAAGACAACACTGCCAGCAGTGCTTTTCCCCTGGACAAATAAAATATAGTTACACAGCAAGGAATAACAGGCTTTCATTATTTTCAAATGTCAGTACATTGCAATGGAGGGCCATGCAGTATGTTCAATTAGTATCTTCATCCCAAGAAACTAGACTCCATTTTCTACTACATATGCAATTGATCATAGCTCTCCATACCATTTTCCCACTAAATATTCACATGCAATGGAAAAAAGTCTGCATGCAGTGTAGCAAAATGACCATAGCATCCCTTAGGTGGTTCCTCAATACTTGAACAGGAAAACAAACCTGGCCTTAATTGTGTCATTAACTCTCCAGCTCCAAATCCAATGAATTCCAATGATACTAAGCCATATCACCGAGCTGTCAAAAGTTATCTCAGCTCAGGCTACTGTGTTTTAAACCAACAGAAGTTAATAGGTAGTTATTTGGTCAAGCCTCAAAATAATTATCATAGAACAAAAGATATGTCTTCTGGGGTTACACCACTGACATCAGCATCAAATGAGCATTTTAGGGGAGAGGAAATCCATGCCCTTTACCGTGGCTAGCTCCTGGAGTGTTTGAGGAAGAATACATCCATTTTGACAAGGCTCACAGAGAAACCAGAGTAGAGTACAAAGTAGTGAATTAGCTTCTGATGATCACAAGAGAGAAATTTTGGCTGACTTGTCATCTCTGATAACAGAAGTGGGAGCAGATGAGTGTGGTGGCTGACAACTGGCTTCTTTCCAAACAGTAACAGGGATGGAAGCAGAGCAGGAAGATCGCATTCTCCAGTAAGAAATTAAACTATGGATCCCTCATTCCCCTTTGCATCATATTTTTGATGGCAAATAGTGGAGTCCTGACTGTAGGTTTCAGTCTAATCTGTTAAGTGTAAATGGATAGTATTTTCCTCCCTCAGCTAGAGGGAAACTCTGCATGATGAAGATGTATAAAAGCTAATGTTCATGGCACGAACATTCCCTTAATATAAGTTTCTAACTGCAAATGTTCCATAATTGCAAAGGCTAGCCTTTTCTTCTGTCAAAATTAACAAAAAGTAAAATGTTTGTAGTGAAGTAATAAACAAAGTATGACTTTGATTTGAAAAACAAACAATCGTGTGCTCAAGTGATCAGCAAACTCTGTGCACACGTAGATTTCATAATACAGGGTTTTTTTAGTTGTGAGGCCACCAATATCTCCATGAAACAGCAGGCTGTTTCAAGATCATTCTACAAATGTGAAAAGTTTTGGATATATTTTAAATTGCCAAATCTTGGCATCTCATGCATTTGATTTGTCAGCATTTTAACAGTTATTGAGAAAAGGCTCTTCTGTGCAGCCTGTCCCTCCTGAGGTTTGCTGGATTGAGGGCTTGCTTAGCAGGCAATAATTCAACGAAGAATGAAGTACACAAGCAATAAAGAGGAATTGTACAAGTGAAGCATTTTCCTCTTATGAATTTTACTATTTTAATGACTTTCTAGGGCAGATTCAGTTTTCACTGTAAGTTTGGTATTCTTCTCTAGGCAACGATTCCACTGAAGCATTTATCCAGTGAGTTTTCCATAATAACCTACTGAACACATGGTCACCATGGAGAAGATCAACACTTTCTAGTGAAAATAAACCTCTGTATGTGCCATGATTTCCTATCAGATAGGTGACAGATACCACACAGAAAATGCTGACATTTTAATTATACCTCTGCATACGGCATTGACATTCAAATAGTCAAACCAATTTCTTCCCATCATTGACTACTTCCCCTTTAATACTACAGAATAAAGTGTTTTAACCCATGATTCAAGACAATTCAAATTTTCAAGCACTACTTACCGGGAGAAGCTCAGCATAGGTGTACTTTCTATGACCCTGGTATTTTGAGTCTTCAGTGTCATCCAAAGCTAAGCAATGAAACAAGTCTCTGCTCACGGACTTTGGCCTGGATCCACAAACAAAAATAATTTTCAATATCTATTTAAGAAAAAACTTCAACTGCTTATAAAATAAACAGCTAAGAAGGGGCACGAGAGAGGTAGAATGACATAGTGAATAGTAGAGGAAAAAGTACAGGGAGTTCAAATTTACAATAAATGTAAAAAAATGTAGAGGAATACTTTTTCATGTGGCCCTGTGGAAATCACTGACACAGCATATCTTTAAGGGTAAGCGCTTGAGACAGGTTAGAAGAATAGCAATGTATGTAGAGAATATCAATGATTTTACAAGAGAGGGTAAAACACCTATATTTGGAGAAATAAAACCTTTGGAGAAATAAACCTTTGTGTGGTGGCGCAAACAAATGAGAAACTAATCAGCCAGGGAGGAGCTCTCCATGCACATAGTCTGTCCCGCAACTGTGCTTCGCTAAGCAGATTATTATATTAAAGAAAAGAACTCATGAAAACAGTAGGATCTAAAAGCCTTTCATAAATGTTTGAGTTATACTGGTGTGCAGAAGAGTATACAAGGGACTTTTGTACTTACCACTTTCTACTGCTAGAAATGTCATCCCTTCGGGGGCTCTGACTTGATGACAGGGTAGGTGATAATCTTAATGATCTCTTCAAAGAGAAATTAGGCGTAGCTAATTTTAATAAAGTTGTTGGTGAGCTTGTTCTACTTTTCTAAAAGTCATAACCAATATAAGGCAATTATTACATTTTTTAACAGGTAGAAACATGTTACATGCACTTTGCATAGAATTACAGACAATGTCAGGTGAAGAGCATGTGAACATGTTTTGTGAATCTTTACTAAGATTACCTTAACTAGCTTACTATAAACCAGGACTGTAAGGCAGATACAACCACTAAGAGAAAGGGAGCATTCTGCCACACCATCACTAACTCATTCTGAACATTTTGAAATCATGCTATGACTGTTTAGAGATGCCAGTTGCATTCAGAGTGTCCTCAGAAATTCACCCAGAGTTGCTGCTTTCTAAGCTCTTGCAAGCACAGTGGAGCTAGAAGATTCAGATGTCCAGATTTCTCACAGGGGAAAAAAAAGAAAAAGCAGCAAGCAACAGTCCATCAGCTGATTCTGTGAGGTTCTTGGGTGCCAGGTCATAGTTTTCTTCAAGTACTGAACTCAACAGGGGCTGGAAAACCTGCAGAGTTAGGATCCTGTCTGCCTGACCTACAGCTAGTCTTGGGTCATTAGCACACCTTGTGAAGCCAGAACTGGTCTCTGTAAGAGGCAGCTGCTTCTGGCTCCCATTCCTGCTGTGATCAGCAGGAATCTGGCTCCTGAACCCAGCTTCTACTGAACAGGAAATCTGTCCCACTGTTTTTCCTCCGTTATCTCCATGAATTAGCTTTTTAAAAAATATAATTGTGGTCTACAACTCTCTACAACTCAAAGTAACAAAGGTGTGTGTGAACAGATCTGTGGCATAGCCCATCCAGTTCTTGATACTGGAACCACAGTCTCAATTCACGTTGTCTAAGTACCTTCTGTTCTGAGGCTTAACACCATGTTGTTGAAAGCCTGCAGGTTTCATTGCAGTTACCTCTCAAATTCAGGTTTTCAAGAAAGAACATAGTTCAAAACTGAACTGGCCACCTGCAAGTTACATGCTGTGAAAAGGACAGATCTGTGGTGTGTGGCTCATGGCCCTCAGTAGAAAGCAAAAATCACATGTAAGCTGATTAAAGGACTATGGTGACAGAAAATGAGCAGAACTCTGGCCTTTTTACAAACATGAGGGGTAGATTCAGGGTGACTGCAGTGAAGTTGTAAGAATTATTCTGGGTTAAGATAAGGCTGGTTGAAGGGCAGAATCTGCACTGCTAGATCCTTAATCTTGCAGTTTTGAGAATTTCAAGCTAAAATATCTATCCAAAAGACTTATGAAATAGCCAGGATGTAACCAAGAAGATAATTTGACTTTTTTCATAAAGTATAGTAAAATTTTGCTGCATTTTTATACATAACCATCTGCAACAGACAATCTTGCTAAATCTTGACTTCTTAACAACCAAGTACCATATTCTTGTCCCATTGAATTCAAGGAGTTTTATCATTGTTTTTGATCAGACAAGGCTTTGTTCTTCAACATTGTGATCCTACCTACCTGAGGAAGGGAAGGTGGTATCCTAGGTGTGCAAGACTTAGGTGTCAATTGTAGCAATGATACCATCTGTGGAAAAGGATCAATGTCCACCCTTGGTCTCTCCTGGCGCGTGTGCCAGAGCTTCAGTTTTGCACTGGCAGTTTCTATTGCTGTTGAATGAGTGACACAAAACCTGGGACCCCTAAATAAAAAAAAAGCTAATAAATAGAACTTTCCCAAAACACGAAATACTGGGCTATTTGGCTTTTTTTTTTTTTTCCCATGATGGTGTTTACCATATCAAGGTACGGTGCTATATGCACCTAGAATTAAAAAATAGTTAGTATTAAAGATATGTTTAGACATTGCACTCTTCCAAATCTAAAACCAAGCTACACATAAACAAACTTAGGTTGCAAACTCTGCACCATTACATAGTTGCCTTTGCATGAGTCTGCAGTAGGATATGCCCCATCCATCCTACAGCAAAGAATAGGAAAGGGCTGTAGGTCACAGGACATAGACCATAACTCTCATGGGGCTCCACAGCAAAGTTCACAGTTGCAGGTAGTTGTTTCACCTACAATTTGTTAATCCCCCTGGGAGAGAAGACTTGAAAAACTTATCTTATGTTTTAGAAACAGGTTAGATTTTTGTATCCTTCCTTAAGCTGTCAATATGGAAAAGGCATTTTGTATGACAGTAAAGTCTCAGGGTCAAATTCCACATACATGTATACGCAGAGCATCCTTAGAAACTTGAGAGGGGCAATATGGGAAATAGGTTAGAACAGAATTAACATTCTATGCCTGAAGGAGTTTCTTTACCCTGCAGCCTAAAGTTTAGATGAATGGTATCCAAGGCAGCTATACACAAAGTAGCTGAGATGCTCTGGCAGGAAAATAACAAGGGCTCAGTAAAGCAGATCTACCTGGCTTCTCAGCAGATTGCAGTGTAGTTTAGGCTCAACTAAGAATTCAGATGCAACATCTGCTAGTATTTATGATGACATTGCTTCCTATAATTGCCATGGGATAAGTGAGATGAAATAAAACTAATAGGCTTGTCAAAGAAAAGGGAAATTTGTTAAACAATAGAATCTTAGTTAATGTTCATTTTTTCATACCAGTAAAGAAGTAGAGGTTTCACTACTTCAGGCTGAATCCGTCTTAGATGCTTTGTATTCCACTGATCTCCATGCAGTAGATCAAGTCTGAGTAACACTTCCGAACTGAGGAAATAGTCTCCACTGCTCAGCAGATAGAGTTTTTTCATCTTACTGAGTTGCCTTGAGTCAACAAAAATAGTCACATAAGCATGTATCAGATGCTGTACAGAACCAAGTACAGTTCATCCTACTGGTTAAATTGCTGTCATGCAACATGTTTTTAATTGCAAATGGCAGAAGCCAAAACAATTTTTCTGCAAATTGGAGACAGATTGTGTATAAGATAAAATGTACAGTGCCTTAGAACAGACAATCTGAATCCAGCAGAGCCTTTCACTAAAGCAGTTTGTCATACTGAATGCTCTACTTGTGAATTTAAGTGCTTTTATTCTTTTTTTTTTTTTAATTTCTGTTGCCATCTGTTTTCCAAATCTCTTTCTAACAAAGCCTTAATACTATGGTGATTCTGACTTTGTGTAAGCTTTGCAAACATAACTCTACAAAAAGTTTTATCAGCTTCCACAGAGTCATTCCTGACTCACCTTGTCAGGACATTCATGACTAATTGTGTCTGTTCTATTCAAACATTACAATTTATTCTGAAATCTCAAAACTTGCATTGATCTAGCTGGGTTACAAGTATTAAAACAATGGGAACAATGGGAAGTACCTTTGCTGCCTTGTAGTGTCCTTAAGAGCCTTTAACCTTTCAATATCCATCCAGAGCCACCAGTACCTCTCCCCAAGTGTTCCTTTAATAAATTTCTTGAATCTTTCAAACTCATGTCTGTTGCCAGTGTCATAAGTTCTGTGACTAATACACCAGGCAGCCCTACTGTCTGCCCCATCACTTTCAGAACTTGATCTTAAGCTCACTTCTTCAGTATCTCGTTCTCTTACATCTCCCTTGGAGTCCAAGACAGTAAATGGAGAAGAACTTTGGGAAAAGAGTGGCTCTGCAGTACCATGGGCAAATTCATTATTTTCTAACTCATGTATAAACACTTCAGGCTGTTTGTGGAAATGCAGATCACTCTCAATGTCAGCAGCTGGCTGGAATTCTTCCAGTGTCTGAAAAGTTGCGCTTTCCCGTCCATTTTCTTCTTTTGCTGCACTGTCCCATTTCGGGTCTAGATAAACTCTTAACTGGGTGTGAGAATGAGGTTCAGCAATGGCCACAGAAGAACCCTCCTCAGCCTCTCTGGATCTCTCCCTAATAATGTTGGGTTTTCCTGATGCTGTCCTTGAAGGGGAAAGGAAACTCCATTGATGGCATTCCTTTGACTGGGAACCTGCTTCTGCATTAAATCAGAAAAGATCATTGAACACCTTTTTGATTCAGAACTGTCCTCTTGCATATCAGCTTTTCCAAGTTAAAAAAATGCAACATATTTATAGTGTGCTGCTGCAAAACCATCAGATCATGCCACGCTGCAGAGCTGGGAATAGCAGAGGTGCCTCTGCTGTTGCTATCTGGCTAGAAACTCAGCCCCATGACTCAGAAACTCATTCCCTGTTGAATTCCAGCGGAGCAGCAGAGTTCAGGAACAACTCCCTCTGGAGCCAATTGTCTTGTTTATTCAGCTGAGCATCACAGCTCTTCAGCACACAAAAAACCCAAAGCCATAATTCAATTGTTGGTCTACAATATCTTCATACCAATCCAGTGTTTAAACTACAGAATAAACTGAATCTTCTGTATTTACCTAAAGCTAAGACATAGGCTTTCATACTCTATTGTATCACTAAGACAAAACATTGTCGGTGAGGAGACTGGTACAACCTGTAAGCACATGCACTACATCAGAAAGTGACAGAAAAGGGCTAAATCTCTCAAATCCATGAAATTCACATTTGTAATTTTATTAGCCTGTTTAACCCTCTGTGGTGGCCTAGTTAATAAATGGCAATGGCAGTTAGACATTCCTTCCATCTTCCTCCAAAAATAAGCGATGTCTAACCAGTGCTGGCTGCTGTCACAGGCAGACACTTGGATTAGGAACATGGCATAGAAATTCTCTGCTCTGCACTGACATAATTTCGTGCGTAAGTACATGTGGCACAGTATGTTGGCTTTAATATAAAAATCAGTTTGATTTAAAATATCTTTATTTCTTAACTCTTGCAAATGTTATCACTTGAGAAAGAAAAAAATTATAGCTTCTCAACACAGTTCTGTGAAATTGAAACATGAAGAATGATTTTGCGGGACCTGATGGAATAGGGAGAGAGCTCTTAGGTAATCAAAAACCAAGTGGCCCAGGGTTTTGCTCAAGATATTAATTGATAACCCTGATCCAACTGAAGCAGTGAGCAAGGAATTCGAACTCGGTTGTCCAAGCAAATACATTCAGCTATTGATCTCTTTCAGCCAGCTAGCAGGCTGGCTCTGAGAAACTTAGCTGATGCCCTTTATTGCTTCCAGTTCCTGACCCCCACACCAGGTGAACACTGTGCCTAAAAAAAGTTTGTTTTCTGGCAGAAAGAATGATGGATTTCCCATGAAATAAGCATAAAGAAGAGTAATAAGCAGATGTAAAATGAGGGACTATGTTATATAATGAAGTTTTCAGTCAGAAGATATAAAATATTCATTGAAGCAAAACACTGTTGACTGCAGGACAGCAGAAGAGGCTTTCCATAGACCTATGGCCAGCCCACTGCAACACAGAGTGGTGTTACGTTATGGCACCCTGCAAGAACAGTGCACTTGTGACCTCTCTGCTCAAAGCCCTGCAAAAATTAGTGGTAGGGTCATGAGCTGCAAATAATCCACGAATCAGCAATGTCTTTCCTGGGGTGATTGTTATGAGTTTGGGGAAGAAGACAGACTTCTGGAGTTACCATGTCTTCCAATTTTCAATTCAGCCATTGGACTCTAAGGTCCCAGCAGTACAAGTCTCAAAGTGGAATGACTTCTTTTTCCTCTCAGAATAGGAGACACAACTCCTAACATATGAGTTGAGGATTTTCTGTTCAACTTGCTACTGCCTACAGAGCAGAAGCAAGGCTATGCAATCAGGTATGTCCTTATGGGCATCTGTATGTTCTCTCCCAGTACCTTTGAACCCTGCTGAACAATTTCAGTTAAATTTGACAGATAGACAAGAGTGTCACAAACTATTACGTTCTGTAAGATTCATAAAATTTGGCAGCCAAAAGGCCTTTAAGTGCCCAACATAAATACCCTAAGAAGATGGCTGCAACACAAATCACGCATTATCAAATACTCAAAGACTCCAGACAAGAAAGTCTTTCAAAATATATTGAATGAAAAAAAGCCCCACAGCTGAAACTTACAGACATCTATGACACAGAAATATGTAAGAACAGAGGCTTCTGCTAGCACAAAATTACTTAGTTACTAGCTCAAATTTTAATTTAATGTTGTGGCTATGGAAAGAAACAAATCCCCATATGAAGCCTAAGATACCATGAGATACTCAGAAGGTAATAAGTGGAGTTAGCAGCAATTCCTTGAAATGCCTTTGCTTTCCACTTAGTTAGACTTGTGTTAGAAATACGATGGCTGAGCCCCTGTTACTTACCCAGGAAGTTATCTTTCTCACTTAATGAATTGTCTCTTTCATGCTTCCCAGGCAAACACTGAATATCTTGAATTTCACTGGAAGGTACAGGATGCATAAATGAATCTGTAGTTTTCATGGATTCACTTTGTTTTGCTAAAGTAAACCAATCCTTTGTCTGAGAAACCATAGCCTAGGAAAAGAAATGTCATCAAACAACTCAAATTCTCAATTTATTGCAGTGCTTCTGAGAGCAGAGGACTTACTGTCTGTAGTCATTTTGTGCAGTCCATTTGTATAGATTTCTTTAACGATAGTTCCCAGTTCTGTTTAAGCTGTTTTACCACCCATCAACCTTCTTCTATAGTACAAAGAGCTTTGAAAAGAAGGGATATTCAGAGAATCAGCTGTCCAATTAGGTTGTGACCTCAGTTACAATAACTTAACCCAATGCATTCAATCTAACTTGATGTTACACCCATTAAACTTGTTTATTTTACCTGGCCAAGAGATACATCGAACTTCTTCATAGCCAATGAAGTGTCATCCTTCTCAGGAGAGGGAGGACTTGGGTCTTTCTTCTTTATCCAAGGATAATAGTCACTATCTATAATAAAATTAATCCCAGTCTTGCTCCATTCTACCTGCGATATCAATTTAGCTAGCCTGAAATTAAATGATGACACAAGAAAATAGTTAATTTCACCTTTAACTCAGAGAAACAGTTGATTTTTCCCTAGAATAGACAATAAAACCCATCATCAGTCTAGAAATAAATTGCTACAAGGAACTTTATGATCTGCTTTATTACATCACCCCTCACCTGCTGTCACATATATAAACGTCAGTACTGCCATTCCATAGTCCACCAGCTATACGGTTGGTGGCCTGCTTCGCATTATCAAGCTTTACCAGTAAAACTGATTTCTGTCAGGATGATCTTGCATGTATCTATGCAGTTCCAAGCCCTGCCAAGAAGCCCTTAAACATTTTGACTGCTAAAATGGAACTATTCCAGATTGCAGAAGCCCTGTGTCACTACCAGACACTACATTTCCTGGTCCTGACACAAGCAATCTTCCAGCAGCAATGCCACAGGAGTGATCATACTAACTGAACTTTCAGATGATAACAAGACAGCTGGCGCTGTCATGTTCAGCTGGCTGCTATGAGGACTTCATAGTACTGAACAGAACTCCAGTGCTACCTTGTGTTAGTGTGAACTTTGTGATGTTCAGGAAAGGCAATCCTAGACTCACACAATGATGATGAGGATGCTCTGGGCTCAAAAACTGTGGCAGAACTTACTCAGTTAAGTTAGAACGCAGTACAAAACCAACTTCCAAGGTGCATGGGAAGGGAAGAAGAAGCCTATGCCTGAGCCTATGACCATGAGCTGAATGCCCAGTTTTGTCTGTCCCCACTATTTGAGGACAAATAGGATTTCATTCTAGGGTTGGGGTATCTTCATCTTTAAATGCAAGTTTCCCCTTTCGCATCTCAGCCTGTCTTGATCCTGATTGAGGAAAGCAACTTAAAATACTGATGTCAATGTAAATTAGGCACATGCTTTAAGTTAGCTTTATGTAATTCTCTTAGGTAACTCTGCTTGATCAAGGGAATACTTTGCAATAGCAGAAGGTCAAATTTTTAGTGTTTGATGAGGCCTGGATACTTGTAAAGCAGGCTGCTATTAAAGATAAAATGGAGCATTCTTTCATGGTTTGTTTATTCTTTGCAGTTTTCCACTTGAAGTGCTCTTTGGAATATTGAAAGTTAAAAATATTTTGAAATTTTTCAAACAGAAGTCCGTACTCCAGTAACTAGTCTGTCATTACAATTGCTAAACATGAGTTTTGTGAACCCTAATGCCAGGCTGCCTCTCCTTGTAAGACCCCTAAAACAATTATCACCACCTAGATGCAACCTTAAGGGATGCAGAGGCAGGTCCTTCCAAAAGGCACATTAAACCTCCTGAACATCTGCTGAAAGGACATCTGGAAAAATGTAGCAAGTGTATAACTGTAAATCATCCAACTATGCCACGGCATCCCACAGAGAACCTTGTGAAAGGAAGTCTGGCAGTGGGCCCAAAGATACAAAACTAATGATTGAAATAAAAAGAACTGGCTGATTTTTTCCAAATAGATTTCATGGACTCATATCTTCCACTTACATGGTCTCCATATTGATTAGAGAGAGATGCGTTGCTACCATGATTTGTCGATAGAACAGAAATTCAGAGAACAGTAAACCCCACTCTTTCTCTCTCTGTAATGGTGTAATATAGTATGTTATCCATGGCCAAGGAAAATTACAGAATGACGAGCGAAAAAAGTCACTGATTTTACTTTATCCAAGTCACTCAAATGCTAAAATTAAACAGGACAAGAGGTGGGAGAAAACACACTCACGGTACTGTCAAGATGAATTAGAAGAGAAAAATGTACAAATTTAAAACTGACAGACAGTATGAAAGATTGCAATACCTGTATTCAAAGTAACAGTCGCTTTCTAGAAATGCTGGAAGCCTTTCTTTCTTAATCCACTGAATTGCTTGTTCTCGATCAAGACACTATTAAAAAAGAAATGCCAAAGATTTGCCATATTCTTGACTTTCTTGTTTTATTTGGCGTGTAATTGATTCCCTCCATTCCCTTCTACAGAAGCATTGTCTCAGGAAGTCAAACACACAGTGATCACCATCTTTGTTATCCAGTTGAGCCTTAATCTTGCTGGGACAATTGAGTTAATTTACTTTCCTGTCAACAGCTAATAAGGCCTAAATCTGATTTCATGTATAAGAGTACAACTTTTTAAACAAAACACGGTGGTTTTTCTTCAGAAATAATGTATGAATGAATCATACTTTTACTGTACAATTCCAAATGCAAATTAGATGCTTACAATTTTTCTGCAATAGGAAACTGCTAATTTTTCTGACTTTATCACATTTTATAAAGAGCCACTATTACATTTTTCCTCAAGAATTTGAATAATAAGGAACCCTTAAATTAAATTATACTCCCAGAACTGGAGACGATAAAATCAAACAAATAAAAATCCAATCACTTATCACCTTTCTTGCTTTTATGTTGGAGCATTGCACAACTCCATTGCACACAGTATCTCTTCCAGTAGAAACCTAAGGGTGTTATGAATTGTGTCCATAACTGATTTGTGCTTAGGTGGTCTAAGTTTTGGTGCCTCATCAAAGCAGAAAGCAAGGTGGTTCCAAAGAGCAGGTTGAGAGGTGAAAGGGAGGTGTTGAGCAATGAGCTGCAGAGGGCCAGCTAACCGAAAAACTATGCCTAGTGTCTTACACAGAGAGCAAGTTCTGTGAGTATGGGCCACAGTGATCCATAGCTGTTTCCCTTAGAAATGACACGTGGTACACTTTTCCCTCCCCCCCGACCCTTTTTATTTTTTTTTTTTAAGAGTGTACTTTTTCCATTCTTAGGGGATGACCTGTTATATTTATCTGAGGTGCATTTTTCCTTTTAGTGAAGGTGAGAGTGATGATTTGGAAGAATGCAGTAACTCCCCTTGTCCATAAAAACAGGTGAAGTTTGGGCAAGGATGGATGCTACTTACTATATCAAATAATCAGTTCATGTAGATTACATTTTAAATTTTCTTTCCATGAGCTAATATTCCATTAAGGGACAAGGGTTATTTCTGCCTCATATATATCTGTAGGGGATTAAAAAAATCTAAATTACTCAGAAAGTGGGTGGTTTCATTTAGAGAAAAGAAAATATTTCAAAATATGGAAAGCTTATGTTGGCAGCGGCTCATACAAGGTAATTTGTGGAGATGGAGACTAATTACTCCCAACCACATAGTGTATGCCTCCTTTTGGTAACTGACAAGCTCTTTTGGAGTATAGAAGATTGTCTCTTTATTTTGGCATTTAAGATTTATGTATTTACTGACTGACAGCCTAGTTTTTTATCTGATTCATAACATGTTCATATCTGTACATGGCTGGTACACAAAATTATATATACTATCAGAAGGAAAGAACCTCTACTCTTTCCCATTGCCCTGAGAAAGATGCTACATTTAATCTGATGGGTTTTGTTACCTTGGTTAGCTTCCTTACCCAGTCAGCCTTAGGCCTTGCTGGGACCCAATCCAGCAAAGCTTTTAGCACGTGTTTAAGTTTAAGCATGTGTTTAACTTCCCTTGATTAAAGTTAAACACATACTTAAGTGCTTTGCTGAACTGAGGTTTCTCTGAAGTAAGGTATGTGGGATGCCAGCCAGTTTCTTTCCATAGTTGTGATCAATTCTACCCAACTCCACAGGTTTTTTTCTTAATAGATTTTACAGCAAGTTGATTTTGACTATTGATAAGAACATACTTAGCTCCACATCAATAGTTTGCAAGTGTGCATGCACACATGCAGACAACTTTTGCTTATCTCTAAATTTGTAACAGTCTGAGAGAGAAGTAAAATACAGGGAAAAACACCACTGGGTGTATTTCTTAGGCAAGATGTTCAGGCTGTAGCCTGAAAGGCCTACTAGGATTCTCCAATCATAGCTCATTTTCATTAGTAATGTGCCAGTGATGGCCACTGAAGGTCACTTTTTGTAGCAAGGTAACATTCAAAGGAACTGTCAATCTCTTCAGTCAGTGTGAAGAAAGCAGTGAAAGTGAAGGAGGCAGCATCGACCTATGCCTGAAAGATCAAATCCTATTTGATTTGAACTGAACTACTTGATGGTTGGTCTGGGATGACAACTTCTGGTTCAGTCATAGTGTAGTACAGTGAATGAAGCTGACTCCTTTCACTTTGTGTGCTTGCAGTAACAAATTTTGGCATGCTGTTTTGTAGGCCATTTTCTTCCAGCTGAGGCTTAAGATGCCAAGCTGAACTGGATGAAGCACCTAGGTTACCTGTCCAGTAAAGGAGGAGTCAAAAATAAGAAGAAACGTCATCCTTTCCCCACAAAAGGAGAAGAAAGTGTACTGAGGCATACCGCTCCTCAAAAGGCCATAATGCTTCCTATCTATGGAAAATGGCACAGAGAAAGAAATGTATTCTTAAATGATACAGGAGCTCTGTTGCTCCAAACCACATGAAAGATGTAAGTAATAGGGAAAATGGCTTTGAATTTGTCAAGAAAGACCATCCACAATCGCAATGATGTGAGGTTATTCCAGAGAGCAATGTTAACCACACTGGCACAAGCACGTGTTTCCTCAGTTGAATCCTGAGAGCAAATGAGAAATCGAGAATAGCTCTTCTACTTCTGTGCTGTCTAGCAAAGTATTTGTGAAAATAATTATTTAACATGGTAGGGACATCTGTGAGCCTTGTCCTGTTGCAGCATTTGTCCAGTTTAGATGCAGATAATTGCAGTCTCATATTACTATCATTTTGTTAAACATCATTGCCTTTTGACCTCTCTCAACACAGTTTTCTTTTCTGAAAATCATTAAGCTTATACTGGGCAAAGCAGCAGTCTCTTGTAACTCCCTGATTTTCTCTCAGCTTTCCAGCTATGACATAATTTAGAGCAGACGCCTCTAAAAATGTAGCAAGACCTTAGACTGGCCTTGAATGAAGTGAACTGGAGTCAAATCAGTCACACCAATGCAAAGTAAGCAAGAAAGGAATAAACCAAGTTTCCTAGTGAAATATTTTTTTCTCCTCCAAAGCTATTGTTTAAAGGTAAACTCCCACAACTAATTTCACTGTCTTGCAGTCTCTCAGGTGCATATAGTGCTTCAATTCCCAATTTTAACATGCTTAATTTGATGCTGAAGGAAGTCCTGAAAGTAAACAGGTAAGAATACCAAAATTGATAGTCTGAGCAAGTCTGGAACAAGATTTTTTTTCTAAAAATCCAACCTATCTTTCCGTTAATTTAGATTTCTTGTTGCCAAAGGTTATTTTCTCTGGCCATTTCAATTGATGCTAACCATGTAAATCCTTTGGGAATTAATGGAAGAGAGACTTATGTGTTGCCAGACCACAGATGAGCTCATAGCCACACAAGGAAATTAATTAATAAGGAAAGACTGAGATGCATTAGTTTCAGTCAATTTGCACATTCCAGGGATCACTAGTAAAGTAACTGTTGTCATAATATTTTTTCTTTTAATATTAAAAAGTATTCAGACCACACAACTGAATCCTGCCCTACAGAATCTTCAAAATTTTGTGCTACAGGATGTACATGTGTAATTCCATTCACTTGTCTGGTAGACACATGTGCATTGCGGGGCATAATTTGGCCCATCATTATGTTTTCCTAACATAAATTAACATTTTTCCCAAGCTACCAAGCCAAACACAACAATAACTACTGCCAGTATCTCTACAGTAAGATCTAAATATAAACTCAGGGGCTATAAGATGCTTACCATAGTGTTGTAATTTGGATCAATATTGAAGGCTGGAGAAGTGCTGCGCATTTTGGAGACCTGCCCATCATTCTTTGCTTTCCTTAGAACATCATAAATGGGGTTTGGCGGCTTCTGATCATGTAGAATTTTTTTCAGCTGACTTTCCAGGTGTTGTGGGGCATCATTAACTACTTCAAAAACCCCAAAGTCAGAGTTAAACTTAACTGGCTGTGCAAAAGTCTGCAAAAGAATTTTGGAAAGTTTATAACGTCGTAATAAGGGAACTCTTTCATTTAAGAACGTTACTTTTTATAGTATAGAAGCATCCTATGGAATGCAAGCTGGTATTATGAGGCTTCTTTCTCTTGCCTGCTGTAGTTAAGGTTAAGGGCCTGGAGTAGTAATTTTTCTGCATTCTTGTTCTTTAGTCTCTTTGCTTTCCAAAGCATTACTACTTTTTGTCTCAGCTAGAGATCATTCTAGATCACAGGCCATTCTTTTTCACATGCAAATAACAGATCCAATACACAGATATCTAGAATATATAATTCAGTGACTTTAGTAATTGTTCTGCAGAAGACTACTTACCTGTAGGATCTGATCTCCAGTATTATTCTTCCATTCATTACCACAAACAATCAAGGCCTGAAAAGATTAGCAGGGAAGCTGACCTTTTAAATGTGAGATTCGTTTGAGGAGGATGAATCGGAAGATTTCCATATGTAGGAAAGACTTTTCACCATATTGTTACTTGCAGGTCAAACACCTACCAAAACCTATGGCCTGTAGCAAATTTTATTATAGACCACAAGTTCAGTCAGATACTGTACAACACATGAGGTAGACCAAACTTCAACGTCAGCTGTGTAATTGTAACTTTTGTCAACTCCAAAAAATCCACACATTTGCGTACACATTAAAACAGAGCCATCTCTCATCTTTTGAGCTCTAGTATTAGGTATTTCCCTAAAAGACTACCTTTCAAATTCTCTTACTTGAAATGAAGAGGGAAAACAAGGATGGATTTTACGAAAGTAATGGGGGATACCCAAGATAGTTATGAATATGAGATTATATACAACCAGAGCATATAAGCATTTCTGCACTGAGCTGGAGGACAAGAAGGCATGCTGTATTTAAGAACTGAAGAAAATCCTGGCCATATCCAGACCCAGTGCCAAAATTCTTTTTGGCTTCATTCCAGACAGGACCTCACCTGGTGTTTGTACAGTTTTCATTCCCCTGCACTTAATAAGATTATTTTATTTTTTCAAGCACTGTATTTTTCATTTCCTTGAACTTTTTCATATATCACATATATAGACATTTAGTTGTAATTCACATACATACTACACATGCTGATACATGCTACATATAATATAGAAATATATTACAGACCAATTTTATTCCTCTTCACATCTATATAAGTCCAAAGTAACCATGTGTCAGCTATTTTCTTGCTTCTGTTTGAAGCCCCCTTGTTGATCAACGTCTGGTAGAGCAATGCCCAGCATCAAACCATGTGGCTGCAACATGTGGTTACAACATTCCCTACTTATCCCATAATGTCTCACTGTGGAGGCTCAACCTGGCAAAGCACGCAGTGTGTGAGACCTTTAAGTGTGTGATTAGTGCCTATGACATCAGACTGTCACTGCTCAGAGCCATGCATTGAATTGCATCAGTCTGTTTAGTTACCTAACTTCAGTTGAAATCATGGCTTGGTTTTTGTTCTCTGACACCTTGTGCCTCTTTTGGCATTAATTTTCTCCAGGCTACTCCTCAGGTTTTAGTGTTTTTTTTCTCCAGATGTACTGAACAGCAATTTAAAGAGGCTTTTATGTGTAGTAGATTTCTCTATACTTCATTCAGACCTCCTCCCAATTTGCTATGTGTACATTTCATCCACTTTCAAACTGAATTTGGGCTGCTGAGCTTTTAAGTGACTAACTGTGCAACCTTAATAACCTCCAGATGTATTCTTCCGTATGTATTTTTTGTGTTTTTAAAAAGGAAACAGAAGAAAATACACTAAGAAACAAGGTGCCTCAGGATTTGAAATCCTCTTGTTTGTAGAAAAAAACAAAGTGCAAATTCCATAATATAGGGCTGTGTGACTAGACATGACCAGATTATTTTAGTTCCATGTTATTCAACCTGAAAACTAAGCAAAGACAACATTAGTTTATCGCACACATCTACATTTACCTAATCCTTTGTAATTTACTCTAGAACTAGGTTTTCCAATATACATTCTAATTAACTGAACAAAAAACACACAGCAACTTTAATGTAGTGAAACAGATGCTAGTAACAATTTTTAAAATGTAAAATGTATAGCTATTTTGGGAGTCTGACTACAAATTATTTACAAAACAAATATACTAATGGAACAAAAGAACATACACTCATGGCATAAAAAGATTAAGACTTCATACACTACATACTGGACTGAAAAGGGTGGTTCTAGTCCAGAGGTGCAGTTTGGACCAAGGTGTAGTTACCTATCCCCAGGAACATCAAAAGGCATGCATACTTCTTGTATCAGTCAGAGAGTGGCTAGTAGACCCCTTTACTTGACACTAGTAAGACTATGTCTGGAATACTGCATCCAATTTTGGAGCCCCAGTACAAGGATGTTCATAAATTTGAGTAAGTTGAGCAGACAATGACTGAGATGGTTGGAGGCTGGAGCACTCACTCTGTGAAGATAGGCTGAGAGAAGAGGGCTTGTTTAGGCTGAAGAAGAGACAGCTCTGGGAGGACCTAACAGCAGTCTTACAGTACTTACAAGGTCATTACTGAGAAGACAGAGCGAGGCTTTTCAGAGAAGTGCCTGGTGGGAGGACAAGAGGCCATGGTCATACACTGAAACAGTAGAGTTTTCAACTGTATATAAGAAAAAAGGTAACTGGGGAATGACTAGCATTGGAACAGACTGTCCAGAGCAACAGTGGAATCAGTTGTTAGAGATTTTCAAGACCAGCTGAAGAAAGTGCCAAGCAACCTGGTGTCAACGCTAAAGCATTGAACTTGCTTTGAACAGGAGGCTGAACTACAGACCTGCCCAAAGGCCCTTCCAGCATGAGTGACCTATGATTCTGTACAAATGCCAAATTCTACCAGATCATCTTCTCTACCAGAGCATCTTATCAAAGTATTGTACAAAAGCATTTTAGAACAGTTTAAGCCTTTCTCAGGAAGCGTATTTCACTTGCTTCTTTAAGAAAACTAGAATGATAAATCAGAATGGTTTTAGAAGCATAACAAAGGGAGAGGTAAGTCCTGACCTTCTTAACTCATCCCCACCACAAAAATAAATGTGATAATGTTATGACAAAAATCAAATGGGAACTCACAAAAAAAAAATTGACCTGATTTCTTGTAGGAAACATTTTCTCAGTTACACTACAGGACAGAGAGGATCAGTCAATCCATTTTCCTTTCAATATGTGAAAAATGTTGGAGCAAAACACACAATCTAACCATTCCCACACATTACGAGCTAAAAAAAAAAAAAAACCCCTGCTCAATACCCTGTAGTGAACTTAAAACCTTTCCCACAGAAGCCAAGTGCTGTAAAATCCTGCAATGTTTCACAGGACAATAATGAGAGAGGTTTATGGCACCACCAATATTCTAGGTCTTTGCAATAACAAGGAATCTCTTCAGTGAAGATGCCTTGTTAAGCAGTGGATGATAGCCCACACTATAAAGGAAGGGGAAAAAATTATCCATGCCAATCTAATATACTAAGAAATGTCTTTCTTACCGCACATTTGGCAAGTGCTTTGGCTTTTTACAGACAAGCAAAATACACTAACGAAAGACTAGGAGTATCAATGCATTCTTCCCTACATTCTCTCTCTAGTTTGGTCCAATTTTTGATCCTTTGAAGATAGAGAGGGAAAACTCCAGAGCCAAATTATACCTCAAGATATAAAGAAAAAATAAATCAGGTTTGGCAGGAGTCTTGAAGCTTGAGAGTCATACATTATTGATTTAGCACAATAAATAGAATCAACAAGGAGTTGAGAATACCAACAAATAAGAGGTCTTCAGACTTTGAAAACTGTTTAATTCACAGGCAATCCTCCTCTTGAACCCAGTATGACCGATGTAACTCAATGTAGTCATCTCAGCTTCAAAAAAATTGTTTTCAGACTGTGGTACAGCAATACTATTAAATAAACAATTGCATGTACATTTTTGACTGCAAAGAAACTTCTTAGCTGTCATATGCACATTGACTATGGTTTCAGCTGAAGAATAAATAGAATACATAATTCTGAGACTTAGAGTTATACACTTAACTGAAGGGAGGCAAATTTCTCTCACTCCTCCCAAAACAGAAACCAAAACAGCATCTATCACCATGTTGCCAGGATATCAGACATATAAATCTCACCATTCCCTACCTTAACAGTTTTCAGATATATTTAACTTCAGATATACTTAATAAATGTGGAAATATGCTCACCACATCCCACCTCGAGTAATGTAGTTTGATCCCAAGAGAAACAGAATGACCACAGCTTGGCCACCTCTTAGGTTAAGGCCCTGAAAGGGTGGGAATGAATAGAGACCTCATCCATGAGCTTTGCCAAAACTTCCTTAAGACAGGGCCGGGCGGGGGGGGGCGGGTTGTATCATAAATGTCAGTGAGAGTCCAGACCAGAAGAGAATTTGAGCAGCTCTAGGAAGTGGCAAATGGCAAAATTCCCATTGACTTTAATGAGTCCAGGATTTCCCTTCCATTGATGAGTAAGACACAAGTCACAATGACATACCACAATCTAATTGAGAGAAGAGAAGAGCATTTTGAGTAAACCCTCTATCAATAAGAAAAAAGTCAGGAGAGCTTCTTTTACTCTTTGTCAAAGGTAGCAAACAAGTTTTAGTCCTAGATAAGAATCCACTGAACATGCATGTGGGGCCTTGCTGATGTAAAAGCCTTTTTAAGGGAGGTTGCATTGGCACCTGCAGCCTCCCTCCACACACCTGGAAAAGACAAGAGGAAACTAATGAGCATGGATTGATGCCTTGAATTAATGCATTAGTGCATTGAATTATTCACAATCATCTTCAAAACAGAGAAGGGCCTGAACTGTGCAGCAGAGTGGATTGCTTTTTGCTTTCTGCCCTTTCCATCATCTGCTACTCGTAGATCAGGCCTGGTTTTACTCGTGACAGCACCAGGTTTTCAGGATCATTCTGTTTTCAGAAAGACCAATTGCCCCAAACTTTATTACTTCTTAAATTGTTTTCAGAATCATCACCTGCATCAAATTCTGGATCCCAGACTCAGTAGAGTCACACCTAAGTTAAAACTGTTACCTGCATACTGGCCTATATCTGTCTTCCTAGACCATTTAGCATATATATATTTTTTTTTAATCGCACCACAATAGTTCCTACTAGCATGAAAATTATATCAATCTACCTATAGTATGCTGCCTCTTCTTTCTGTGTGGTACTATTAATACATCTCTGTGCTCCTAAGACAGGGAAGGAGAATGGGTTTAATGTGATAAAGGGCATTAATTGCTTCATTGTCTTTTTTCTTTCTTTTTTTTTTTTTTTTTTTTAAATGAGCAGATTTTCCCTGTTATTTTATTTTTTTAACTTCTACAGCCTAGCAGNGAGCTTTTATAGTGAGAATGACTTTCAAAAGAAGTAGTTTTCAAATCTGAAGTTGATAAAACTGTGGTCACTTGGTATCTTTCTGCTGCAAGGGAAACCCACAGCCAGAGATTTGCCACCAAGAGTGCCATCTCCTGAATATGTCTCAACTGAGGTGCAGTTAGCTTTTTTGTCTCTAGTGCAGCTCTTTGAGGTCACAAAGAGGAGTGTGCCTTCATCAGGATCATTGGTAACTGGAAAATAAGGGGTAAGGCCCCAGCATGGGCTTAGGGTGGAACAAGTAGCAGGCAGCTTGTAGAGCATAGGAGAAACAAGTTGGATTACTGCACTTTCTCACTGAGGCCTCCAACACTGAGCTGGATGGCAATTTCTGACTTCTGAATTTTCATTCCTGGATAAACATATTCTTGATGTTTTAAAAACATGGATCAAAGATTTGAATTGTAGGGATTCCTGACCGGCTAGAAATGGAAATGTATCCAGGCCAATGTTTCTCCTAAATCTTTCATTTTAGAGTAGTTACTAAGGAAGGTGTAAGTCATTTGTATGTCATGTAATTTGTTTCTGCTACTGTGAAATCACCATACTACTGGAAACACATGCTCTCATGGGGGGGTTTGTAGTATTTTATCTTTCAGAAATATTTTCATTAGAAACTATCCTTCACTACAGTATGTAGATCTTTAGAGTCCCTAGATACTCATATCAGATTGTAGTGAATATTCTTATAACAACAAGATCACTTAAAGGATACACTGTAAATCAAAGAGAAAAAAACAAACCAAAACACAAACCAAAACAAACAAACAAACAAAAAAAACCCCACCAAACCTACTGCTTCTATGGCAAGTCCCCAGGGATACAATTTTCCATACACTAGTGGTGCATTATAAATCAATGCAGAGGCAGCCTCTGAAATAAGCATGTGCTACCACTGATTTCTTGTATCAAGTCACACAATATTTTCAGTTTAACTTGTTGCCTAACTACTAGCACACCTGGGTAATACTGTTCCCAGGCAACAGCATATAAGCACAACATGAATAAAGCAATGGAAATTTCAGTGTAGTGTTTTAGTAGAAGCCTTCTGAGAAGGAAAGGCAAATTGGGAATATAAGGTATTCAAACCACAGAACTCAAGGCATTTAATCCTGAAGAGGGTAAATCCTCAGGAAAAGATCAAGAGAAAATAAAAGCAATTATAGGAACATAAGAGATAAAAATAGTTGATAAGAGCATCTGTTTTCATGAAGATATGTAAACATATAGAAGAGAGACCATGTGTCATCTTAGAAACCTACCAAGATTACCGGCGTAAAACAGTGTTTACTCAGGAGTGTGTGTGAACTCTGTTCTGTGGCTTCCAGAGCCGTCAGGAGCGCCTGGACAATTGCTGCGGTTCAGAGCTGCTGAGCTGTGCCAGGACTGTGGGCTGAGGAGCCCTCTGAGGCCACGGAGAATTTTGGCCTCTAATAGATGTCCTGAAATCTGTGCACGTCCAAGGAGACCCAGAGAATTAAGCAGGCTGAACTTCTTACCCGCTCCATCCTCTGTGATTTGGGGAAACTTGAAGCATAGTTTCCAAATAAGCAGTGAAGGCGTGGAGGATGGTATTCCTGTGCTAAGAACAATCTGGCACATGGAAGGAGGCCTGGGTTTAAAAGCTATGTAGTTAGGTTTGGATTTAGGCAGATATTCTAAAGCAGCTTGGGGGGGGTGGGGGAGCGGGGCAGGGAGAGGGTGGAGAGCAAGATACAAAAACCAGCCCTCTCACCCCACATTTTCTTCCATCTGCGCCTCCCTGGCTTTGTAAAACTTATTCTTAGGAAACTTGCAGTGTGGTGAAAGCACATAAAGACTTCCTGAGAGAAGTCAGTGTCGATGCTGTGCACAAAACCCACACTCTGATATTGAGTTGTTTTAATACCTCCAGATTCTATTTTAAGATCAAAAATTGGCATAAGAGACACCATCCTACCATCTTTAGTTCTACAGCTCCCATTATGTGTGCTTTTAGACAAATCTGTGATGTGGTTTAGGGAGTACATCTGAGTCCAGCTCAGTTTTGTAAGCCTGAATCATAACTGAACCTATTCCAAGAGTGGCTGCCACCATAGTCTTAGGTCCAAGGAACACCAAGAAATATTCTGCTGGGGGTGGTTCCTACCAAGCAAGTTGCAGAAATGGGTATATGTTCTCATACTGCAGCCAGTTGGGCTGCAGTGATTTAGGAGGAGGACAGGCTGTGGGGCAGCCCTGGGATAGATCTGCTGGGAGACCCCATGGGAGCGATGCGTGACACTGTGGAAAGGTCTGTGCCACCTTGCATGGAGGGTGTGGGTGTGAGGTACGGGGATGGATAGTTAGGGCCAAGACTACTAAAATGAAGTTGGGTGAGGTTGCTGCATTGAGGGAGCAGGACAGTCCATGTGACTCCCATGAGGTTGTGGGGATGCAGGGTAGCTGATGGGGAAAAGGAGCAAAATATAGGGCAACTGGTTAAATATAGGACATTGGGTATGGTGGTCTGACTGCAGCTGGATCAGCACACAACATGAAGTGTAAGGCTACATCCTTCTAGCTCCAGATGGGAGGGGAAGAGGAGGGGAGTGCCAATTTTGATGTCTTCACAGCCATGAAGAGAAACAGAGTTGGTTCCTGAGGAAAAGTGGTTATCTATCAGAGTGCATGGCCAGAAGAATGTAAAAGGACAAACATTTGTTATGTCAGCATGTCATGGTGCTGGAATAAAACTGGAGTCCTTATGCTTTTTAAATAAGTATTTACATCTTTTTTTTCACTTCCTATTCATATTATTTTGGTCCACTGTGATTTAAATATGTTAATTTGCAAGAGAAAATCTGTCTCCAGAAGTCCAGATACTGTGTTATTTTTCCTGACAGATAATAACATTGAAAAATAAGAATTGTTACCATTAAAATACAGACATATTGTAAAAAAACATTTCATTTCCCAGTGACAAAATGCAAACTGTTCTAAGCTGGATTACTTTACTACTAATCTTATAAGGTGTTTCTTGTATTTTGCAAAGGATTTCTGTAAGATACTTACTGGAAGACTCAAAAATTCGTTGAAGTAGTCCACAAGCATATCATCTGTGGCTAAGCATTCTTCCTACAGAGAGACAAAAATCACAAAGCAAGGCTTGGACTAATTTCTGCTGACGCAGTTTGAATGCACTGTTGTCTCAAACAATGATTTTTTTCCATGACACATGACATGCGAACTTTTGCAAAATGTCATTTCCCACTTTTGAGGATATAATCATTGCATCATTGTTATATCCTAGCCATTGCACACCACTGAGGTCCTTAGCAATTTAAAAAAAACACACGTGAAGGTAAATCCTTTGCCAAGAAATTTACAGATAAAGCCTTCATAAACCCAACAGCTTCTAAATGCTGGAAATCTGCATGTTTACTTTTGAAAAAAACGTGCATAAGCTAACAGTCTAGAAATCCCCCACATCATACCTTTCTCTCTTGCATCTGGGAAGGAGGGGACTACAAAAGTTCACCAGTACCTGCTTCTGCTCCCACAGTGCTGCTTGGAGATGTTTTGGGGGATGTTTGGGGAATAAAAGAGAGTCCACTGATCTATAATTTGGCTCACCAAGCGAGCAGTATATGCCGTACTTGGAATACAGAACTGAGAGGCTTCCTCTTGACTTCATCAGAAGTGAAGGCTGCATCTGCAGGTGTTTTTGTACCCTTTCTGACCCCTACATTTTAGATCCTGCTAGCAAGACTCAAAAACTGTAGAATAGAAATATTTTTTTTTTTGCTGTTGACGAATCAGTAAGTATGGATCCCAACCTTACTTCTAATGTGCTCAATACCACTCCTACTCTATTATTTCTGTCTCACAACTTAGGTGCAATGCACCTAAATCAAATGTATTTGCTGAGATCAGTAAAGGTCTTGTGACACGAATCTTTTTTTTCTCTTTCTTAAGTTGATAGCGTTAAATGTGCTGGTGAGGAACAGTGTTAAAGAGATGTTATGCACGGTGTATGTGCATTCACTTGTAGGCAGGCAGTATCTTGATCCAAACTCCACGCTGTCTAACCTAAACAGAGATATCTCTTACTTAGGTAAGGAAGAAATCTTGAGCTAATCTACTTTAATATGAACTCAGTAAGGCCCCTGTGTGCTGCATGACAAGACCTGATGGTGTTTGGCCTTAGTCTGCCAACATTTATTCCTTAGCACTTGTGGTTACTGCTGTGACTGATTCAGGACAGGCAAGTTAGCTCACGCTCTTTCCTGGAAAACACTAACAACACTGAAAGCAAAGCCTTCTGCATTACAGAGTTCATGCTTTGTTTGGATCGCAGGCCAGATGCAGTTGCAGTACCATGGACCTAGAGGTGTTAGGGGCACTGACTAAATAGGAGAATTTACCAAAGTGTCTAACCCAAGGCATTTGGAAGTCAGCAGAAAATCCCTTGCTAATGTCATGAGGCAATCAATCAGATGCAGAAATCTCAACGCAGCAAGTGTTAGCACAATTAACAAAAAAATTCACTAGAAACAAGCTGCAGTCTGCCTCATGTTTGGTTTGGGCAATGTACAATTAGATTTGACACTGATAAGAATGAATCTGAAGAGAGCTAGATATGATAATACTCCACATAAATATTTTATTGTTTCAAAGGACTTATTCAAAACAATTCATTTATTCCTGGCTGAAGTATAAGCTCTTTACGAATATGCAGGTAACATGTGTTTTTAATTTGCCAAGGATATAATTCTCTGTAGTCCCATATAACAGCAAGAAAAGTAAACGCAGTGGTTGATTAATCAATAAAATGTTTATGATCTTATTAATGCAAGCTTTGCTACTTACTGATCTTACTGCATCTATACACAACACAGTTTCCTCTGTTTTTTGGAGGGTTTTTTTGTGGTCAAATTTTCATTTGAAAGCATAGTTGCACTTTCATACTTGCACATTATGGTTATGGAGTTGCTTATACAATACTATAGCTTAGATTTTTGTGTTAGGAAACATTTTGTTTTGTTTCTTCCCATGCCGTCTTTCCTGTTGCAGAGTCCAAATTATCACTAGAAAAATCTGCCTTACAATTACAACTGGAGGTCAAGGTGTGCTAAAAAATGGTCCAAAACTGCAGTTTTGCCTTCATGCAATTTGTGTACAAACAGAAATATCCTAGGCCTGATTTCTATTCACTCTTTTAAAGTTGAAAAGAATTTTAAAATCCTTTTGGCAATGGTATGCAACCATTTCTTAGATATTTTGTGGAAACAAACCTAAGGACTTTCTGTCTATAATATTTGATAGCTTTCTTTATTACTACCATCATGAAAAAGTACAGAAACACAGAACTATTATTAGATAGCAAAGGAGAAGCTGAACGTAGGTAAAAGTGACACCACCTTGAAATGCTTGCATTTCACATTGCATCCACTCTTGAAAAATATATAATAAATTTCATCTTTAAATGTCAAAAGTTGAAGTTAGTACAAAACCTTGATTCTGCATAGAACTCTGACAGGTTCATGTCCTTGTGTGAAGTTCACCTGGAGTCAAACATGTCTAGTCACATTAAGTAGCCTGCAGAATCAAGGTTTAATGCAATGTAAATGTGCAGTTGAGAGATGTTTTCATATATATATGTTTGTTCTCATGTACAAATTAATATATGCTAAATATCTGCTATATATATCATTTACCTCTACTTGAATTCAGTCTTGATTCTGCTTATGATAATATATTAGTATCTAGAGGCTCCCAAAAGGAATAGCGATACATTTATACTTTAAAATACACAGTTACAAAGGCCTCCGAAATAGGGGAGACAAACATTACCTAAGCTGCAAGATTTAAGGTGTCATATCATATGAGGTAACAGGTAAACATATATACCTTTCAAATGAGATGACAAACATTGGGGAAACCTAAAATTAGCTATAAGGAAAGGGCAGAAAACATAAAGTGAGGAGAAGATTGTTAAACCTGTCATGTTGAACATTTCAGTCGATTGTTTCCTTCTTTCATCCTATTTCACTTTTCTCTCCATTTCCATCGTTACTCTCCAGAGTTCCCTGTTTCTTTTTCTAATTGTTTTCAAATGAAGCATTTTTTGTCTGAGAAAGAAATTACCAAGTACTCTATGCAGAGGAAAGAAATAAGAAACCAGACAATAGTTTCCAAAAAGGTTTTTTGCCTTTTTTTCTCTACAGTTGTATGACAAAATGAAGGATCAACCCTTATAAAGCATACTTACAAACACTTCTTCTGTTATACATGGAGGCTCTGAAACACAACAATGAAATACCATATGTTATCCAAGCAATACAATCAAGCTTGTTCAACTACAATTACTGAACAGAAACAAAAAGTAGTGAGGCATGACAACCTTCCTGGATATTCTGAAATAAAATAACTTAGCCTGAGGAAACAAAATAAATTCTAAGAACATGCAGTAATGTTGACCCTTGCATAAAAAGGTCGAATATCATAAGAATGATTTAAATGTAGTGAAATTATTATTTAACTAGATTATTCTCATACATATCAGTTAACTTCTTTTCAGCTTTCCTCTGCAAAATTGATTACTAGAAGCTTGCTGGTTTTAATGAAAATGCAGATTTGTGTGAGACTGGGAGCTTTGAACAGCAAATATTATGAATCACCTGATACAATTAAAAAAAAAAGCAGTTGTGGGTGTTCCCAGATAACCAGATCTCACTCATTTTAGGAGAATATTCCATCTTTTACGATGCCATTTGAAGGGAGTAAAGTGCTCTCTTCAAACTGATGAATTTTGCGAGGCCAGTTCAAACCCAGCCATTCAAAATCTCCCTCTTTTTTATCACCGTCTCTGCTCCCGAGACAATCACCCTGGGGTCAGACCCCCTGTGCGGAAAGCACTACCTACCAGTGGTAAGCCTCTTCGACTGCATCCTGGATCTACATGCGTAAGGGCCGGCACCCACACCTGCGAGCGTACGACCTCATTTCTCATTTGAAATCCTCGACGGCAGTCCAGAAATAGAAGCTGCAGAGCCCCTGGGCCTGTCTGGGGACTGCGGGCCTGCACCAGGGCCGGCTCGCAGCAAGCGGGGTTGCTATGGCACTGCAAACAATGCGCGGGATGAGCTGAGCGGTAAGCAAATACTCGTACTGCTGATGCAAAGCTCCCTGAAGCAGACTCGGATATCAGGCACACTGATGATACAGTCCCAAAAGAGGTGCCTGTGAACCAGGAATTTGAGGATATTTGCAGCAAGAAATGAAATTAAACAGTCTTTTCTCAACCAGCCTAGGCAGTTCGTAGTCCAAAATTATATTCTACCTTTTCCTATGCAAGCAAAAATTCCAGTCATGTGGGATTTTACCTTAAAAAAAAAAAATCTCACATCATATGACTAATGACTAATAGATTTACATCATGTATCAAATAATTCTGCATCCATAAGCAGGCTGTAAGGCTTGATCCCAAGTAACAAAGTCCATCTTATCTATGGTAGAGAACTTCTACTGCAGCCAAGTAAGAAAAGGTAAGGAGCTTCATATTGCTAAGGCCGAGATGAAACCTGGCCTGTCTCCTAACAGGTACAAATGGCTGCATTGTGATGTGCCAGAAACACAACCTGCAGCCTTGGCAACAGCCTTCTTGGCTTCCTCCTGCTGCCAGGGCCCAGACCTAGCAGAAATCCAAAGGCAGCTGCGTTTCCCCCCTCCCAGTTAGGGAAAAGTTTATAACTAGCCTAGGTGGAAGGAGAAAAGGCATTAAGAGAGATAGAATAGAGTCCTCTCCCAGAACGTTTGGTACTGGTTGACAGCCGGCTGAATATGAGCCAGCAGTGTGCCCAGGTGGCCAAGAAGGCCAATGGCATCCTGGCTTGTATCAGGAATAGTGTGGCCAGCAGGAGTAGGGAAGTGATTGTGCCCCTGTACTCGGCGCTGGTGAGGCCGCACCTCGNCATGGTTTAGTGGTGGGATGACAAGGTTAGGTTAGCGGTTGGACTTGATGATCTTAAAGGTCTTTTCCAATCTAGATGATTCTATGATTCTATGTTTCTTCCTTGGCTTGAGGACATACTCCAGGATATAAGAAAATGTCACATGTCTGGTATGGTCAGCAAAAGCTGTGTACAAAGAGGAATTCAGGCTCCTCTATGAGGATTTCAGTGGGCCTCAGGTGTTCCACAACTGGGCTCTGACAACATCCTACCTAGCGAGTATCTGATCCTAGAACTGTGTGAATTCTTCAGGCACCTTCAGGTTTTTTGGCATGAAAGTTCCCTCAAAGGTTCTACTGCTTATCTCCAGAACAGCACTGATTTCACTAGCTTGGCATAAATCCCACTGGGATCAGTTGTCAAACATTACAAACAGGAGGTTAACACCAAATGGTATACATTAAAACACATGATTTCTTAGTGCCATGTATCAGGACATGTTCTACTGGGATTATGAAATATTTCAAATGGGAATACCTAATGTGTAAGAGAAATATGCATAACAAGATAGCCCATAAAATGTAAATTGAAACCCTTCCAGCAGGTAGAAGAAATGCACTGCATTATACGAGACTGCATTATCTCATAACCACTTAATGAGATTTCAAATGTTTAAGTTAATGCTCATTCCACTCCTTTTCCCCTTGTCCCTTTTCCTTTCTGATGTAGACATAGTCTTTGGTGTATAACATTCTCCTAAACTTCCCTAGTTGCTTGTAATTTTTGAAGCAAAAAACCAACAGAAACACAACAAATGCCTTTTTTTAAATTAGAAGTGGAAGCTACAAGTCAGCTTAGATAGAATTGAAGTTTGGAAATGAGTCAATAAAGAAACAAAAGTCCTTTTTCTCTCCTTCTGTCATCTGGTATCTTTTGGTATAAAACTCTTCGGTCTTTGTTCTCTTTGTAGTGAGCTTCAAAGATTGCATTTTGGATTAAGCTCACGAGGAAATACACAATGTACTCTCTCATGGTGAACCTATTAGCAGTCATTATCACTTTCTCGTCATCTTAGTTAACAACACACATTTAGATCAAATGTTTTGTGTCAGTCCTGATTTTTATATTTCCAGTTAAAATTTAACCAGCTGGTGAAGGGGAAATATAAAGATTAAGCTCATTTTCCTCCTTTTCCACATTTTTGTCTTTCCATGCTCTTCTCTCATTTCCATTTTGATGATGATTTCTCTTAGCAGAACTGCAGACTTACAGAATGTTTCATAAATATAGTCAAAGTCGTGATCTATCCCAAAAAGCATCTAATCTTGTAGAAAAGATGAATAGCTAGACAGGATGGAGAATAAGTTCTAAAAAAGGTGATAGCAGTAAAATACTAGACAAGAGAAAGCAAAAAAACTAAAAGTAGGTTAGCATTATTATTATTAGCAAATTATTAGCATTTTGAGGAAATGGCAATCTAGCAGAAGGCCAGTATAGGAAGAGATCTGCACAGGAAAACAAATGGGAGGAAAATATAAATTGATGCTCTCCATCCCTGCTGGCATCTCCCTCCTTCTGCTCATTACTGAAGAACCATTTAGAGAGGTAAACTTACAATCAAGACCTTAATCTCTCATTGTCCCTTTGCTCCACACTTCTCAAAAATCTATGCTTTCAAACATCAACCAGGCAAATGAGATCAAAACTGCTGAGACAACTTTGCACTCAAAGAAACAAGCACATAAGCTATGCCAGCTTGCTGGGTAAACAAGTCTCCTCCTTGTGACTTGCTCAAATAAAGACATAAATTGGGTTGCTTTATTAGATCCAAATGCATACTTGTGTTTTTAGGTGCCAACCTGTGTTTGATTCCTGGCAACGGTCACAGTGAAGTCATGAACATCCCCATAATTAATTACTCATTCAAAAAGTAGCAAATACTATTTAAAAATGCAGCTAGGCATCTAGAGTGATCTCCAAGGGCAGCTATGAAATAATTCCCATTGATTTTCAATAGAAACTCCCCATCTCAGATATAAGTAGGCATTTCATTGTGTGATATTTTTGATACCTAAATATCTTTACTGAAATCCAACTTTAAATGTTACTACTCTTTCTTCTTTGGATGATTGCCACGTATATTTTAGCTTTTGCATCTGAAAGCAGCAGTCTCAAACTAAAAACAGGTGCTGGGAAACCTATTTAAATATTGACTGCAGAACTGCCAAAATGGGAGTCCGATCCTCAGAGGAAAGCACAAATTGATGGTCAGATAGCTAGCCTTTAAATTATTCTGTTGGTAAAATGGCAGAAGCTGCCTATTGTGGTGATACGGCCTCTCTCTGTTGAATCTGATAGTTCCAGTTTACAGCACAGTTTAATGCAATTCTGTGGCTGTCAGAAAAAGTTAAAGCAGACACTTGAGGAAACAGTTATTGGGAATATGAGCACTCAAAAGAATTCTGAAAGGAGAAAAACCCATAAAACCATTCATGAAGATAGTCTAGATGAAGAGAGGGGGAAAAAAAAAAAAAAAAAAAAAGGAAGTGCTTAAAATTAAAATAGGAAGGCCTAAATAGTAAAGGAAGAGACGTGACATACCTTTGGTCTACCAACATTAGAAACCTTTTACTAGTGGGAGAGACTGTCAGAGGGAATGCAGGTCCAAAGAGCTTGACCTCTACAAAAGACCCTATTTGGATAGTCACTGGAGAATATTCCTTGAATTGTCCATGTCCCCAGTGGCCCAAGGATTCCTATAACAATCTTATTCTACCAGGACAAGGTTGAGGTGTTTTACCAAATTTAAAAGCTTTAAATGAAGTTTGGTTTCCCTTTGCTTAGTATGGGTCTTGGAAAAGATAAAGGGAATAGAGGCATACCTGGAAAGTAAATCAGAATTTGGAAGGACCACTTAGCAACTTGTGATATACATTTGTAGTCTTGCTACCTCATACATGCCAACTACATGCTTCATACTTGCAATCATCTGATCCCTTCAGAAATTTGTATTAGTGTCTTCAGAGATAACTGCTAGGAGAATATTGCACCACCTTCTCTAATTTTGGAAAGGAACATTAAGACTTGATTAAAAAAAACCTGTTCAGCAAGACTGTGGTAGTTTGAAGTGTATTATAAAGTCATTCTGTAAAGACAGTATGAAAATCAGGAAAGAACTAGACCCACAGCTATCAAACCATGTGCAAGATTAAAAAAAATGGCGTGGTGCATAGGTTTACAACAAGGCTGAGAGAGTTTATTGCTAGCAGCCCTACTACAGTTAACATAGCATAGATTTCAACTGAAACATAAATCACAGAATAGAAGAAATTATGACAGCTATTTCTCAGAGATTTTACTATCAGGGGATATATCAGAAATTTTGGCACTATGTACAAAAGACTGCATTGTCACAGTCTATTCTCTGTTTTTTGTGTAGATAAACTGGAGTCATGTTTTGTAATACATTTTGGCTGCACTAATTTAGTTTTTGCAAGTTTAACACCACTTACTTTTAGTCATGCAAGCAAATTTCATTACTTTTTTTTCCTGGGGTTACTTGTAGCTTGGTTTAAGTCAGCTCAGTTCCTTGATCTTGGCTTAACAGGTGTTCTAGCCAGTGAAGGGGCCAACACGAGGCATATGAAGAAGCTTCATCTTATAGGAGTATCATATGCCAATAATGCCCAGCACATCTTTTAGCAAGATCATCTCCTGGCAGTAGGTAGCATATACCCAACAAGAAACACGAGATGCATGCATGGCTTTTCATTCCTGCTGTTAGAGTCAAACAGATGGCAATAACAGTCCTCAAACCCAGGATTCCCCAGCTAGGAGCAAAGTTATCCATGTGGAATATTACTGACACATCGAGCCGGTGGATAGCAGCAGTGCTGTTTGAGAAAGCACATTCCATTGACAATCAGTTCCCACCTTTTTGTGTTATATTGCCATGGCTATTTGTGTAGCTGTATAATGAAGCAGACTGGGAGACTGATCCAGCTAAAAAAAAAATAAATAAAAAATCAGGAGGCAAGAAAAAGATCTCATGTACATCAGCTTCCAGAACACAGTAGTGTCAATACAACAGGTGTTAAGAATGGTATAAGAATCCATAACTAATAGATACTCTTAAGATTTTAATAATGCTTCAGAAAAACATACAAAATTACAGCCTTCTTATTTTGTAGGTGTTCTACTTTCCTATCTATTGCTTTCCTGGACTCCAGAAATAGCTAGTTAAAGAATAAAGAACACATTAAGTTCCCAAATTCTCACCCAGTTTTCATTTAAGAGACTAAATCTAAAAGAAAAAAAACGAACTTAAAAAAAGTTGATGTTTTCCCTTTCTTGTTTACTAAAGCCAGCAGGATATTCATTAAGTATGAATAAAATACATACAATAAGATATTTCTCCTGTGATCATTTTAAATCATGATAGATTGAGGAGGCATTTGTAGATTATCCATACTTTGCAAATATATATTGGATTTTATCATCAAATACATTTTTTGCAGTTGGGAAATAAAGTCCAGAGTGTGGAGCTCCTGAAACTACCAGTTCTCAAATACTTTAACTGCAACACTTCCATGAGAGTCATATTTTGTAGCCATCGCCAGGCTGGCATGGAGACTGCTGGATAGTCCAAGTCCATGACTGGGAGGGGAACTGAGCCAGCAGGCGCCGTTTAGGCCAATCTATGATTCTATGATCTTGCCTGGTTGCTGTAGGACCTGGCTGTGTGCCCAGCACAGCTTCACCCTGTAAAGGAGGCCCTGGAGAAGGAATAACCATCTGAACTGCTTCCCCAGGATGCCCCTCTCCTCTTGAAGATTTTGGTATGCAGCTCCTGGGGGCAGGAATTATGGCCACCCTTGCTTTAAGCTATTCAAAACATTTTGCATTTGTAATGTTGAGTTAGCGTTTAAGGGTTAAGGCAAGAAGAAAAACAACTAAAGTTCTGTTCTGTAAGAAAAACCTTTGGTGCCCCCTTGTGATAAAATATTTTTTATCAACAGAATGTATGCATTTGAAATAAATTTTCAGTGAGGAAACTAGTTCAACCCTTAAGATACTTTCACATTTAAGTTAGTTAATTCAGCAAAGCATTTCAATTAGTTTGTTCTCTTGTTATCCATTGTGTGGTATGACATTCTCCCTGGATTACTCTATGACAATAATTTAAACCAAGGAAAAAGTTCAGCACAGGCACTTAAATAGTAGACCAGTGAGCATTTCTGTCTGGAGCAGAAAACAGGACCCATACCTTGCCCTTCACAAAAAATTATGCCCCCTCTTCCTATGCTCCTTTGGGATAGAGTTTTAAAATGATTTCTCGACAGAAACGCTTCCAACAGCATGGCTGGAGACTAACTGCATCCCAATAATAGGTTTTTGTACACCACAACAGAGTGTACAATAGGAAAAAAAAGGAAGATTAAACCTGAAATTACAATATTTTGTGAGAGTGCTTCTTTTGTACAGATTCTTTCCAAAGATGGGAGAATGTTCTCAACACAACCAAAATACATGTTTAAAAGCCAAAGATGTTGCTATTGCCACAATCTGTATAGCATCTAATAAATTGAAATGTGCACCAGGAAAATGTGATGGATTCATACCAGAGGAAAACTTCATTTTGTATCCCAATGGTCTACGTATAGGCTAGGTACTGAACTTCTGAGTCCTGGCAGAAGGCAGCATTTCTAGATGTTTTCTTCAGGCTTCAAATAACGCATTACACACAATTCAGTACTTTGGGAACTTTAGCATCTGCTCAGTGAACATAAGATAGGAGTCCTCCACCTAGGCAACAGCAGTACTTTAGGATAATAATTAAGATTTTTGTTAAAGTGGAAGACCATTGCATAACTGCTGACTAATTCTGCAATAACCTTGCAGCTCCAAATGATGACTTTTAACAAGTCTTACTATATTTATCTAGGGTACTATTGCTTCCCAGTTAGTTGTCCCTGTTCTGCCAGAAGTTACTACCCTCCTACCACTTCAGCTGGTTCTAGTCATGACACAATGTCTAAGTTTAAACAGCTTACAGAAATAGGTTTTTCACTGTGATTCAGGACTGAAAAGAAACAGCTGAAATACAGACACAGTTTCCACATCCCAATTGCCAGAGGTTGAAGGTACCTATAGAATTAAGACTCAACTACCCTTGCAGAACTGTTTTCAGAATGAGCTTTAGAACGCAAAGGGGAAAAATTAGAGGGGCTTTTAACACGTGAACTCCAGTCTCCAAGTCAGAGATCTATTTGTATATGAAGCTTCTAATGTTCAACATCAGTGTTTATGACTTCATTCAGAATGCCATGCCATCCGTATTCTCAGCTGGACAGTTACTTTCTTTACTACTCATCCATTATCCCCCAGCCCAACAAGGCCTTACTAGCATTTAAGCTTCTGACAAGTTTGGGCAGGTTCTAACACTGTACGGAGGCTTGTCAAAGTTGAGGAAAAAAAAAAAAAAAAAAGAGTGTTACGTCTTTTTGTAATGAGAATTTGAACTAATCAGAGCTCAGGAAGTCAGAAAGTAAAAGCAAGCTTTGCTTTTGTTTAACTAAAAATAAACACATTATTCCAAGAAGCAGTCAGATTTTGTTGGGAACCTGACAAGTGATAACAGAATCTGCTCGATGTTTTACATTAAAAAAAAAAAAATCCTGTAAGATTCACTACAGACAAAGAATTTGCACTTATAAATGCATAATATAGTCACAACAAGTACTAAATCACCACAAGACTGAAGCAGAAAAAATAAAACCCTGAAGCTTAGTAGTACAAAGTATGAGGTTAAGCATTTACAGTTCAGTAAGAATTTATGGGGAAAAAAAAAAATCCTTTCAAAATTTGGGGGAGAGAAGACTGTGGGAGTACTACACCTAGTGACTAAACTGCAAGTATGCAGAAGACATAGAAGAAATGCTAATCTTAGTATACATTGGTCAAAATATTTCTAGTAAAGAAAGCCCTCATATTATTCAAAGTCTTGACAAGGTTTTACCTGGAATACTAGTTGCATAGATTTAAATAATAGATTCCAATGGAAACTGCAAAAAGTTAAGACAATCCATTAAACAGAGGTTGTATCTTAGAGGTGAGACTAAGTCCAGAGTTATTTGTCAGTGAACTAAAGAGTGAAGGGGTATTTATACTACACAGTCAACATTGTGGAAGAAAGTCTAAAGGGAGGAGTAGATGTATGGAACAGCTATTTTAACAGCAGTGCTGGGAAAAAAAAAAAAAAGTCAACTGATTAACTGAATAGTACAGCAATCTGGAATAGTTCTCCAAAAAATGTCATCTTTTTTAACCAGTTCTAAGACAGAAGTTGATAAGTCAACATAAGAGTTGGCACCAGACTCCAGAAGTCCCTTTCTGATCTGACATTCCTGTATTTCTACATGTACCTATGAAAACAGAAATAAAAGGAATTACTTCTTGTATTAAAATTAACCTAAATGGCCTAAGGGATACTAATGAATAACCAATATATGGAATAAGAAAATAATCTGTCAGATGTTGATGAGCTCCTTAATTTAACTAACAATTTTTTTTAATCATTTTTAGCTAGTATAGTGATAGATCATACTAACATTATCTATCCTATAAACAATTCAAAAGATTTATAACATTTTTTTGCCTAAGCTCTTCCATACTTGTCACCAAGGAAAAAAAGATCAGAGACTTAAGTAATTTCAGTTTTCTTCTCACAGACCACTTGAGGTTTATGGTTGCTGCTCCAGAAAAAAGATTTATGAAGTACAATTCTTGCATTCAACTTATGTCAGCAGGGAAGGGTTACTTCTAAGAATTCTTTTGTAGAATTTAAACCCACAGCTCTGGCTCAAACCATCAACTTCAGAAATTTAAATACATTCCCCGGGCTTCCTTTGTAGGCAGTATCACTCCTCCCACTATAAATCATGCCTGTCTGAAAGGTAATAAGGATTGCAAAAATAAGGTTTTCAGCAGCAACTAAACTCAATATTATCTTGAACATTAGTTTTAATCTCATTATTCCCATCTTCCAGAGTGAAAGACAATTCACTCCTCCCTTTCCAACAATCTATTGTCAATTGTAAGTAAAATGCTTGAGCTGGAGAATAATGGTGGGCAGGATATTTTAGGAAACTCTTGACCATTGTCCTTTCTACCCAAGGACCACTTTTGCATCCTTCTTTGTGCTAGCTAGAAGTGCTAGTACCTGAGCTCAGGTCTGAGAATTGATTCAGTGCAGTAGAAAAATAAAGACGCTAGATGTGAATCCCTAGAAGCCCTGAAGTCATGGACTTTTTATTTGGTGGTAGTGGTTTTTGTGGATTTTTTTTTTTTCTTTTTTTTGGAGGGGTGGCAGGGCAGTTTGTTGTTTGTTTTACAAAGTAGGAACCTATGTTCTCCTTTGCTGTTTCATTCAAGTGCGGACTCATGTATTAGTGGTATCTGATGAGGACTAATTGAGGGATAAAGTATACAGAAAAAAGCATACTAACAGGGACTCAAAAAAATTACTTTAACTCTCCTACCTCAAAGTCTTCATTTCTGTCAACAGCACAATCAAGTATCATGAAAAAATGTTGATTCCTTTCGCCCAAGGAGGGTATTAGATAACTACAACATACCACGCATTCTGTTAGATGTTATCCTTTACCCACACATTAATAATATCACTATTTTATTTCTCCCTTATGTCAAGGCATAAAGCTAATTTTATTCAAAAAAAAACCAGACAAACACTGTCAGAGGAGCATTACCCCTAGACAAGAGGTCTGGCTTTCTCACTTCCCCCCACCCCTAGTATAGCAGTGGACAACAGTAGAGAACTCATTTCACCCAAACACCAGAGGATAGTTACATTCGTGATAGATCTAACTGAAGAAGAGACATTTGATTGAAGAGATTTTTGTGAGGCAGATTTAGAAGGAAAAATAAAGTTTTAAACATGCCAAAACAGGGGAAAGTGTTTAAAATTGTGACATAGGGTTCAAGTACTTTTTCCTCTCTAGCTGCTCCTTGTTGGATGGACACTGTAGATGTCAAAGATACTACCTTTAAAAACAAATAATGCCTATACCAGAACCAGTTTACCACCCCTATTCTCCCTGAATTATTCAGATTTTAGCAAAAGCAAATTCTCTGGATACGGTCACACATCTTTTACCAGAATTTTTTCCTCAAAGGGAAAGAGCATTTAACAACTGATTCTTAAACTGCATTTCCATATGACTTTCCATTCAAAGGTGCACCTGTTTCAGAAATACTTTCAGAACTATTCTTAAAGTTCTCAAAATAAGGCTTGCATCTCTTGTATTTCTGGACTGTAATACCACACATTAGAAAGCAAGCTAAATCCTCTGTCTGTCATAACTCTGCCATCAATTTCCAGGATGCATTTAAAGCTTCATTTTTATTTTTTAAGTATTAGAGACATGAAGTACATTGGTATTTAGTGAAAATAAAATGCAGTGATGCCCATAGCAGTCTGACATGTTATGACATGCTGTACTTATTCTGCATTGCAGTTACTACCATCCCCTATTTTATTTGGTAGTTTAATGATGAGAAACAAAACTAATCTAAATTAAGATTTTATAAAGTTACAAACTATGTGCATTCAGATTCTTATGTACTGTAATTTCCTGGCTACAAATTTGTTCATCATGTCAGTTTAACCTTTAATAGAAGCTATTAAACATTTCTAAAAATGTATAGTTTGTTACTTTATACCTAAGAATAAAAGAACCAATCCGATACTTCTCTGAACTAAATTAACTTTTAAGCAGACCTGGAACACTTAAAAGTTCCAAACAACTAGGGAAATGCATATATTAAATTATTTAGCAATTTTCCTGCTTGCAGTCTCCTCCTCTGTAATGACTTGCCATTCTTCCTAAACCAAAGTTATATATAAACACACACACCTCTATATTCCCTGTCTCTCAATTGTTCCATCAGAATAGGTTCTATATAAATTCCTCTTTCAGTCTTCCAGTTGAAGTGCTACCAGTCTAACCATAGAGAAGAATAATGCAAAGGCTTGGCAAATACAAATAAGCATGGAATTAACATGTTAATAATTTTATTCATGCAATAAACATGATTTTCTGGTCAATATATGGGGTTAATCTCTTCTTTAATGATACCATGTTTGGTTAATAAAGTTAGTACTAAAACTTCTATGGCATTTTACTAACCAATTGTTCTTCCTCCTTCCAAATGCTATGTGTAGCTACTGTCCCAGAAATCAAGTATGCTAGAAGTATTAACTAAATTGCAAGTTACAACAGTTAAAGATGAGAAATGGGTAGCAATGTTTCTAGAACATCCTGAAGTGAATTATCCTGGTCCATGTGTCTTAAACATCCACAGATTGTGTGGAAAGAAAAAAATCTCAGAAGTTATTTGTCATTTTCAGACAATAAACGAATAAGTATTAGAGGCAAATACATAACATTGCTTAGTTGAAAGCTTTTTTTATCAGACTACTTTTTAAATAGCTTAGTGATGAGGCTTACCTACAAATACACACAGTAAAATTACAACACCACAAGTATAACATAGGACAATATCAGAAGGAGGGTGAGGAAGAAACACAAGCTGACTACAAGTGTTCTGCAAGACGCTTGTGACAAATTAAGTCCTTGAAAGGACAAGTAGGACAACATCAATTGGAGACGTAAATTGATATTACATTGTCATAGAGCAAATACCATGTCCACTTCTGTTGCCTGCATTTCAAGCTGTTTACAATTGCTATAGTTTAAAAAACACAACACAAAAATCATTTGAGGTCTGAGATGCAGATTAAGTTATTTTTCTGCATATTCCCTTCAAGAGCAAAATCAGTGAATTCCCTTAATTAAATCTAGAGGTGGAGAAAGAACGACTTCTAGCAGTAGATAATCCTTTAATTCAAGCAGAAATATGAAGATGATCCAGTATCTGGGAGCTGAAGTAAAGTTAGACTAAGTATAAAGTTAAGTTCACAACAACAAGGGTAATGCAACAGCATGTTTAGCTATGTGAGTATATATTATATCAACTGAAGTTTTCAGGTAAAGACAAACTCTTTAAAAATCAGTACAATAGAATATCCACACTGTATCAGCTTGATTTAGAAGTTACTGTTCTATTGGCTTGCATTACCGAGACTGAGAACAATAAAATAATTATTCTGATATAAAATTCAGACAACTAATATATTGCTTTTGAGGTATCATCCTTTATATAGGTAGAAGTATTTTTACATATGTACCTAGTGCCCCACTTTAAGGTATTTTTAAAACATTTACTGTAAAGTGAATGACAAATAAATCCCATTAAAGAGTTTTTTGAAAAAATAATTTTCTTTAATTTGTCATTAAGACAAGAATCACATTTTTAAACATCTATGAGGTGCTGTAAGCTAGATATGGAAGATTGCATTTAAGATACTTTATTAAAAATTTAAGATGTTAGTAAGTGCCTAGCTACTATACAACAGGTAAAACAAGACATAAAATGTTTTAAAATGTTCATTTTTTTTCAAAACAAAAAACATACTAAATTGATTAAGATATATACATAAGAAGTTATCTTGATAAGTCAGCAAAAACACATTGAATAATACTTTCAAAATGCATATATTTAGGAAGAATATGAACAAGATTAGGAATTTAGAAGGGGAAAAGGAATTAAATGTAAGGACTTACACGCCTTACAAATTTAGAGTCTTTTTAAATTTCTTTTGCTTTGGGCACTTCCTGGAGGAGCATCTTTTTTGTTCTTCCGTTTGGCAGATAAACTATTACATTCTTTTGACCCATGGAAAGCATGCAGACATAAAATACAGAACTCAAATGCACATGCCTCTCTGCTACATATTCCCCGTTTCTTTACCAATTGATATTTAGCAGGATATTGACATCTTGGACAGGGTTTTAGAGCTTCATCTGTGAACAGAGTTTTAGCAACCTGTAGCGAGAGGAGGGAGAGAAGAGCTACTTAGTTCTTGTAAATGAAGATTTCCTAAAAACTGTAAGTGAAGAGTTTCTTAGCTACCTACTTTTATGTATTCTTCCTGTCTACTAGTCGAATGGGGAACAGAACTGCATCTCCTGGGTGTAAGTTCAGTGTGTGAAGGTGGTGTTTGTACTACAGTTCTGGCTTGAGCTTGAACAGGCCTTAGAGCAGATCTATTGAGAACATTAAGTCTTGTGGCAGCATCTTCAGCTTTCAGAAAATATTCCTGTTAAGTTTTATAAAGAAAAAAACACAAAAGGAAGCAAATCAGGATTTTATTTCATTTGGGATTTGCAGCTTTTTTCCCCTCTGCAACAACACATTAGAAAGTGATGTTTAGTGCATGTATTTCCCATTAAATGTTTATATTTAGTAAGTGAAGAAGAGAGAGGAATCATTAAAAAAAGTCCCATGAGCAGGGTGTCTTTTAGCACTCTACTCGTCCTCATGTTTCTAATTTAGGACATCTCAATAGTAAGCATGGAAATAACAAATGTAAGTTTTGTCACAATTAAAGCAAGGTTACACTGAAATGTGTGTGTAACATACATGGAGGAGCTAAAAAAATTATACTGCTATTAATATGCTTACTTTTCTAGATACCCTCTAAAAAGCTTCTATATGTCCTTCTGATATTCACAAGTACACCATGAAGACGCTTAGTCACAAGCAGTCCTGAAAATCAGGAAAATCTAGAGTGTGTCCTACTGCACTGCAGACTAGAATGAAATTGAAGGTTAAGAACAGCATGACTCAAAGGTATGAACAAGGTTTAAGACCCAAAGCCAGAATCAGCTGAGGAAGAGATCCTACAAGATTCTGAAGGAGGTGGAAAAAAATAAAGAAAAAAGTATCACATGATTGAAAGACTAGTGCTCAAACTATAGAAACAGGAAAGCAATAAAAGCAATTACATTATTCTGTTAGAATCCTTCACATAATCATGCTGGAACTGTCTCTATCAGTTACCTTTCTGTCACTTTACAAGATGTTCCTTTCCTCTGACCTGTTGTCTTTCACACTTAAAAAAATATTACTTTTGAGACAAATCTTACCCCAACTTCTTCTTTCAGGTGTTTTATGTACAACTTTCTCCTCTTATCTGCACTTTTATCTTGTACAATGATTTCACGCCAGTTTTTGCTTACTTTCCAGATGCTGGTATAAACAAATGAAAAAATTATCCACCTGCACATTTTTGCCAACTAGTACAGAAGTCATGATAGTAAGACTACATTTGAAAGATTTTTTTGCATTATTTCATATGCTATTGGTCATTTTACAGAATACTGCTACAGACTTCAAGAGTTCACTGTATTGTTATGAAACACAGATTCCATGTACTCTCATGCACCATTGCATAGAATAATAAAAAAGTCGATAGAACAACTGTAATATAAGTAACACAGCATATCTTTGGTTTACAAAATTAAATAAGTTTCTTCTTTCCACATAAGCCACTTACCAAGTTTGTTTCTAAAGTCACAATTTTGTGTTAAGTGTTCTGAAAACATCCATGTCCTTATACTTCCACCTATTCTCCCATTCCCTTTGTAATTAATAACACACATAGCACACATGATTTCTTTGAAATAAGTGACAGTTTCTATTGATTAAAAGTTAATATAGAACATTATTAATGAAGCAAAATACTTCGAGCATCTTTGTGCTTAGAAATAACTGAGGAAATTAAATACAAAAAAATCTAGAAAATGTGTTTTGAATACTATGCATTATTGGACAACTTAGGCTTAAAGAAATTTTTAATTTTTTTTAAAGTTTACAAGTACTGTGATTTAGTTTTAGGCTTACTAATTCCCTTGTTTGGGTTTGTTGTGTTGTGTTTGTTTTTTTTTTTTTTTAATTCCCCTATGCAATATATTTTTAGAACTACACAGAAAGAAAAACCTTAATTTCCTCAGAAATGAACAAATTCTATTGACAACTTCCACTATTCCAGGTTTCATTATAATTTATTTGCAGAAACACATATTTTCACCTTTTTCTGGGAAAAAAATAGTAGTACTTACCTGCATAGAGTTTCCACTGTCAAAGCATCTAAAACTATAGCAAGAACATGTTTTAAATTTCTGCACTTTAATTCTGTTAAAATATCTATTTTTTCAAGGCCCATTTTCTTGCCAATAAGTCCAGCAAGAACATGCTCTAATGCAAATATTTCTGTTCCATCAATACTCTTAGATATTTGATTTTGGTCTGATCTTTGTCTTTGCAAGCAAATTTCATGAACTATTTTCAGAGCTGGAGTTCTTGAGAGATCTCCGTGACTTACGACTAGGTTTGCACTAGGCTGTTCTTCTAAAACTAATGCATCATCTTCACTGACAAAGTTTGTTTCTTCTGTTAACATACATGCTGAAGTAGGACTGCCATTATGATCTTCTGTCTCTGACTGTGAGCCTTGTTCCCGAAGAGTAGATAGCCTTCTAACTCGTTCAAGTTTTCTTGTCTTTCTTTTACTATCCAGAATTTTGGAACCTTCTTTACGTTTTTGGAAGAACTCTTGGAAAGATCCCTCATGATCAGACAACGAGTCCCCCGACTTGTCCAAATGAAGTGAATTATATCCACTGTCCTCAGGTGTTGAAAGAGCTGGATAACTTGCCAGCTTAACAGGGGGGGAGTTTATATCGCATATTTCAAAGTTAAAGTTCTCTACAAGACTGTTGATAGAAGTCAGGAACTTACCCTCATTGGCCTCAGGTAACACAGTGTAAGTAGGAGTCCTAAGCAACCCATCACTAACACTCATAAGGACACTTTCATTGAGTTCATTAGCATTACTAACAATCACATCCTTACACTGAATTGGAGATAAACATTCTGGTTCTAGCAATAAGGGGTCCTTACATTTGGACTCATCTAGCGTAGAAGTCCTTTGTTGTGAAAAGGAAAGTCTCCGTTTTGGGCAATCTGGATTAGAGTCCTCAGTGTTTGAGGTGCTAGTTGTCAGAGGTTTGTAACTTTGATCTTTTGGAGAATCTGAAGCAGTGCGTGAAAGTTTCTCTTCAGAGCTCAAAAGACAAGCGAATATTTTTTTCCTGCTGCTTCCTGAAGTAGCTTGCCTTTCACAGCATCCTACAGTTGTGCCAGCTGGAACAGTCTTAGATAAAAGCAGCCTCCTGCGTAGTGAGGAGCCTTTTCTACTCACTTTAGGAGTTTCAAAAAAGTCTGCACTTCTATTTGTTTCTCTTCTTTCTGATAAGGAGATAGAATTCATTTCATTTTCAATAGATGACACAGGAAAGAGGGCATTTGGATGAATGTGCTCAGAAGGCTCTTGTAGCAATGATAAACTTGTTACACTCAGTGCTTCTTTATGTTCCACATCAGGATCTTTTACTGACTCATTGCATCTGCTGTCCAGAAATACTGAAGTGCAACATGTGTCTTTAAAATTGGAGTATTTAAAATTGCTGCTGGGAGATGTTAATCTATTTCTTTTAAGAATATTGAACATTACTGAATGACTGTCTGACATCCTCTACTTGGTACTTTGACTTTGTAAATGAAGATACCAGCGTTATTTCTGAAACAAACGATAAAAGTAGTCACCGAAATACTCTCAGGTTAGTGAGAAAGCCTTATGTAAGTCTATTAAGCTAGCAGCCATGACAAAAGTATTTTCATTAGTCTTAGTAGAAACAGTGCTTATACATGAACACAAAGATAAATTACAATCAAGTAGATGGTTAGAATGAGTGATTAAAATGCATAGTATACCAGAAGTGAGACAAATTAAAACATACATCCAGTCAGCTAATCAATCTGCCAAATCTCATCCAAGGAAAAACACTTCAAATAAATGACACAGCAACTAGAGTCTCATTTGTGCTGAAATCAGTGACAAAACTCCCTCTCCTTCCAATAGGACCAAGATTTTTTTATTAGCACTGTGTTATTGGTTCATCCAACCAGTCCTCAAGAACTAGCAGAAGCTCTGGTAATAGACAAATTAAGGAGAAAATGCCTTTTGTCTAAAGAAAAATGAGAGGATTAATCATGAAGTCACAGCAGTCCCTGGAGGGAATCAAATTTGACCTGTAGTTACACCGTGAAGAGTGCATTTTTATCTGCCTTGACATTTAAATGCTATTTTGTAAAGAAGCTCTCTGCTTTTGCTGAGCTCTGTTGGTAAACTGAGTGTTCTGAAGCTTGACACTTCAAAGAAACTAGTGGATTTGCTATACATCCTCTCACCATGTACATAGAAAGGTTTTTTAAACTTAGTAAGTATAAAAGTTTTTAAGAGCTACTATATATTTTTCTAGAAAAGTTACAAGTGGCTGATGCACCCATTTAAATAAGAGGTGTAAGAATACAGACTTACTTTTTTGCCATTCATACATGGCAGAGTTTCTCCACCCTTACCAGAGTTAGGCTACTGCTTTCTATGCACAAGACACAGTAACCATATAAAAGATGTTATGCATAATGGCAGCATGAGGGCTGTTCTCACAGAAACCATAGTAGTTCACATCAGTGTTGCAAGACTTTCAAAGTTTGAATCGGCACCTTTTACTGGCATATGTTACTGGCCTCTAGAACTGGTATTTTAGAACATAAGCCTGGAAGCAGTCATTGACTTTTCAGAGCAGACAAAAATAGGAGTCTTTAAAGGTGGTTTAAACACCATATATTTAGACATTGCTAATATCCCAACAGTTCTGACTTACTTAAACCCTAAGCCACCAAATACAAGCAGTGGAAACCCAAATTGCTGGGGCAAGGGGCGGACAACACACTATTCTTTTATGATCTTGTGTCATTTAATTAGCATTTTTTGACCCACACTGAATGCACTTTATAAGATCACTGAAATACAGAAAGTGCTTTGGTTTGTTTTCTACTGTGAGGAGACAGCAACTTATAGAAGTTTGAAAGGAACAGGATATTAAAGAGCAGACTATGAGAACTTGGCATAAAAGCCTATAGACTCATGCTAATATCGGTATGAAATCAAGCAGATTTAAAACAAAAAAAAAAAAAAGAAAAGAAAATTCGTCCATGTAATTGAGAAAAAAATCTTCCAGGAAAAAGAAGATATGTGAAAATAATTCCAAGAAGATAACAAACTCTGAAGTCTGGCCTGCTTCCTTTCCCTCTCCCATTTACTTCTAGAAGTACCTTACTTTCATATTTGTTCTCCCTCATTCCATTTTCACTTAGTGAAATAAATGACAGCACAAATAGGAAACATGAGGGCATAGCTTTAAGCTAGTTATTACATGAATTAAGGATAATTTCCTTGACAGTGCAGGACCACTTCCAAGCAATGTCTAGTGTTTCATCTGCATCACTTGTCAACATTTTGGGCAATAGGCTGAAAATGTCATGTCATGAACTAGAAAATAACTTCTAAAAAGATAGGGAAAAGGTATGAAGAGTCTTTGTGTAGTATATCGCTGCTCTTTAGTTGAATATTCATACTATGAACAGATGACCACATCAGCATAGGTCTTTTTCTAAAAGGAGGAAGATCTATCAGAGACCTGTAGTAACAAGAGAGCATCATCTTTGTGTAACTGACAAAAGGAATAGAGGTTTCATTTTCAATGCTGACTTTTGGTGAACTGCAGTTAGTTAGCAAACATTGCCAGGAGATATTCCTACCAAAAATTCTGATGGACAGATATTTAAATTTTGAATGCTATTTAGATACTGCTATTCAAAATCTCAATCACATACACAAGAAAACACCCCAAAATCCCCACACACCTCCACACTTACCTTTAAAAATATTAATATTTTCCTTAAACACAGTCAAACTAACCACACATTTAGCAAAAGTGCACAGGTCTGCAGGTTTAGAAACTTAATGTTCAGGCAGCAGGCTGAAGAAACAACAAAAGGAACACTCAGGTTTGCAGTTTCATTTGCAGACACTCTCATGGGAGAAATTACTTAATATTATGAACAATTGAGAGTAGAGGAAGTTTAACATATTACAGTATAAAAGAATTTAAGCAAACTTGTGTTTAAAATAACATAAAATCACAGAAAACAAGTTTTTGCAGCTGTAGAGGAGATAAGAATAGTGGAGTTAAAGAAATGTTGGTTAACTGAAGTACAAGCCCAAAATATGCTGTAAATATGCCAATGTCCAGCAGGAGGAGCCTGTGAGCTTACTATATTGATTTTGCGAGAACAACTTTGAAAAACACACCCCTCAGGTTTGTTTACACTTCACACACACCCCACCGTATTATTTTTTTTATCAGGAGAAAAGTTTCATCTACTAGATTTGATACATAACTTCAAGTCCTTTTCATTTGGGGATGTTGAAGTAATTTCTGGAAGCATTGTTAACCTTGTTTTAGGCATCGTGAAACAGATGTGCAGGGAAGAAAAGACTAGTCACACAGCAAGTCAGTTACAGAGGAAGGAATAAAATCCATATCTGCTAAGCGTGGATTCTTGTGCTCTATGTATTTCTCATACCTATTATTAATTTTGTAGTTCTCAAATTAATCTACAAGTTAACGGCAAACTTTCTGACAATTTATGAAACAAAATACTTCATATTCAGAGATCCAAACTAAATTAAGAAGAGGATGCAGATACTTAGACAATGAACAATTTCTGACAAGCTTAGTCTTACCAAGTGTCCTAAAGAGGTAAAAGTGTTGGTTACTAGAAGGTAAATGGTGCCTGTAACTTAGACATGAGTTCTAGAATTGAGTCACATGTGTTCCTGATTCTAACTTACATTTCCCAGTAAAGCACACTGAACATTTATGCCTCAAACAAGATGCTTTCTGTCCTTGTTTGTCACCATTCACCATTGTTAACAAAACAAATAAAGGCAAAGTTTTGGTGATACAAGAATATTTTCTCTGATATTTAAACAGATATTGTATCTAAACTATCTGAAGACTCTGCTCTTTGAGCACCCAGCTCTGAAAACAGGTAAGTCATTGATACCTTCAAAGGTTTTAAAATTGAAGATAGCATAGCTAAATCCTATCTGTAAGATGTGGGTCACTTACCCTAATTTGTGAAGCAACTCGAGATCTTCCAAAGCAAAGGTGCTGTATTCAAAGTATTGTTTACCCCTACTGATAACCTAGGGGTGAGAAAGGATGTTGGAGAGGTGCAAGAGAAACATCACCCAGCTGAGACACAGTTTTCAGTTGGTCTATATATGCATTCACTGCAATGTCTAATTACCCAGTGATGAAGATTATTGACAGCTACCTAGGGACCAGCACCCGAGGGTGTCTCAGTCGCCTGGGATGCCGGACACGAGCAAAGCAACAGCTTCACCCGCTCATCTGGCAAATGGCTGCGCACAGGAAACAGAACCTAGAGGGCCCCCTACCACTGAGGGCAGCTGAGGCGGGCGGGGAGGCTCCCTGAGACGGGCTGAAGGCGAGGAGCCCCCCTCCCCGCCTGGCTGGAGAGAACTGGAATCCTGCCGCCTCAGCAGCTCGCCGCCCGGCTCTGGGGCCCGTTGCCCTTAGTGAGAAACCGCTTCGCTTCTCTCCACCCACACCGACTCCTCGCGTGCGGCTACCGCTGCTTTCCCTCGCTTGGATTTGAACTACCCGCCCTTACCAACCGCTGCCTCACTGCCTCCCCCGCCCCCTCCGCGCTGCGGCCCTCGGGAGAGCGGTGCCGCCCTAGGGCGAGGGCAAGGCGTCGGCGGGACAGGAGCCTGGGGAGAACAGCTCCGCCGAGAGGGAGAACCCACTCCTTCAGGACACGGAAGAATACCGACGGGGCTCAGCTTTTCTCCTCACATTTTATACTCCCCTCCTCACCCAGCCCGCCATTAAAAACGCCCCTGCGTCGTTCCTCCACCCGCTCTGCTTCTTAGGTGCCTGGCAGGGTGAGGTTTTCCCGCCTCTGTGAGAGCCCTTTCGGCTGCCGGCCGGGGGGCGCCGGGGCTGAGGGGTGGCTTCAGAGGCGCCGGTCGACCACAGCCGGCCAAAAGCTTTCAGGGACGATGAACTTTATCTGCACCACAGCCTTTAAGCTTGAATTATAACGGTGTTAATTAACTCAAGTTGATTAGTACATTTGTACTCAGGAACAAATCAATCACAGAGTATTTGTCAAGTGCCCTCTCCTTTACATCAGCTGTCAGTTGGGTGGGAGATGCCCCGTGGTGTTGCCTAGTTTTCACTATGTTTTTAGTTAATATGTATATTTAAAAACTCACAAATGCTTGGGTGCCTGCTTCTCCTGAGCTGGGTACAGCTAACGTGGGGCTCCGCAGGCTCAGCTGGCTCCAAGCAGGTGGGGAACCGCAGGCCTTGCAGCGGCTGCCCTGCCACTTGCCACACAGGGACACGAGAAAGGCCAAATAAATCATCACTGTGTTCTCCTTCTGCTGGGTATTGCTCTCCTTTACCTCACTAACATAACTTTTACCCTGGGTTATCTCTAATTTTTCTGGTTCTTTCTCTATTTACACTTCCAGTTTTCTCCTTCCGCCAGAACCACGTCAGATCTGAATGAGAGATGTAAAATCATCGCGTGTGAGGCTAAAAGCAACACCTACATCCAAAGAAGTAAAGTAGAGGCTTTCCCAAGAAATGTTGAAATTAAATAACGTAATTCCTGTACATGAGGTTTGGCAACCTGCCTGCCTTGCACAGCCCACCCAGCACTGAGCAGGCTGAGAGGGGCCTGAGAAAACTCAGATTTAAAAGTTACCTATCCAGAGCTAGGGGAAACTGTGACATTTTTTGATGAAGAATATTTTTTTATGTGACTACAAGGTAACAGTTATGGGTAAAAAACAGAAAGGCTCTTGGAATATCTCCCTCTTCCATTTTAGAAGGAGAAATCATTAGAAACCTTCAGAAATGCAATACAAGTTTTCAGAAAGTGCTTTCTGTAGTATCACCTATTTCACATGAATCAGAATAAATTATTTTTCAAATAGTTGTGTTTATTTATAAAATAAATTACCTTTTCTGTGAAACTGGCAGCTTGCTGGCTCCTTAAAGTGGGACACAGCAGCTGCAAGTTCTGTCTCTCATACACAAACAAACTGATGTGACTTGGATCAAAAAATATCCAATAAATGTAACAAGTTATAGTTGTGGCATTTAATACATTAGACAGAAGCATCACAAAAAAAAACCCTCGTGATTTAAAAAAACAAACAAACTCACAAAACAAAACAACTCACGCAAACAAAACCAAGCAAACAACCCCAACCGGGGAACATTGCTTCTAAACAAACAAATGAGGTAAGCTGGTCTGCACCGCACTCACGCTGCGCCCGCCTACGACCGCGTTTCCTTCCCCCCCGGAGCAGCCCTGCACCCCCCACCTCGCGTCCCAAACCCTTTCTGCTACTCCAGATCCAAGGAGCATCTTTAGGGCTCGTGTTTATCAGCCCATCAGAACGGGGTTTATGTTAAAACGCTCCTCTAGAAGGAGGCGGGCTTTAGCTGAAACGGCTGAACTAACCGAAGCGTTAAGATCTGGTTGAAATATTCTTTTTTTTTTTTCCAAGGGAACAGTTGAAGGATGCCGATAATCATGCAATCGCATGATTCCTTTCTTAATAGCGGAGACCTTAATTTCACAGAATTAACTTGAAACTGACCTTTTCACGGCGGTGTTATTAGTAAGTCCTTTTAAAACTACCGGTTTGGGAAGCGCATTTTAAAATATGAAAAGGAGAAATAAATCAGGGATTTTTTAATTTGTTTATTTATGAGATGGGAAATACTTAGTGTGCGTTTACCTGGGTTCAGGCTTTCCCCCCTCCTCTGCTTCAAACCGTTGGTACAAACTCACACCTACAAAGACCGTGGGGGACGAGGACACAGCGAGACGAATAATTCTGCCCTTCACATACCGTTTTTCTTGCGTGTGCTGTATTTGGCACTCAGAAAGTTATATTTAGCTTAGGAGAAGCAGGTGAGCTGTCTAAAATCATTACTGTATTTTCATCACGTTTGACTTAAATGCAAAATGAGGGAAACCACAGCTATTTATCATTCCTCAAGTTTATTTTAGATAAGCTATCGGTTATGTATGAAGGTCATTTGCTGCTATGAAAACAACATCAATACATTACAACTGATAAAAGCTCATACGTATCAATGCATTTGGGTGCTTAGGAAACAATTTTTATTCAGCATTCAGAAACAGCAAAGAAGAGAAAAGACCTTTCTTTAAACTACGTAACCTCTTGAACGACGAAGTCATTTAAATTGGCATATTCACAAATCACAGTATTTGTTAATCATTTTTTCCAGGAATAAAGCAAAGACAGCCAATTCTACGAAATGCCTACGGAAGATTCAAAATGCGTACCGCCGGTGAGGTTGCCCAGTGACCGAGAGCAAACGGTACCGTTCCTAATCTCCTCGGGACTATTTCAGTTCAGCACATTCGGGACTCACCGACACCTGAACTTCTTTCGTAAGGTGACACTTAAAATACGTAGTAACGCAGCTTGTAAGTTTGGTTTAACATGGGCACGTATGATACTGCCTACAAGATTTAAATATCAAGATGTGTTTTTTTTATCCACCGACCTTAGGTAAAATGCTTCTGGAAACAGAAGTGACCATGAGGTAAAACACCTCGGAGGTTTAAAACCGATCACAGGGTATTCTTTTGTTCGCGTACGCAGAGTGGGTCGGGTACAGCCACATAAAAAATACCGAGTACGTTGGTTCTTACTGTATCTGTCCAGCCACGCAGCTCCCTACTTTCTTCTTAGGAAAATGACGCTACTGTTCGGCTTATATATTAAAAAACGCCACCAAATATTTGGTTGTTGGGGTTTTTTAAGTGGCTAACACCGATATCTAAGTATTTATGACGTCCTCAACCTAATTACTCAGCGGGGGGAGGCCGGAGCTGCCGGGGGCCGGGCGGGGCTGCCGGGTTTTCACGGCTCGCTCGCTCGCGGGACAGCCGCCGGACGCGTGCGCCCCGCACGGTGCGTATCGCTGGCTCGTGCGGCCGGCAGCATAACGGCACGCGCCGGTGCACGCGGCTCAGGGCGGCGCGGCGGCACCGGGTGCTGCTGGGCGGGCCCCGGGGCGGGCGGTGGCACAGGCCCCGCCTCCGCCGGCGCCCGCTGTGTCGTCATCAGTTGGCGCCGAGGAGACGGCGAGGCCGGCTGAGGTGTTTGTGCAGGCGAGTCGTAGTTGGGGTTCACTTGGAGTTTTCGGGTTTCTCCCTTCGGAGCCGGTGGTTCCCCTTCGCGTCAGGGGAGCGGCGTGGCCGTGGCGAGCAGGGAAAGGCCCGGCCCACGTCGCGGGCTTCTCTCCCCGTGTAAAAGCCCCGCGGGCCGGTGGGAGAGGCCCCGGTGCGGAATTGGGGCGGGGCGGGGGGTCTGCGGCTGAGGGGCCGGTGGGCTGTGAGGAAGGCTGCCCGTCCTCCTCCTTCGTGGGCTCTGAGAGGGGCGTGAAGGAGTGGGTTTGTTTCCCGTACAGCACGCGTGGCATCCTTTCGGCACCGGTAGCGTGGCTGGTGCTCCGCGTCCTCGCGGTAGGTTACGGGTGCACCCAACGCACGTGGGTGCATCGGTGTGCCTGTTGGCTGTGGCAGCTTGGCAGCGCTTACAGCTGCAGGGTGCGTGAAGGCTGGCTAAACCATGGCATCTCCCGGCAAAATACGTGGCTGTAGGTCACTGCTGTCTTCAGCAGCAGTGTTATTTTGCTGCATGCGTAGCACCAGCTCAAGTAATTTAGTTGTAACTGTGGTCCTCCTTAGTTCAGTTCTCTGGTTTAGAAGATGATGCTGCTTTCAAGTGTTAATGGATGACCGCTTATATCTTACTATAATGTACTGACACAAAAAGACTGTAACACATATGGGTTAAGGTGCCACTGTGGTTAGGGTAGAGCAAAACCATACCTGAAAGCTGTAGAGTTTAATGAATTATCTCCACTTACCTCAAATGGAGTGGTGTAATGGGAGTTTTAACTAGGTGGTTTCTCAAGTGCTGATCAGATTCTCTTAAACAAAGGGTGAACTGTTTATGTCAAGCCTCTCCTTCTGTTGTCAAGAACCTAGTTTTCCCAGTTGAATTTATACTGAAACAAATGGTGAAGATCAGGGAATTAATCCTTGCTGTACTGTTAAGCAAAAGCCTTCAAGAGTCATGCCCATAAAGAAGCATCGTGAAGTCTATTCACTGGCGTAAGAGTTAGGAATTCTTGTGTCTGTGTCAGGTACAACAGCAACACAGAAAATGGCAACCTCAAAAACACTATAGGGAGATATTCATATTCTAGTCTAGACTTTCATTGGGTAGACAAAAAAAGTGCTTACTATCTAGTGGTTACAGCAACAATTTAAAATTTTTGGTTGCAATTGTAGTTACGTGTTAAGCTAGGATTACTTTTTGGTAGAATGTTTGTGGAGTCTATGTAACTAGTCTGATACTGTAAATGAATACCTGTTTCCAAATAACTCTGAACAATCAAAACCATTATAGGGCATTAAGGGGCGTTTGAAGAGTACGTCTCAGTTATCAAACTCGTGACCAGTTTGGTGATCATATAAACCTACATTAAGATTTTGAGGGTGGAATTTCTTCTCTCTGGCCCCTTGTTGTTTGTGGGTTTTTATTTTTAATTCATATTACTCTTTTATCTACAATCTCTTCCCAGGATTTCTAATCCCTTAGATCAATGAAAAGGTAGATTAATTTAGCTAGTGTTGTATCAGAGGGGAAAAAATTTAACAAGGCTTATCTTGTTTATGATAGCACTGTTGTTACATGAGTGATGCATAAGAAATTACTATTTTTTGTATGTTTGCAGCAAGGGCATTCTTACCACTGGCAGAAGGGAGGAAAGAAAATATTATGCATTGATCTTTAATGTTTAAAATTCTGTTTAATAGAAAATGTTGTGCTGTCTCCATCTTTGGAGGTTTTCTATTGGTAAAGCTCTGAGAAACCTGATGTGACTCTGCTTTTGAGAATTTGAACTAGATGACTTTCTGAAGTCTCTTCCAACCTGAATTATCCAATGTTCTGTGTATCAAACACAGGTGGAATTTGTTAGTATTTACTTTTAAGGAAGTTTTTCATCTTCTGTTAGCTTTAGATTGAGATATTGAAATGAGTGCGTATCCCTTGAAAAATTAATTTTAAAAAACAAACTGGTGTGCATGTTGTGTGTTTTTTATTTAGGACATGGATTCACAGAAGGATGTTCAGCCTCCAAAGCAGCAGCCAATGATTTACATTTGTGGAGGTAAAGACGAGTCATCAGTGAAGTTTTTCACTTGTTACTGGAAGCTCGGTGTTTCAATAATGAAGAATGCATAATCATTATACTGAAGACTACAAAATACAAATAGTTGCAGTGTGGATCCTGATGTTCTTGAAAGCTTTACATGCTAATGGTACCACATGTGTGGGGTATATATGGATAGCAATGTGGAAGTAATTCACTGGAGCTTGTGTTGCTGTGTGGAGGTCCTCCATCTCCAGAGGACAGTTTCTCTAAGTGTTCGCTTGTGGTGCAGATAGTGGACCTTCTTTTTGGTGCATCTAAAAGATCTTTCTTTGAAAATGCTGTGTGGTCACTCGGCTTTTATTGAAGTACAGCAGTTGAAGTTCTCTCATATATATATAAGTCAACTTTATATATAAGTCAGCTTAAAAACTGGTGGGTTTGAGTGGTCAGTTCAGGAATCCCTGAAATATTTTGTCTTTTAAGAAAATGAACTTGGGGCTTTGGAAGGCTGAGCTGAAGTTGTCATTAGTAGACAGTTAAGTTGTATCAAGAGTGGAATGTATTCTGTGCAGTAATAATTTAGTGATTTTAGCAAGATCTTCTTTGATCTTAATATAAGTGAAGCTTGCTTTTTTTTTTTTTTTTCCCCACAGAGTCTTGATACCATTCAGCTCTTGATACAAATTCACTACAATTTTTTTTATTATGCTTTACCGCAAATAGGAATTTGACTATTACGGCTTTTGAAAGTTTTCTATGTGTTAATGATGCTGGTTTTGTTTACCCTCTCCCTTGCTCTTCCTCCATCACATCAGAATGTCATACAGAAAATGAAATAAAGGCAAGAGATCCTATCAGATGCAGAGAATGTGGCTACAGAATAATGTACAAGAAAAGGACAAAAAGATGTATCCTTTTACATGTGCACTTGAATGCATTTGGGAAGCTGTGGATGGAGATGAAGTATATAAGGCAAATAGAATGGAGCATTTCAGTAAGTATCTAAGAATCTTTCAAGGCCAAAAATCAATACTGTAGAGCAAAGTACTACAGGGAAATCTCTGCAGTGTGAATGGAGATCTTATTTTATTTCCTGGCACTTTCTCTCTATTTTTCCATTTTCTATGCAAAATATATTAAGTCATGATAATCTGCTGGGTAACGTACTGTGAATGGTTGATATTAGTCAGCCTTTTAACAAAAGGAAAGTGTTGTGGGATTAATTAAAGATGAGTTTAGAAATGCTTTTGTGTAGTTAGTTGTGACTTTAGATTTAGGCAGTCTCTTTTTTTTTTTTTCTTTTTCCCTTTCCCATCCCTGTTCTTCTCCATGATCTCTTTTCAACCACAACACATTTTTTTTCTTTAACTGCACTATTCCAGTGGTGGTTTTTGATGCCCGATGATTTCTGCTGAAGATCCAGAGACTTTATGCTGCAGTTTCATATTTCTGTTATCTTTGTTCTGTAAATCCATTGGTGTACAAATGCACACTCTTATTTGTGTTTGAAGATATTGAAGATATTGAAATATTAAAAGTTTACTGTGATACTAAATTTTGTCTATACTGTCTTTCCCCAATAGATTTCTAAAGCTGCTGTTTAAGTTGTAGTCAGAGTATGTACTAGTTTAAGTTCAGTGGTATTGTATTCTGAGTTAATCTTGTTTTAATTATTCCCATCTAAATTTTATTTGCATTTTAACTTTGTTAAGTGTTCTTTGGACTCCTGTGAACTACAAAAAATAACTGGGGTTTGAATACATTCCACTGAAAATAAATAGAAGGCTACACAAGGCTGGGTCTGAAACACAGATCTGGATCTCAAAGGACTTGAGAGCACCCACTTCAGACAACCAGTTGTAGAGGAGGTGTCAAAAATCATCATAATCATCTCTCAGAAAAGAAGAGGTCAGGGAGGCAAGGTAAAAACTAAGCAGCAACGTGTAAACAGGAATTCCCTAAGTGCTTCTTTACTTGGTTATACTTGAGGAAAGAATTAGGTCTATGATACAAAAATAATTTGGGTAGCGTCCCAAAACTAAAATAGTATCTTGTTTTGCTTTTTGGATGACTTCCCAAGGCTTTGTAATAGAAAGATCAAAGTGCTTGTCTTATATTGATAAGCCAAAACTTTTTGCGTCTGCCTGCTTGAATGTGTGTTAAGTAATTCTAAAATATCCTCATCCCTGAAGTGTATCACAAAATGCTGCTGACTTGTGCTTGATGCTAATTTAGCCTCCTTAAGTGCTTCCAAATCTCAATTGTGATAGTGCCAACGATGCTGTTAATGTTGAGATAATGTGTTTAACTCTTATCAGTATAGCCAGGTATCTTTGTTACAGACTGCGTGACCATGTAGTGGTCATAAATGAACTACTACAGTGGGTCATTTTCGTGGATAAAAAAGCATTCTTGAGACTTTGTTTTGGAGCTGTCTGGTTAAGATTTTCTTATCTGATCGCAGCTCTTAAGACATTTCTTATCTAGGTTTTCCTTGGAAGCCAGATACACTCGAGTATAAAAACACTTTTACTACACAGTTGCTATCAGTTTGTTCACCAGACTGGGGTGCACCTTATGCCTGCCCCACAGAAACAAGGGATGAGCTGCTGCCGTGACTGCTCGGAAGGCTGAGCTCAAGAGCGGCTCCCTGAAGGGAAGGCAGTGCCAGTGCCCTTTTGTAAAAGCTCTGGTGGGAGTAAGGGATGGGTTTGGCTGATGCGGACAGGATGGGCACCTCTTTCCGCCAGACGTTTAATGTAGAGAAGAGCATCTGCTGCCATGAGGAAGGGAGGTGCAGTCCTGCTTCAGAATACAGTGCCGGGGGAACGTAAGGCTGACGGGCAATAGTGATGTGGGCACCTGGGGGGACTGGCTGTTATACGCTAAATAAAACACTACATTGAAAACAAGCCATTGTTTTAGTAAAGCTGTAGGTTTGTTCCCCACCCAGCCGCGGCCGGCCCCGCCGCTCTCCTCAGCGGGGCCTCGCTCCCACCCGGGGGCGGGAGGGGGCGCTCCGCCACGGACCAGCTGCGCATGCGCGGCGGCGAGCGAGTGGAGGGTGTTCCCCGGCTGAGGCGAGGGCCGGGGTGCGTCTGTGTCCCGGAGGCAGCACGGCACGGGCAGGTGGGTGTTCAAGTCCACCACACCACGCCAGTGTCGCTGCTGGAGCTCGGCGGGGCTCTGTGGGAACCTCGCAAGGGGGTTAACTGGGGAGGGCTGCCCCGCGTCCGCACCATCATTTCTCGCTTCCTGGCCGTTCGCCTGGGCCCGTCCTGCGCGCCGCAGGCCGCCATGTTGTACATAGCAACAGTTGCTATGTACGGTCTGGCGCGCTGCTCCGGCTGTGGTGTGAGGGGAGCCTTTGGTGTGGGATTTTTAAGGTAAATTCCTGGCTCCGGAGGGGTGAAAGTCGTCCTGTCAGCAGCCACAGAGCTGGGCACAGCGCTGCGGCTTCGGGGAGCTGCCCGCAGCCGCCTGGAAGACAGGAGCGCGTTTGGCTGTGGCGGTGCTGTGCGTCCGTCCATCTGAGGTGTCTTACCGCATTGCCCGGCGGCTGCTCTGGGCACTCGAGGGAACTCCCTGTTCCTGACATCTGTGGAAATACTGAAACGGAGGAAAATGGTGCAGTTTTGTGATGAGTGCCTCTCTTGCTTTTTACTCCTGTCTTAAATTATTTCCTGTATTCTTCTGTCTCTCCATGCATATTGTTTCTTTTCCTGTACTGAAACTGTAAATTCTTGGGGCAGAATCCTGTTTTTATGCAGTACCTAATTATGACCAGTTATTATTTAAGTGGTACTGTATTGTAAGCATCTTTGTGCACCTACAAATTAATATGTGTAATTATGCTAGACGTTAGAACACAAGCATTTTAATTGGGTTTATATTCATACATAGTTATCACATACTAGCTAGCTGCCCTTATCGTACTTTTGCTTAAAGTGGTCAGTTATTTTCAACTATATATCATGGGAAAAAAGATTTTCTGCTTCATAGAGACTGGAATCAAAACAGAGAAAGATGCAGATAAGCAGATCAAAGGTACAGGGAGACAGGAAGTGTCCAATTTGAACACCTCACTTCGTCAGTTACAGACTTACTGGAAAAGATTCAGATTAGTACAGTAATATAATCAGAGGCCCAGAAAATGCAGTTAGTGATGAAAGACAAACAATTGGGTTTATTTTGGCTACAGAGGAGGCAAAGGTTACCGTTCCGTTAGATACACTGAGTTGGTTAACATCTTCCCTCTGAAAAAAGTAGTATCCTATACCATCTTCTCCTTCATCCCTGCCACACTTGCTTAAATAGGTAATACCATATTGTGTTTAAAGAAAAATAGAGAATGTGGTACGCAAAAATTGGCAATTTTTCTTTAAGCAGTCTTTCTGACTTGTTCTGCCTTGCAGAAGCAGTAGAGGTGTACCTGGGTTTTTTCCAAAGCATATATGTAACCATACTTCTGTCAGTAAACCTCTGTCAAGAACAGTTTGTGTGATCAGGTCTTCAAATTTGAAAATTTTCTTCTGTGGCAATAGGTCTGCTTGCATAACAGGGTAGTACTTTGGAGCATGAGCAGTGTTATTCCTTAAATTAGCATTGCTTCAAAATATAACTTAAGTGCCTACCAAATCACTACTTTTTTTCTTTTAATATTTAGTTATGGGTGATGAGTCAGTACCATTTTTGCTGGACCAAGGAACCACTAAAACATATCAAATACCTATTGGTCATCTGGACTACAAGTTCATTGAAAAATGCACAGATGTTAAACACCTGGAAAAGATTCTTAGGGTACTAAGGTAAACATTCTATTTCCTTAACTTCACTACTAATTATATTCCTGTTCTGAAAAATTCGAAGGAATCCATACCTGTATTTGTCTTGAACTTCTTTGTGACTTTCTAATTGAAAAATTAAAATACAAAGTTAAAGTAATTACGTTAAAAGTGTCCAAGTGATAGCGCTAGAAATCCAAGTCCTGTTTACACCATCCAAAAAGTTTCAGCAACTCAATGCCAGGTTTTTTTCAACTGCTGCCGCTGGATTTTGATTCTGTCACGAAGCCATCTTGCCTGACTGTGGTAATTTTAGATGCCATGACGATAATTCTGAACTGTGTATGTGCATCCACTGGAAAGTGGTTGAAGGTTAACTCACTGCAATTTTCTGATCAAAATGTTCTTAGATGATAGTAGAATTCATTTGTAAAAGGAAAATTGTCCTCTGCAGTCAGTGCAATGACTACACAGAGACTACACATGGAGATAAATATGGAAGACAGTGCAGTTCAGTTCTTTTTTGTAACTTCTATATCTTTGCATTTTAAAGGTCTGGTGAAGAGGGATGCTATCCTGAACTTACATTGTTTTGTGAAAAGCGTATTGAGCATTTAGATCCAAGGAGCAGAGCTCTGAGAAAAGACAAGCCTGCAGCCACAGCTTCTGATTTCACAGCTGAAGAATGGGAAACAATTAATGGTGAACTGACGGTACAGTATAACTGTAATTTGTAATGGTTAGCAATATAATCACTTTGATGTATCAATCTTCCTCTTCGTGTGCCGAAGTAGAATGTAATTATTTGATTAAATGAGGTGTCCTGCTTTCGGCTGAGATCGAGTTAATTTTCTTTCTAGTAGCTGGTCTAGTGCTGTAGTTTGGATTTAGGATGAGAATAATGTTGATAACATGCTGATGTTTTTAGTTGTTGCCAAGCAGTCAGGGACTTTTCAGGGTCTCATACTGACCTGCCAATGAGTAGGCTGGGGTGCACAAGAAGCTGGGAGGGGACACAGTCAAGACAGCTGACCCCAACTGGCCAAAGGGATATTCCATACTATATGACATCATGCTCTGTACATAACTGGGGGTAGGAACTAGCTGAGTATTGGCTTCAGTTGGTAAGCAACAATCACGTGTTTTGTATATTCTATTATTATTTACAAAGCAAGTGATTGTTGCACACCTATTATTATTGCTATTAGTATTTGGTTTTCTGTCCTATTAAACTTTTTATCTTAACCCACAAGTTTTACTTTTTTCAATTCTCTCCCCCATCCCACTGTGTGTGGGGGGGAATTGAGTGAACGGCTGTGTGGTTGTTTTAGCTGCCAGCTGGGTTAAACATGAAGAAATGATCAAAGGATTATGCTGGGTTTATTATTTTCTTGAATTAATGTCACTGAATCTTTAAAGCCCATTTTAAGTCTACAGTTTTTTTTTGTAAATTACTTTTTCTTCAAAAAAACACAATTGCTTTTTCTCTTAATGGCTTTTCCCTGTTAAGAGCAGTGCATTATAAGAATAGTTGTTAGGGTCGTTACAGACTATGAATTATATCTGCTCTATTGCTTTAAGCTACAGATACATTATTTATTTATTTTCAGCGCTGGGTGACAGAAATGAATGAAGATGATAAGAAACCACAGTTCCTGAGAAAGCATGAAAGACAAGATAACTTGCCTCCTATTCGTTGTTCCAGCAGCTGTCTTCTTGCTAATCAGGTATCTCCAGTTTTCTAATGTATGTTAATTATATGTCTTTCTAAAATCAGGAAATTTTATATGCATATAAATTTTACATGCATAAATTTTATATGCATAAAATAAAGTCATTGAGCCTTTCTTACTAGAATTATTTTGTTAACCAGAAAATAAAAACCTTTAAGTTCCCTTGCAAGAGACCAATGCTTAAACAAAAGTATCTCCTTAATACTAGCATGTGTCTTGTAATAATGTTTTAATTCTGATCAAGAATTCACTTCTGGAGCAAATCTCCTTAAACACCCTTTTATGTTCCTTGATTCACATTTCAAAGGGGTGTTTAAGCATATGAACTAAGTTCCTTTTGGATGAAATTATGCCAGGAGGTTTTCTCCAGCTGCCAGCAGGCTTTTGTTTGATGAGGCCAGACAGGAGGTAGTCCAAAATAAATACCCTGAAACACATACAGTGTGGATGTGGACCCTCTGCACCAACTGTTTCACTCTATATCCACTTTTATATTGGGTTGCACTGGTGTATATGTAGCCTTTGATTCCCCTTATTTTAAAACTTCAGTTGGTACTCCAGCTTTAGCCATAAAGCATACTTAACAAATCTTCAGAACTACAGAATAAACATTTACATTTTTTCCTAGGTATTAGTTTCCTCATGGGTTTTTTCCATTTATTAATCTGCCTGAAATCTGTTTTGTTTGTGACCAGCTTTCCTTACTAATACTAAAGGCAGTGCTATTTGAGGGATTGGCAGAAAAGTAGGTGTGAGATGGGATTTTTTTGAATTGTCAGATGTTATCATGGATGGCTTCAGTCTGATTCCCACTATTTTCTTTGGAATTCTGGGACACTGTTATAACAAATTCCCTGAAGGATTTTGCTTTTTGAAAGTTTGGAAGCAAGAAATATTATGAAAGGATCCTTACAGGTCATGTGATATTTCTTATTAATTGTTAATTTGACAAATTTTATTGGAATAATTATATATTAGTAAATGCCTGATTTGTATTCCTGTGTTGTCAGGAACTACTTGTTATGACGTCAAAACAAGACATTTGGGATAGCTAGGCACTCTCGGTTATGTTGTATACAAAGATGCTGGGAATCCCACTGTAATGCTTTATAAGTGGTTAGTATTGAGATGAAGGTGTGCTTTTGTTTAGGTTTGGTTGACTATTTTCTTTTTCATTAATCTGTCCTCTTTCCCATTTTGCAGTGTGTGTTCCTCTTGACTGTACTGTTTTGTTGAGATGAAGAGTGCCACTGTAGCTTTATTCTTGATTTATGTCCTGTATAACTTTCCTAGAACAGAAAATGGTAAATAAAATATGTGAACTCAGTGAATCCAGATTAGAACATAAACATAAAAGGATGGAAAGTGGCTTGAAATGTAGGATACACAGTTTTACTAAAGAGAATGTGTTCTCCATTCAAAGACAAAATATTTATTCAGATTGTTTTCCCCTACTTTAAACCATGCAACAGTCTTCAGGTCAAGTTTTTATCACTTTTGCTCTCCATACAACGTTCAGGTGTGAGCATTATTACCCAGGAAACCTAGATACAGCTTTATGCCTTATCTGCGGTGTATGATTTCCATTCCTTTTGTCCAAACAGATGGCCTCTGAAGTGGTTGTAACCTGTCCTGGAAGAGAGAAGGGAGGCCTGAAACTGAGTTTTAGAATTCAATCTTTTTATGTAGCAGTGCAGTTATACCACTACTAGATCACTACTGAATAAAAAGAAGCTGTTTCTATAGTATACACTAAATTTATACCTGTAATATGAAATCTCAAACCCTGATTAATTTCTTTCTTGCTGATAAAGCTATGTGTAATCTTATCATTTTTAAACATGTTTTGCTAATCATTTAGGACTGTAATTATTTTTCACACTGGCATCACTTAATTTTGAAATATGGTATCAAATACAAAGTTGACATGATAAATTCATAGAATCGTAGAATGGTTTGGGTTGGAAGGGACCTCAGAGATCATCTAGTTCCAACCCCCCTGCCATGGGCAGGGACACCCTCCACTCGACCAGGTTGCCCAAAGCCTCATCCAACCTGGCCTTAAACACTTTCGTGTTTCCTCCTCTCTGCTAGAAAGAAATCCACAAACCCTCCCACAATTTTATGTTGTTATTTGATTGGAGACTGTTCATCTGATCCGATGCATAAAAAGTTCAGTAACTTCAATGAAGCCAATTCTGGAAATCCTTATTGACCCTAAAACAGTGGATTGCACCAATGGGCACAAGTTTGGTAAATGGAAGCATCTTTTTATGTCTGTAACCAGATTTTCTTGCTGATACTAAATGTGGGTATGGTTTCAGTTCACTACTAATAGCTTATAACTTTATGGTGATTTCTTTTTACTGGTGTGAAGTCATGGGGAAGATTTTCCAAAAATTAATAGAAAAAAAGTGAACTATATGCAATGTTTCCCTGTTTAACACAATATGGAAGTTTCTGTCTTACACCCCTGGGTTTTTTTCACACTGCCCAGGACTTCAAGGTTACATCTATACTACAAAATAAAAGAGATCTGGAGAAACAGCTTGAGTTTCTCTGTTCTTAACTGTCAACATTGCTTAATTATTATTTTTGCTGCCTTTTTCCAGGACAGAACTAAAGCATGGGTTTAGAGATATGCAGTTTCAAAGACTGTATTGATGGGATTTCAGCAGACTTATGTTCCTTTGCCAAACACAGTTTCCTAATACTATTCCAGAAAGATTCCTGGCTTCAGATACCTCCTCATGCTACAGTCCAGGGCATACAGCACACATTACATGTTTTATGTTATAAAAATCCACTGTGATGGTATCTATATAGCATTCATATTATTTTGGATACGCTCAACTAAAAAGGAATACTGGTTAGCTGACATAGAACAGTAATGTCTTAGGCCATCACACACAGCCCAGAGGAGAACCAAGGCCAAATTCTGTGTCACCTGAACTGAAGCCAGTCTGTGCTTTGATCTTTGGTCCAGAAGTTGTTCACTGGGCTTCAAACCCCATGGGATCCATGCATTGTGAGTTCTGACAAGAAAAATGACAAGGGCAGAGATGTACTATTTTTTTTTTTGTTCCACAGCATGCTAAATATATTTTTTATCAAAGCCTTTTGGATGAGATGCTCTGAAATACTACTGATTGAGAAATTCCTGACTCTGCCGGAGCTGCAACTTGGTTACAATGATCCCAAGACTATGAGACCTAGAATTTTAAAAATTCTGCATTTTTGAGTCAACACTTTTGCCTTATTCCTTAAAAGGACATGCTGTAGTTCTCTCCCTAAATTAAAGTTGCATTAGTGTAAATACTTTATGGATTTTCTTCTGAGAGTTTTACTATTTTTGTGCTCATTTAAGTTAAGGACTTCTGATTTGAAAAATTAAAAGAATTCTTAAATTAGTAAGTTTGTAATATACATCAGGATGCATACATAATGATAACTCATGTTTCAGGAAGCCATATTTAGGAGTTACCTCCTCCAAATATGTGCTGAACTCTAAATGTATTTGTCATTTTGTCTAGCTTCTTGAAAGACTGAAACATTAAGAGTAATTCTGAAGTTATATACTATAAAAGTTTGTGTAACCTAACATTATAGATAGTCAGAAATGTTTACAGGAAGGGTCACATTTGCATTATGTAAATTGAGGTGTTTACATCTAACCGCAGAAGTATTTCCTTGTTACAGTGTCACCACTGGTAGAGCTAGTTTGAGGAGTTGCTGCTTGTTTCTTTGGTCCAGTTTATCACATGTTCACTTGAACTGGTACAGATATTTAGGGATTGTACTGTAATCTGGATCAAATTGTTTGTTTGAACCCAGATACTTTTAAATCTGCAAGTCTACAAACCATTACATTGGTTTAACTCAGTGAACGATGGAGTGTAAGGTAAGAGGACAGCTGAACAGCCAGGAGAGAGTAGATGGGAATATTTTGAACTGGCTGTTCCGCTGTGGAATACCTGTTTGGAACCACACCTTGCTATTAAGTATTGTTGAAGTCAACAAGCAGGGTAGGACATAACAGAAATACAGTCTCATGACAGAGGTAGAAGAAATGCCAAGGTGCTATCTGTAGAAACAGGCTCCATTAGTGTAGGAGATGGGTTGTGATACAAGTCAGTCGAGTCTGTTATTGGGACTGATTATTGCAGGAAGGTCCTAAGAATAAATTTTAAGTAAGGCAAAGCTCAGTGATGGAGCTTGTCTAAAAGCTAGAATGAGGGTAAGTCATCTTGGGAATTAGCTTGAGCAAACTGTGAAATAGTCAAAAGAAGTCCAGACACTGTTTTGAAGTCAAACGTTTGGAAGTTTGCTGTGAGGGTTCCAGGGACTATCAAAATCTGTGCATTGCATTCTCTTGGAAATGGCGAGCCTAAAACAAGGTTATTGATCCAATCTCAGTGTCAAACACCTCATCACAAGGCTGGGTTTTTCCAAGACTGAATTCTCCCTTCCTGTGTTGAAAGGATGGATTGGAAGATAGCAGCACAAGATACTAATTATGAAGAGCAGTCCACCTGTCTGAAAGTTTTATTCAGTGTCTCTGTGACGTGTAACAGGGCAGTGGAGAGAAAGTGTGACACTGAAGAGCTCCTCAAATTACAATGATAAGTGAAATACATGAAGATTTTCTTTAAAGCAAGATGAAGTAAGTTTTCAAGACTATGCTGAGATTAGTCATGAATGGTGTTAGTTACTAGGAATATGTATTGCAGAAACAAAACAAAAAAAAGGCTATGAATTTCCACTTCTAAAAATTGTCTTACAGACTGGCTGTTTCTCTTTCAGAACAAAACATTACAAAACAAACAAAGAAACAAGAAAAACATACCACGGGATTACAGTGAATGGGACAAGTATGTTAAATCCTTTATACTTAAATTTTTATTAAATCTTATTTATTTGTTTAATAATGAAACATGGTGGTTGTTTTTTAAAGTATTTTCCAGAAACATAGTATTAAGGTCAACATTTCAGGGAATTATGATACTTTGGTGAAACTTAGGTTTTTCATTATAAATGTTCTGTTAAAATGCAAACAATGCATTGTGGTGCTAACAGCTGAGAAAAAGTTAGTCTATACTTTTGTACAAGCTGTGTGAAATATAGCAAGTCAGCAAGTCAGAAAATATAAATAAGTGATTTTGTTTCAGATTCCATTTTTCCTTTCAACACCTAAGATATAAAATATATGGAAGTACATAAAAGCAAGAAATTAGCTTAATTTTCAGTTTTTTGAAAGCACTTCTGGAGTTATTTAACATGGCCTTACAAATTTGATCTTCTGTGTACCTCAAGCTGCAATTCTAAATTAAAAACAAAACTGATGAATCTTTATTCCTGCACTTAGCCCCACTGACCTCAAAGAATGAGCTTGAGGCAGGCGCACCAGTTTGCTCAGATTCAATTACACATAATCAGAGGTTTAGACAGTTAGTGACTATTTCTAGAGTGGATGGACCCCAGATACAAAGACACTCTCTGCATCATGTAATGGTGGCATATTTCCCTCCCAAGTTATGCAACAGGTTGATGCCCCCAAATTGTTGAACACGGAGGGGGAAAATGCAGGTACTTGTTTGTTTTGCATGGTAGCAGCTTCTCTCTAGCTCCTGAAATCCGGAATATGCTGTAGAATCAGAGTGAGGAGGCACAAATTTCCAGTGCAGCAGATGGGGAGCTAAATCTAGAGACTGTGGTGTTTGGGTAATGAAACTCTTAATGTCTCACTCTACCCCAAACCCCCTGTCTGTCTGCATAAGATGCTGTTCTTACAAACTGTTGTGCGTATCGGTTATTTTCATGCATGTATGTTTCAGAAATTGAGGCCTTCCTGCTCAAATGTGGACAAATAGATTATCAAAATAATTTCTGCTGCAATTTATTCTTTCATCCCTCTTTCCTCTGTATCATTTAAAGTAATCATTTGGGATTTTGTTTACAGTTTTATGTACTCAATCTTTAAGTGCTTTAGCATGCTGATAATACTACAGTTTATGAATTTTCTCATACAATGTATTTACTTTAGGTTATATGAGTATACTGAAATAGAAATTGTTGGAAAGAAATTTTCCAGTTTGAAGCATATAGTGTTTTCTAAACATTTTGAGGATAATTTCAAAACCTTCAAATAATTGTTTAGGCAATTTCTGAACAAAATGTTTCACTTCATATTTTAAAAACACTTAGTTTGAAATGTGGTTAATTTATAATAAAGAGGTAAAAGCAAGGTAGCAAAAGATCAGCATCAAAATGGAGAACAATTAGTCTTACCTGAAAACATTTTAAATTGGATAAATTTTCAAGATTTTGTCTCTATTTCAGAAAGAAATTATTCATATTGTCAAGATTACTGTGGAAAGCAAAGGCTATTTTTCATTCAGTCCTAAACACAAAAGTGTAGTATTTCTAGCTAGTTTAAGAATTGGTTATTAGTGTATTTGTTTTATAGGAGTATGGGAGAAATATTTTCAAAAACTGCTTCAGAGTAGCCTTGGAAGTGTCTGAGACTATTTTGAAATTTCTGTCATGTTTACAGTATTAATTGCTTTGAAGCTGTTTCTTAGGTATTTTGTCAAAGGTTAATAGACGTGTTTGATAGGGCTGGGATTGAACTTGATGATACTGTTTCTTAAATTTTACTTGTCTTTTTTCTGGGGGGGTGGCAAGGAGGTGAGGCAGAGTTATCTTGGTTTGATTGGTTTGGTTTTAACCAGAAGGGAGGAGGAAGAGAGGGCATAATGTATAGGCAGGAAAAGCACACACACGAAAAAACCCCAACACAACTAAAGGAGGTAAGACTACACATCCTTTTCGTAACTAGTCATGGATAATTGAACACAGCCTTTATCTCTCTTTTCCTTTGGTTTATAATGGAAATATAGTATGTCTTTCTATTAGTAGAGGAGTCTTGCTATGCAGCATTACTGAATTTGTTATTTTTATTAATTTAAGGTTCGATGTGGAAAAGGAGTGTTCTAAAATTGATGAAGGCTGTGAAGAAAATAACTCAAAAGCAAGATTCTTTAGTAGGCCAAGTCTACCTATAATCGAAAAGAAAATAGACACAACTGGTAATGTCTTGGAAACACATAATTTTTCTTTAATTGTAATATTATGTTGTAGAGTGTAAGCACAAATTGAAGAAGCGTGTTATAGACTTAAAAGTGTCTTTATTTTTCAGCCCCTAGAGATGCTAAAAGTTGTTAGGAGGTCAGCTGAACTTGAAGCCATATTTGAAAAAAAAAAAAAAATCTACTCTTGGTGTTAATCACCAGTTAAAATATTTAGGTTGTGTTTAGGTTGAGAGTGCTAGGTAAAGAAGTAAAGCATACTTCTGCTGTTATAAACCAATGGTAGAGGTTAGCCAACTGCTTTCATCTTGCATTCTGAATTGCATGCCTATCAGGAGAATTTAGGTTTTTATTATAGAAAATAAAATACAAATTTGTTTTTTAGTAAGCCATGTTCTTTTTTAAAAAATAATATACAGATTATGAAATTAAAAATATTTTAGCTGACAGTGTTTTGATTGCCTCTGTGCAAGTTGTTAGTCATTATGTATAAATATTTTTTGCTAGGCATGACAAAGAAAGAGAAGATTTTTATTGCTACTCGTGAAAAAGAAAAGGGCAATGAAGCCTTTGCCACTGGCGATTATGTGGAAGCAGTGACATACTACACTCGGTGAGTAAATACTGTTGTTATTTTAATGACTGTTACTTGTTAATATTATTTTTAGAGCAATGTAATTAAAGCAACCAGTGACAAATTATTTTCAAAAGGGCAAAAAGATTTGACAGGAGAATACTTAAAGCACTGTTGCATCTAAATATTAATTTTTATTTATCAGGAAGAGAAGTGGATAAATAGTGATGGGATGCAATCTGCAGGTGTCACAAACTTCTTCAGATTTTTCAAAGCTGTTAAGATTCAAGAGCAAGTTTACAAAAATAAAAGGATAATTAGTGTGTCGAGAAACTAAATTCATTACAAATTAATTCTAAATAATCATATCAGTAGGATCGTCTCAATTGTTAATAAGTAAAATTGATTTAATAACTACTTCTTAGGAGAAAGAAAAATCATTGTGTGCAGCTTATCATAATACTGTCTGTAATTAGTAGCAGCCCAGAAAAAAAGTGTATGAATACAGGATTAAAAAAAAATAAAAAAATCTTACAGGTTGCTTGCCTTATTTAGTGCACACTGGACTACACTCAGACTTTTGCTTTATTTATATAAATAAAGGTTGTTGCTACAGGACCTCTGTTGTATTTTTTTCAAAAGTAGAAAAGTTCAAGGTGAATGGAATGGAGCATGACAGGAAGAGAAGGGTAGTGTTTCAGTTAAGGTATTTGAATTCTGCCTTGGGAGAACTAGATTTTTTTCCCTACCTTTTTCACAGTGTTCAAACTTGATGCCATTTCTACAAACCAGGATTTTCACAAGACCAACGTTTATTTCTCTTTTGCAGATTACCCATCTTGAGACTCTAGAGGTCTGACTTGTAAAAAGTGCTGACTGCTCACACATTAAACTAACATTAAAGGAAACCCAATTTTGTGTTTAACTCTGTGCTTTGAAATGATAAGGATTTTAAAAAAACACAAGACCTAGAACCATCAAAGTTGTCACTTTGAAAATCGAGAAATTGAGAGCATGTGGGAATCTTGGTGTATTAATTACCAGTGTAAATTGAGGGTAATGATATGGGACTCCTGTGAGATGAAGTGTTAAGGTAATTCATGGACTATGATAGTATAGTGAGATATCCTTGAAAAAAAAAAAATGAGGAAGTTAATGTGTCTGTGGTCAGTGTGGACAAGTATGGAGAAAATCATGCATAGGAATAAATTGTGTGCAACAGCAATAAAATAAATATTAAACAGACTTATGTTTAGGAAGCACCATTCATACTGTCACTGAAGGAGGGAGACTTTTGTAGAACAACTTAGGAAAATTTACTTGGAGATTGTTGATGTATATATGTGCACACAAGTATTGATATTCATAGTTCACAGGCTGTTTAAACTGAAGCATTTGATGTGTATTTTTTTTTGTTCCTGACTTGCAGCCTTAACATCTTTTTTTTTTTTTTTCCTTACTTTCAGCCTTAACATTTTTTTTTTTTTTTTTTTTTTTTAGTACAAGAACATGAATATAAAAAACATCCATAGCTTTTTTTCGTATACAATAAATAAAATACAAGTCCAGAATATAAAAATAAGTAAAAACCGCTGCTTTTGGAGCATAAATATGGTATTAATTAAGAAGGATGGGCAGCGTCCTCCCTAATGGACAGAATCCTTCCACATTCGACCCCCCATGGGGCATTGTCCACCTTCTGAAATATATGATATTGACACTGCATGCTGTTCTAACTGGGCACTTTTCTAATACCATCTGAAAATTCCTATTTTCTTATATTTAGAAATATTTAAATAAACATATTTTGGAGTGAATTGATAATAGTCTGAAGGGGTTATTTGTGTATGGCTAAAAAGGTAAAAAGAGTAGAGTTCTATATAAAAATAATCAGAGTACAGTTATTCATTCTGTTTGGTCTTGTAATGAGCCTGTTATTCTAAGCTGAACATATGGGGTACTTTAAAAAAAAACAAAACCTCTCTCTCATTTCTAAAGAGATTAAAAACTTTTGCAGAGGATGTGCTCTGACATAGTTCTGTTTTGCTGACATGATTTTAAAATAAATGGATCTTGCCTATTTTTCTGCATAGCTATAGTGAAATCATTCTGCTTAGTAATTTCAATTGTACTGCAGAATCATAGAATAATCTGGGTTGGAAGTGACCTCTGAATGATAGCTTGTGCAAACCGCCTCTCAAAGCAGGGCCAAGTTAGACTGGGTTACTCAGGGCTTTGTTCAATTAAGTTTTGAATATCTCCAAGGATGGAGATTTTACAGTCTCTCTGGGCAGCCTGTTGCAGTGTTTAACTACCCTTACAGTATTTTTTTTTTTTTTCCTAAAAAGTCATCAGAAATTCCCTTTTTATCTGTTGCCTTTTGTCCTATCCGTGTGCACTTCTGAGAAGGATGTGGCACATCACTGCACATTGGAAAGGATAATTCTTGTGCTTTCAGGCAGCTGTCCTTGAAGGTCAACCAGCTCTCCTGGCACCCTTTGCCCTACAGGGCATTTTCCCTATAAGCCTGCCAAGCAGATTCCTGAACAGGCCAGTCTTGACTTCTGAAGTCCAGGGCTATAATTCCAGTGTTCATCTTGCTCGTTTCTCCCAGAATCTTAAACTCTACCTTCTCATGATTGCTGCAGCAAAGGCTATCATCAACTTTTGCATTCCCAACCAGTTCTTGATCGTGAGTAACAGTTCCAGCAGAACATTTCCATCTTGTAAGCTTGTTGATTGTGTCAAGAAATTATCTTCGATATGCTTCAGAAATTTCATAGATTTCTTGTGCCTTGTCATTTTGCCCTTCCAGGGTGGTTCAGGTCCCCCATAAAAACCAGAGCCCGTCTGTAATTGTGAGGCTTCCTCTAGTTTCCTGAAGAAGACTTTATCTGCTTGCTCTTCTTCATCAGGCAGTCTGAAGCAGGTGCTTACCATGATGTCACTGTGTCAGTCTGACCTCTTATTCTTACCCATCTGCTCTCTTGACTGGCTTGTCAGTCTCTTGCCTGTTCCAAGACAAACCTTGCCCATTTCAAGAAAAACTTTCACACATTTAATCACTCCTTAGAGTAGACTGCATCTCCTCCTCCTCACCTTCCTAGTCTTTCTAAAGGGCCTGCATGCCTCCATCACAGCACTCCAACCACACAGATTATCCCACCATATCTCTCTTATTCCACTGAGATCATAGTTGCATAGATCTTTTATTCTTCTTTTTTGTTTCCCATGCTTTGTGGATTTGTGCACAAGCACTTGAGATTGCCCTCCAGTCAAGCTTTTTTAACAAGGAAAATGTGAGAGTGTCTTCCAATATGCCGACCTCTTGACACTTCCCTGTAGTCCCCTCTTCCCCGTAAACATAGTTTGGAGTTGTTCTTGCTAGGTTAGTAAGGGTGTTGGCAAAGATTGTCTTGCACCACTTAGGACAACTAGGATCCATATGACATATTCCTCAGAGATGCCCCTGTTGTTGTAGAAGCTAATGCCCTGCTTACGATACCAGCCATGCAGCCAGATATTGACCTGGATGATTCATCTACTGCTACCTCAGTCTTGCCATTTTACAGGCAAGATCAAGGAGAAGCCCATGTGACCCCCCATGCCCTTCATCATAGCCTCCAGAGCTCTGTAGTCACTCTTAATACTTTCAAAGATTTCATTTAGCAGTTTCAGTCGAGTCTACATGGATGGAGCAAGAGTTAATAGTTTCAGGGACAGATGAGCCATTGCATCTTCTCTACAACATCTCAGATCTAAGCCCTGGCAAGCAACAGGCTTCTGAAGATGGTAAATCTAGTTGGTGGATGGTTGCCTCTGATCTTGCAGGAAGGAATTTCCAACCACTATTGTGGTTAGAATATCAGTATTAATATTGTTATAATACTTTTTTCAGCTTCCAATAGTGAAGTGTTTCTACATTCAGGTTTTCTAACTATGAGCCCACCATGGTCAATACTCCCTTTTTTCAGGAGTATATCAGTAATACCCACTGCAGCTGCATATAATAACAAAGCTCAAGCAGAAATCAAACTTCAGGACTGGGACAGTGCTTTGCAGGATTGTGAAAAGGTATTAGACATGGACCCTGGCAACGTAAAAGGTAAAGTAGAACATAAACTTGCCCTCCTATGTATTAGTTTATTTCTAGCAAATAAAATGATACATATTAATTTTGTTAGTTGACTTTACTGAGCTTTAGATCAAGTCCAAGTATAAAGAAGGAAACAGAGTAGTTCCTCAAGGTAATTTTAACAGTATTTTGGGGGTCAGAGAAGTTTTATGCAGTCCATCCTGTTGATGTGTATTCTTATGCAGTAGCATGGGGCTATCTTGTTCTTTCAATGATAACTGGAAGCGCTCTTGTGTATGAAAAGATGCTTCACAATTCATGATCGGTATCTCAAAATGTGTCATGAAATTGCATTGTTAAAAATGATCAAGAGAACAGTTATTACTAATACAGAATCTTTATGAAGTAAATGCAGAATTTTAAAAAATGTTTTACACTTAATATGTCTAGAAAAAATATTGTATTGTTATTTGCATTAGGCTTTAAATACATCGATAATACACTTTGTTCCTTTGTAGCTTTGATGCGCCGTGCCACTGTACACATTCAGCTGCAGAATTACAAGCCAGCTATAGAGGATCTGAACAAAGTATTGTGTGCTGAACCAGAAAACGCTATTGCTAAGGTAAAGATAAATGGATTGAATATGACTAGAAAGAGGATGTATGGAGTTGTAGCATAAAGTGAGTACAGTTTATGTTGTTTGATTTGAATATGAGTTTTGAGGGCACACTTGAGCTACTGTGCCAATGATCAGTTTCCTGAGACCACGTAGGTGCCCGTGGTGGAAATTAGGTACTTGAATGTGACCAAGTATTCTGTTCACTACTTAATTGTGAGAACCTATAGGCACTCAGGTCTTCTCTAGCAACGTAATTTAGGTGCCTAAAATTTTGCCACTGAACATACTTACAGTATTACTGTCTTAACTGATCAAAGTTATTTGGAAATTTCTCTCAAGAAGATCCATTAGGTTAGATGTATTTAAGTTTGGCACATAATTCACAACAAAATTTCAAAAGAGATGCCAAGTTTTTATTGTTGTAAAGGTAGAGTTAAACCAAAAGGAGAGGACTTGGGTTCTGTCCTCACTTCAGTGTGATGCTATGAATACTCATTTCTCACCTTCAGGCTAGAATGAAAAACTTTTCATACTTTCTGATGAATCTGAACCCTTCTTAGCTGATTTTGGATCTAAAAGTTGGATGCTTTCTTTGGAAACTCAAGGTCAGGATGTGGTCCTTGCACTACTATTACTTCAGCTATGTAGGAGAGGATTTGTTCATGTCATTTCATTGGTAACTTCTTAGGGGTGTTTTGTGGGTTAGAACCCAGTCCTTGCATTTGGACTGTACATGTCCTGAGAATCTTCAGTACTAGGCAGTTCTGATACAAAACTACTCTTTGCCTGTTAATTAGGAATCTATCATACTGCTACAGCTGAATTCTGTTCAGCTCTTACTGGTGGACGTTTTGAGCTGCTAGCAGCTTGCTGATTGCTACTTCTTTCCATGGAGTTACTTGATCTCTGCTATTGCTTGCACCAGTCAGAGAGGTCAGTGCCTGTTATGTCAAATTCACTACATACAGCTTTCATCTTTTTTAGGGTGTTCTTGGAGCTAAATTCCTGTCCAGAATAGTTCCTAAGTTTCACATCAACCAATGAATCAACCTGCCTGCCTTTTTTTTTGTTTTTTTCCTCCCCTTTCTTTCTTTTTAAACACCTGCCTGTCTAGATTTGAGCTCTAAAAGAACTTTTGGGGTTTGGGGTTTTTTTGTTGTTGTTTATAGGACTGAACTACTAAATAGCTTGTGAATCTGTGTTGACAAACTCCACAACAGTCTTTGTGAAAGGATTATCAAATAGGCTGTGCAGAGACTGCTTGTAATACCAGACATAAGATACTTACTCATTTTGAGTACACTCTTCCAGAGATCCAAATACATTAGTAGCTTTGCTGAGCAATACTTCTGTAGATGAAAGCAGATATCTGTACTTTGTCCTTATCTGTGCCAGCTATTATGCCTTGGCTGAGACACCTAGAGGTGGCAGGGTGCTTTGGGTTTTGAGTTGCTCTTTGCTTGGAGAATTCTTAAAACCCTCTTGACCTAAATATGAATGTATGGAACACATGCAGAATGAATGTTTATGTGCAGAGTCACTAAAATAAAGGTAAATTGCTTGTCAGTAACTGGAATTCTTCAAGGTACTTTGTCCACATGAATCTTTGCTTGTTCCTGTCCTTGTTTTACCTTTTTCTTGAGAAAGTAAGGACTGAAATGGCACTTCCTTGTACAGCATTGAATTAAATTCAGAATAGTGCATAATGTTGGGTGTCTTACTTTGCTCTGAAAGTGCAAAGTGCAGATGGAGTTTGTTTTTTTTTTTTAAGTAAACAAAAAATGTTTATGGAATGAGAGGCTGTTTGATCTAATTCGCAGTTCTTACAAAAGGAGAAAACCTATTCATTATTCAACAGTGTCCTTCTACTACACTGCTAAGAAATTGTTGTCTCTTTTGGTTCTAGTTCCATCAATTACGTTCCTCCATCAGATAACCATCAGACAGCACAGTCTCCATACCATAAATTTTGATAAACTGATCTTAAGGCTTTTTTGGTGATTCTGGAAGGAGCCTGTTTTCCACGTGTCTCTTCTGAGTAGACCATGCCAGATATCACAGTAGTACAATCTACTTTTTTCCTTTTCCTTATTTTTTTTTTTCTTAAGCAGTTAATTCAAGAAAAGTACGTATTTATATCTGTGATATCTTCTAAGGACAGAAATTGAGTGTTAATCTTGGTTTTGATACTGACTGTTGGAAAAATCACATTTATTTTCTCTGGTTTTATATTGGTGACATTTATCTTGATAGTTCTTCAGGATCTTATGTGGATTATTTAACAATATATTTTCTGTATATAAATTACAATTTATATACCTATTAAAAAAGGCTTCTGCTATTGCTGGTTTTTCTCTATTGCAGAAAAATCTGCTAGAGATTGAGAAGAAACTGAAAGGTTTAAAGCCTGTATCTGAGACTCAAGGCAAAGGAAAAAGAATACTTATACAAGATATAGAGGATTCAGAAGATGATGAAGAAAGAGGGGAAAATACAGAAGAACGTGAAAGCAGCAGTGGAGGTAAAAGTAATGTCATGTCATGTCATTTCCTATTTAATTTTAACCTGAGGAAAAAAAATACTGCCTTTGATATTGCAGTGTTTATTCACACAGTTCCATATTTGCTTGCAAAGAATTTTGCGTGCTTGAAGACTAAAATTACATTTGCTACTTAAAGTTGATCTGAGTGTGAAATCTAGAATCCAGTTTTATTACACATCTTTGGAATTATTTCTAGAAAGGGTATAACAGAGACAGATGGAAAATATTGCTATAAATCACCTTCTTCTATGTGTCCTGTATAATTTTATAGCTATCCTTTGATGTGGACCCAGTTGGGAATTTCTTCTGGTGTTACAGAACATTTTGTGTTCCTTAGCTCTGTCTCTTGCATAGCTCTCCTGCCTTCCCACCATCACATTTTTCTTCTGCATTTTTTCCTCCCTTGATTGGATCAAAGGGTGTAAAAATGATCAAGTGGCCTGTAATTTGATTTTTTGTTGTTGTTTTGATAGTTTTGAAAACTATCAATTTCTTGGGGGGGTGGGGGGGGGCAGGGAGGGGTTTTGGAGCACCTGTGTGCTCCGAAAGTATATATTAGAGGTAAACAATGTGTAATTCTTGTACTGTATGTAGTTTACAAGCAGGTGAAGTGCAGCTCCTATTCCTGGATTAGTGTGTGACTAACTGCAAGACTGCTGAGATGAAACTACTGTCATAATTAGAATATATGACTTGGAGGAGGAAGTGAGGCAGCAGGGGCTATTGAGGCTTGCACTGGCAGGCTGCTTTTAGATTCAGCTGCATGTCTGGCCTCCAACCTGCAACAGAATAACATCCCTAGGTTGATTTCTACCCATTCTCTTTTCTCTTGGTTCTTTAAGGTAATGTAGCATGACAGCTGTGGCTTTTGTGTTTTCCATGGCCTGTGAATATTAGACTGTACATGCGTGATTTAATGATGCATTTATTTGCACACAAATTTAAGGAAAATATATTTTTCAAAATCAGTAGGTATCCACTAAATCTCCTCAGCCAAAAGCCTTGAAGAAAGGATGGATCATGTCCCTAGCCTTAAATATTAGTTAATTTGGGGTTGCTTTCCATTGGGATCATTCAGATGACTAAATGCCTTCTAGCTCCATAGGAAGACTCCCATTCATTGATGAAAGGTTAGGCTTTTAAACATAGGGAAGATTGTCAACTGACTTCAATGTCACACATGTTCATGTGACATACATAAGTATTTCTGAGATTTAGGAGGCAAGGCTCTTCATAGATTACTCTGTATTTTAAAGTACAACTGGAAACAAATACAAAGTCAGTTCAGTAGTTGAATAAATCTGTTATGTTCTGTGAACCTAACAGCATTAAGTAGACTACGCGTTTTATATGTCTTCTCTATACATCTAGTCATGTAGTCACAGTCAGTCCAGTAGTCCATTTGTCCAGTCATGTAGTCACATTTATTTCACATTCTAGTTGGTAAGCCTCATGCATTCCTACTAAACTTATAATTTAGAGATTGGAAGAAAAACAACATATTTTTTTTTTCTTTAGCTCTGAAGAGTTCATTTCTCAGCTGTGAACAAAACAGTCTAAATAAAGAGTGTAGTGTCTGTTCTATGTATCTGAAAGCAAAAGTAAATAAAATCCTTTTTATACAATAGAAATGGAAAATTGCTTACATCCTAGAGACTGTAAAAGCTAGTACTCAGGCACTGTAAAACCTAAAAATCATGTATATACTTGAACAAAGCACCTGATATTTTGTCATGTTTATAGAAGTTATAATCTCAAGTGATAAATATTGTTTAAACATAAATAAAATAAATGTATTTTAAATAGCCACTTTTAATTTAAAAAAAATCTCCTGAATTATGTGGTATTTACTTGATCTATTACAATAATTTAAAAAAACATTGTAGTAAATAGTTCTGAAATTTAGTAAATATTTATTCATGAAAATGAGAGTGCATTTAAACAAAGTCTAAGTTAGCTTTAAAATTATTATTTCTCAACCTGTTATTGCTAAAGTTGACAACAGATCTCTCTTTAAATGGCGCACATACAAGAAACCTCTTAACAGACAAAGCTATGTTTTGTGAGTTGACCATGGGAAAAGATATTGCCTAGAGAGTGTTTTCTTTGTGCATGGTTTATTTATTATATTTTAGAGGTGAAGAGAATATTCTTCTTCTGGATGAGACCTTTATCCCAATTCAGGATATGTAATTTTTTTTAATTTTTGTATGTGTCCTTCTGTTTTGTGCACCTTGAGATAGCTGGTTTGGTACACTGACCCTTGATAATGAGGCACGAGCACACCTCTTTTTCTTTTGTGTTAAATCCTTCATCTGACTTTTAGTTTCGCTGCCTATGTTGTATTAAATTTACTTGATGCCACAGCAGTTGGCCACAGAGAATTACTCTGTGGTTTTTTTTTTCCAGTCTATTTTCTACTTGATAGCACCAAATAAAAGTCTTTGTCATTGAACATGACAATACTGTGATTTGGAACCATTCTTATATTGAAGAGCATCTCCTTATATCAGTCCACGACCTTGTGACTGTTTTCTTTCACTAGATCATCCTTTTTTGGGAACGTTGTGAGGAGTTGAACAGGTATGCAAACTCTCTCTGCATCCTTGAATTGAGTTCTGTGTTCTCAACTGGTCTTGACCATGTATCATGGTTTCTCTGAAGTAATGGGCTTTCTGCCCTTAAGTAAATGGAACTGTCATCATGATTTACAGCTTTCCAAAACAAATAGGCATTGATAACAGTCTTTGAATTTCTCTTCTTGATTTTCTAAACATGTTTTATGAAATGGACATCTTCAAATAAAACTGGATTCTTTGTCTTCACATTTTTACTTTCCCTTGAATTATTCCATGTGGAATAATGAAACATTTATTTGATGTTACAGATAATTCATCAACGTATGTATTAATGTTTCATGACTTTTCACAGAGAACAGTGAATAAAGTCTTAGATTTGTATGTTGAAGTTTCTGATTTGTTGAGAAGCAAAGGTTATTGGTTAGGAGACAATTAGAGCTCTTTCCTACCTAAGTGATCAGTTGTGCTTGCTGTTGTATTTTTGGCATTCCTAGTATTGTTTTCTGCTCTCCTCTACCACTGAAGCTCTGAGATAATCCAGATGTTATCTGCTGGTTGATGCTTACTGGCTGCTCTGTATCCTCTGTTGCTTGGCCTTTATGCCATGTATGAATTTGTACCTGTCCAAATCTTAATTTGTAGTAATCTCTGGGACTAGGAAGTTTCTTTGCCATCGTAGCCTTGAATAATTGACCGTGTCTGTTCTCCTTATGGTTAGAAGCCTTATTCCATATGGTTAGAAGCCTTATTGATGAGGTCTTGTATGAGGACGGCATTTGGCCACTTTGTTATCCAATATAATAGTTATTCTGTATTCCTTGATCCTCTTTACATTGTGCTTGTTCATTTGCTATTTTTGGAATTGTAAACTTTCTGAAGAAGGGGCTTTCATTTATAATTAATTAGTCTAGTGCCTAGCACAATGGGGCCCAACCTACTGTGGCTTTTAGGCTCTATTGCAAGCTAGCAATATGAGAATTTAGATCATGTTAAAAGAAACAGTGTTGAAAATTAACTCTAGAATTGTATTTATAGTGTATATCCTGAAGTTAAGAAAAACCCTCAATGACAGTGTCAGTATAAATGTTGACCAGTAAATCTTTTCTTGTTCTTTATGAACAAAGACTGCTCCTAAGCAATCAGAGATCAGAGTTATTCAAGAAGTCTGTTCACTATATGTTCTGGCTCAGAACAATCCAGGTACAGTCTCAATCAGCTAAACCAAGAACAGGTAATACAAAACACATATTTGCTGACCATGTGTGGCACAAAAGCAAAAATTATTTAAAATTATTAAAAATTGATCTGTGGACATTTGGACCATTACAGTTGCCTTCATATGTAGCTAGTCCAGAGCAGATGAGAGTTAAAAATCTTTCCTGGCTTCATAATAGGCAAATTCATTGTGAACTGAAGTTAGATATGTTGCTTTTCATTCTGCCACCACTATTCTTGTGCTATGCTTCTGGAGGATAAATACTTCGTGTAGCTGGAAATTAATTTTAAAGAAAAGATGATGTCATCCATTACAAGAAAGTATTTCAAATATTCCTTTTGGAGCATTCAGTGGCTTTTATTTGATGACAGTCCATCCATTCCTTATTTTAGTACTAACATGAATTAAAATTCTTTATAGTTTGTATTTGTTGTCATTCTGATTAAAATCCTATCCATACTTTTCAGTACCTTTCTTTAACTTTTCTTTGGCATTTATAATGTATCTAGAATTTCTTAAAAAAAAAAAAAAAGTTCATAATTGATGATTTTTATTTTTTTTAAGGCAAAGCCCAGCATACTGCTTTCAAGAATACATTTCTCTGTAGAGATCAATACAGGAATATTGTTTATGTTATAAACACTGAAACTGAAAGACAGTGAGAATTAGATTTGAGAAATATATCTGTACAATTTTGTGCATGGTGTTTACTCAGTCCAGAAATATTTAGGCAATTACATGACCTGACAGCTACACAAGTTAATTATGAATATTCTTATTTTCAGGGGGACTCTGAATGCTATAAATGTTTCCTGTTTAATCCAGGTTTGGTTCTGTTCACTTCATCTTCAGGAAATTTTCTCCTGTATTCAGGAAATGATGTTTGCATTAATGACATTCACATTCGCATCACACATTATCTGCCTTTCTTGTTTTTTTGTTGTCTCTAGCAGTTGGGATACTTTTCAAGAGTGTTTTGATGTAGATTTTTTTCTAAAAAACTTGTCCTATCACCTGTTTGTGACATTTAAAATTGTCTTTTTCCTTTTCTTTATTAGAAGGTATACGGACTATTCTCTGTTTTGGTGGATGTAAAATAAAAGTATTTAAGCATGTATCCTAAGGAAATTATTATTATTATTATAGTACTACCTTAACTCATCTGCCTTCATCCTCCCTACCAAATAGACCTTCAACCTTTCTGGCGTATTTGGTGCTGCCAAATTTGATGGATGGAAGTCTCAAATACAAATAATTTACTTCAAGTTTTAGAAAAATGTTGGGGCTAGAATAGATTTATCCTATCATTGTTCCTACTGTGCAGTATGAACTTACTATTAAACATAGTATTTCAAAACAGAGACCACAGCTAGGAAGGATGCAGTTGGAGCTTTTGTTTGTTAGGTACTAGAGAAGCTATTGATCTTAAAAATCTTATTCTTTATCATCCTGTTCAGTTTTATTTCAATAACATTTTGTGCATTAAAAAATATTTTCTGTAATTTGGAACAACCTGGAGTTCATCCATATTCAGTCAACTTCAGAAGCTGAGTTTGTCAATTGGAGGTATCACTCCCATATATAAAGGCATGACAAAAATCTGTTGGACAGATGAGCACATCCAGTTAAGCAAAGGTGAAAACCCAGCATCTAAATTGAGAGTACAAAAACATGTGGTTGCCTTTGTGTGAATGGTAGTATCAAGAGTCAGGTTTTCTGATGAAATCTGTATTTGAGTACTGTGGTAGTCATCTGTTAGGAATTAAGATGAATAAGGAAATTATGTATGTTAATATCTGATACCCTTATTGTATTTTTTCCTAATTAAATTAATAATAGTAGTGAAAATTGAATGATCTGAACTCTCTATAAGTTCTTTCTGACATTCTGTTTAAATGAAATATTTTTAAGAATGATTTTTAAGCTTTGATCCCTTCTATGTTGTATTTGAGGAGAGTTTGGAAGTGTACAACATTACTGGTTTGTTAGTTGTGTGTTCTAATTGGAACATGCAAGCATTTTGATTTGGTCATGGAGAATCAAAGTATCAGCATTGTACTAGCCAGCATTTAAAGAGTTAATTTCAAGGTGAACTCTGTACCATTCTGACACTACAGAACAGGGGTTCACAATGTGCCCAGCAAGGAGGAATGAGATTTCACTGTGACGTGTTCCCAGTAATAATTGGAACTTACATATAAGTAGGATTTTTTCTGTGTTCTTGGAAGTGTTTTCTGAGGCAAATAAATCTTCATAACGTTAAGATGCTTAGAGGATTTGGTACCCAGTTCTTTAGCTGCACACCCCTCTTTTGCCCGCACAATAGTTTCTTCTGATGATGCAAGATCTAACTCAGCTTATTAACTTCCTTGTAGAAATTGGTGTGCCAGTAAGAGGAGAGGCGGCTACTGAGGAGGCTGAAATGGGGAATGCGCACAGAAAGTTTCATAGCAAAGGAGGTGGCAGTAGGGCGGAAGACAGAGAGACACAGAAGCAGAAGGAATCCACAGAGTGCAGATTAAAAAAAGACGCATCAGAGAAAAAATCACAAAAGCATTTACCAGACCATGAAGGTGAAGTTAATGGCTATTTACACAGTGATCAAAAGAGTGAAAGCCCTGAAGCTGAGATCTCCAAATCGCACGGAGCAGGGTCTCAGTCGGGTGCTGGTGGCAGTTCTACTTCACTTCCTCCTACTGCAGCAAAACTAAAAAGTGACGGAAACGAATTATTTAAGAGTGGACAGTTTGGAGAAGCTGTGCTCAAATATTCAGAAGCAATTGAGTATGTCATCAGTCTAGGTGAGTGCAATACCTTATAATTAAATTTAGGATTATTGTTTAGATTATTAAAAGGAACTACAAAAGAACTAACCTAACCTATGAGATTTTTGGCAGGAGTTACTGTGCAGTAAATTCTTTGTCATTGTCAGTAGAGGGTAATTCATGTGATACTAAATATAGGCAGATGAGTGAAGTAATCTTTTAACTTCCTTGGGGCAGAGCTGTTTGCTTTTATTTGTTTGAATAATTACATATTCTAGGTGACATAGAATCATAGAATGGTTTGGGTTGGAAGGAACCTTAAAGATCCTCTAGTTCCAACCCCCCTGCCATGGGCAGGGACACCCTCCACTAGACCAGGTTGCCCAAAGCCCCATCCAGCCTGGCCTTGAACACTTCCAGGGAGGGGGCAGCCACAACCTGTCTGGGCAACCCATGCCAGTGCCTCACCTAGTGAAGAAAATTATAAAGGAAAGCTCCTTACAGCTTTGCATTGTCAGCAAACTGTATCACTGCAGTGCACCTTACACTATGCAAGTCTTTAATTCTTGAATGTAATTTTAGTAATGGTCTTTGATTTTAATTGTAACTTCTTGTAGGAGAACAAAATCCAGATGATTTAAGTATCTTGTACTCAAACAGAGCAGCGTGTTACCTCAAAGAAGGCAATTGCAGTGACTGCATTCAGGATTGTAACAGGTAAATTGCAACCTCCCATGTAGAACAACAGCATTCCTGATGATGATTAAACATTTTAACTGATAGATTGTTACTACAGTTTGACTTAGAACAATCTTCAATAAAGTCTGATTCCCTGTCTAAATGACAGATATCTTTGTCAGCTATGTAAACGATCACACGGAACCTAGGGAAGAAGTAACTTCTAAGTTACTGTCTGACTGTGTGAGGGCAGTTGTTAGGCTTCTTGTGTACACAGAAATGCATAGCAGTATTAATTTTTTTAATTTAAAAGCAGGCTTACTTCAGTGATGCCCTATAGAAACTTAGATGTAAGAGCTTTGTTAAGCCAGGTGCTTATCACAGTGTTGCAAATTGCTTTCAAGCATGTATATGGTGTATGTGTGTGTGTGCTCTGTGTTCGGTTTGTTGTTTTGGTTTAGTTCTTTTTAAATATATATTTGGCATAGTTATAAACAGTAATTACAGCTGTTCAGGAATTGAGCTAAACCCCTTTCTACTTATTGTGGCTTTTAAGGATACAGGAGTTAGAGAGGATCAGACATCTTCAATAAATTCCAAGCACTGCCTTTCACTAAGTTATTACTGTATTTCTAGATGTCTTTTTTTCTATGTTTTTATAGATAGGGTTAGTAAGACTCAGGCTTAAGGTGCAAAAAAGGATCCCAAGACAGTCAGAAATCATATTAATTAACCAGTTTGGTTTTTTTACAGCACAACCCAACTGTTAAAAAAAGAAAAAAAAAACGTAAAAAATCAAAGATGCATGTAACTTTGCATTAACCAAAGATTTGAATTACTGCATATATTCTACCTGACAGAAAAGTTTTCTGAAAATGTCATCTGAAAAACTTGACTTGTTAACAGTATTTTGTTAAAACAGATGCACTACCATAAAACAAGATGCACTACCATAAAACAAGATACTTAACAGCCATCACATTTTTCTGTTCAGGAGATCTGAAGTACATCAGACTTCAACTGAAATCAGTAATACAAAGGTTTGGTATTCTTACCAATTGGAAGCTTATTTTCTTACTACTTAATGACAATGTCCTTAAAGTTGTGCATATTTTCTGGTTACACAAGAACCCATGATGCTTAGTGAACACAATGGAGGTAGAAATAATTTAGACACTAGGAAGCAGAACTGTAAAACTGCAAACACACACAAATTAAGCAATGTCAATTAAATCTTCTCTAAGCCACACAACATAAAGGATGATCTACAAATAGGTTACTTGATTTCAAAGTAAAAATGGTGTAGTGCATATATTCATGATATAAAAATAAGTATTGAACATTTATCTTTTATTAAGTTTTAGCTATTCAGGGCTTAGAAGTGTATCAAAAACCCTCTGTTGGATCTCTTTGTCTCAAGACTCTGATTTGGAGTGCCTTTGATTCTTGTTACAGAGAGTGAAGTAGGGCTCCTATGCACTCATGTTATTTTATTTAGTATTGTGGTGTAGTTTGGTCTCTGGCTGTATTGTCTTTGCATTTTACCCTGGAAATGTAGCTTTCCATTCCCATTGATGCTATTCTTCAAGCAGTGTCATCTTCCTCTGAATTTATTTATGGTTTTGTTTTGGTTTTTTTTTTTCTTCATTTTGATGTTAGGAACCTGAAATTGTATTAATATTCTTCTAAGTTACAGAATGTCAAGCATTTTTGCAGAGGTCTTGTAAGGGCTGTGATGTGCGCTGTTGTAGTTTTCATTTGCATTCAGCAACATAAAGAGAAATGGAATGTTGGAAATATTTATGAAATGGAAATTGGAAATGTTTATTCTAGAAATCATTGTTTCTCTAGCTTTAGGAGGAGTAATGGTGAAAAGCCAATTTACACCAAAGGTGGCTAACAGTCTCCTGGGCTTATAAACAGGAGCTCAGCCAGTGGATCGAGGGAAGTGATTATCCCCTTCTGATGATAACTGTATCGGTTTTCAGCCTCCCCAGTACAAGAAAGATAGTGATCAACTGGAGTGAGTTCAGTGACATGTCACTTAGTTGGCTGTGAAATCTGGAGCACTTGCCTGGAGAGAAGAGGCTGAGGGAGCTGAGTTTGTTCAGCTTAGAGGAGAATGACTTCCAGAGGTCCTAGCAGCAGCCTGCCATTACCTATGGGGAGATTATCCAGAGGATGGATCCTGCCTCTTTCTGACAGTACATTGTGGGAGGACAAGAGACAACAGGCAAAAATTGAACCACACAAGGTTCCGACTGTATATTAGGAGAAACATTTTCCCCATGAGCAATGGGGGACATTGCAACATGTGCCCAGAGATGCTGTGCTGATTCATTTGGAGGTTTTCAAGGCTCAACTGGATAAAGCCCTTGGCAACCTTGTCTGATCTCAGAGCTGACCCTACCTGTAGCAGAAGGTTGGACTAGGGACCAATCAGCCTGAATTATTTTATGATTCCATGAAATCTAACTGGCTAGACTTATCTTAATTTCAGTATTTCAAAGTTTGTCTCTTTTCCTCTTTAGCAAGAATCATTGATTTATAAAAGGTAGTCTTTAATAAATAAAGCCTTTGTGGACTGCTGCTTCATATTGCTGGAAAAGCGCATGTTCTGATTGCACTGTGTCAGGGCTTGAGCTCAGTTTTGACCAGGCATGCAATCAGAAGAGTAAACAGACAAAAGGAAGACAAAAACCTAAAAGCAAAAAAGATGACAGGTGTATATTCATGTCTTATTAAATGTAATTTTTACATGCATACTTCCATGTAAGGAAGAAGAACTGAAAATCATGTAGGCAAAAGCACCATATACTTGAAATCTCCATGTATCTAGGCATGACTTAAGAAAAATAGCTTTTGCTCTTAAACAGCTGCCATTACTTTAATCTTTTCTTGGTAATGAAAGTAGTTTTCCAGATGGAAGGTAGGGACCGAAGTAGCGTAACTTGTAGTAAAAGCACTAACAATTTCATAACTGCATGTCATTTAGGGTATTAATATAAACCACTTAGTCCTATTTTCATTGGTTATGTTACTGTAAGGCCCGTCTAAAATCACAAAGTTGTTACGTATAGTTGTATATATCATAAAATAGTTTTATTAATAATATTTCAGTTATTCTGTTTCAATCCTGCATTTTTGTTTTGTTTTCTCCAGAGCTCTGGAGCTTCAGCCATTTTCCCTTAAGCCTCTTCTACGACGAGCAATGGCAAATGAGTCTATGGAGCGGTATCGACAGGCGTATGTTGATTATAAAACAGTCCTACAAATAGACAGCAGCATCCAAGCAGCAAATGATAGTGCTAATAGGTAACTCCACTTACAAATTTTCTACTGTCATCAGTCTGAATAGAAAAATAGAATTCAGTTTTGTTTGTTTTACATGCTCACACTGTTCTGTATCCTTCAGAGGCAGGGTCGTCAAAACTAGTGCGTTATAACTAGAGGACTGGCTGTTTCATTTAGTTGTTTTCCCATAGCTTTACAGTTTTCCTCTGCCAGCAGTAGGTCACTTTATGATTTAAAAATGTAATATTTTAAAGGCTCTTTTTTACTGATACTTCAACTTGTTTTCTTTCCTAACTTGTATTTGTTACCATGTGAAGTAATACTTTAAGGTCCATGCCTTTTCTCTGACATTTCTGTTTCCTTTTCATATTAGCACTCTTCCAGTGACAGTTGGAGATTTATGCTAAGTGTGAATCCTTCAGTATGTTGCAGTTGTGTAGACACTGGAGTAGCTTGATACAGTGGTTGGCTACAAAGCTTAGAGGTGTAAAAAATATAATTGAATATTATTTTCAACTTAAGTGTTAATACTTCCAACACTAATTCTTGGTCCCAAGAGAGATGTCTCAATTTCTAGAATTATATTTTAATAGTGCAAAATTAGTGTAGACACATTATTGTAATTGTGTTCTCATTAACATACAGTAAGTACTTACGTGTGTGCTTTTTCCATTCCCTTTTATTTCCTTTTTTTTTTTTTTTATGGGCCATAAGTACTTTCATAAGAATTTATGAAAGCAGAACAGCCATCAGTCATTGAGTAGGAACCCACATGCATGTGACTTTTAACAATGGAATCTAGTACCTTTTTTTCTTTTTAAGGCAAGGCCATGAGCACTTACATTATTACTTCATTAAAAAGTCCATAATATCTTTAAATTCTGCTTATTTGACCAGAGGTGGCCAGAGGAGATTATGAAACTTTATCATCTTCTCTTAGAAGTCTTATTTTTGGTAACACAACAAATTAAATTGTTACTCATCACCACTTGGATTGGTGATATAGCTGCTCATCCTGGTATCTGTGTGATTATTACACTTTTTTTTATTTTTTTATCTTGGCTTATTTCATCTGCAGATACTCTTTTCATATTTCTCCTTGACTTGTAACTTGCTTAGTAATAAGCTTATTTCCTTTTTTTACCCTTAACACTCTTCCTTTTCTCCTCTCTAGGCCTTCCTTAAGTTTTTAGCTTCACTGCTCATTACTCTTTCCTCCCTGGCAACCCATCACCTTATTTCAGCTGCTTCTTCCTTCTTCTCTTCTGCTGGTAATTCATTTTTGCTTGCCAATTCTTAGTTTCTAAAGCATAGACCTCCTGCATAATTGAACTTTTACTATTATTTATTTTGTAATATTTTATCATTTATGAATTAAACTGAAATTGTTTACCAAAGTATTAATTTTCATTTCCAAAGTAATAGACTTTTCTCAAAATTAATTTTAACAAAATATGATAGTTACTCTACTGCCTTTTAACTTAAAGGGAGAACCCTAACATGTAATTTAATTTTTTTTATATATTAGGAATATCAGATCTTAACAACCTGCTTTTATTGGAGGATTTCTTTGTTTTTAAGTTCCTGGGGGAAACTGGATGGTGATGCTGCAGGAAGCTCACAGGAAAAACTCATTATCCTACTTGTGTCTGAGGATGGATTTGATAAATTGTGTTTAAGGCTTGTCATCCTGTACTTACCTAACTAAGCAGGCTTTCCAAAAATCTTAGAATAGAAGGCATGTTCAGTCTGACATTTCTGGTAATTCTCATGTAAAAGAAGTAGAATTTTTAATATAAAGCCTTTATCTGATAATGTAAAGACTTTTCCTGATCGTTTTGCAATTAAAAGGAAATAATTAAGAATGTAAGTACATGTTTTTATGAAAAGTCAACTGAAAACAAGTATAAAGAGCTATGTGAGTGTTTATGATGTTGATTAGGTGATGCTGAATTGTGTCTTTATTGGTTATCCTGAGGTGATTTCTAGATAAATTGGAAGGACTGTTTCTTTTAATGGTGTGTGCCATGTCACAGGAAAATGCATTTCAAGCACGTTTTTAATTAGAGGCATTTTCCTAGCTTTGTAAACATCCATGTTTTTCCGACTTTATGTATTTTAATTTCCTCTTGAGTGAGTGTTTTATTATTTGCTTTTCACTGTTAGAGATACAGGAGCTCTAATGTGGGGCAATATCTTAATGCATTTCCATTTACTAAATTGAAGTTTCATTCAAGTTGTCTCAACTCCTTTAATATCAGTTAGCAAATTGCATTAGATATCTTGGGAACTTTTATTACAAAGTTCCATATGAGTATTGTTCTGTACTGATAAATTTGTGATAAACTCCAAAACTGCAAGATAGTTGGGTCAAGTTAGGGTGTTGTTGAGGGGAATGCGTGTATTCGTCCCAGCTTTTGCATGAGATGTGTGTGGTTTTCAAAGTAACCATGGTGTGCAGGCACACGTTTCTGCAAAAGATTATTCTTAGATTATTATCTTACAAGAAGTTGATCTGTCATCAAAGACTGCAGAGTTCTTTCTGTCGCTTTTGATGAATTAGATCAGATTTTTTATTCTCAGATGGAGAAAAATTAAACAGGAAGTCAATGACAGTCCTGGTTTACTGCAGAATTATTCTGTTCCTTTCTATGGGAAATACCTAAACATAATGAATTCTTTTTAATATGAAGTGTACAGTTTTGTTCTCTAACAAAATAACCTGAGTAAATCTTAGGGCTGTTTAATTTATGATGGTGTGCCATGTTTTTCTTAACAATTTCACCCAGACTATCATTAAAAACCCTAAAGTTTTACTAAAATCAGAGCAAAACAGAACTTAGACAAGCTGCTTTGTTGGTATGTCCTATAAAATACTGCTTAGTAATGATGTAGGTAGAGGAGAGCCCCTGGAAGGGCATATGCAGCTAACACACAGAAAAATATTCATCGTGTTCACTTACAAAACAAATAAAGCAACTAGATAATACTATGAAATGTGTATTCTGTGTATGAAGAAACTTACGTTCAATTTAAAAATATAAGAAATGGTGTGTTTCATACAAAATTATGTAATACATAAAATCACAGATCTGAGAGCTCTACAAGCAGCTTTTTTAATCCATAACAATCTAAAATATTTTTGTAATTTCAATTTTGGTTTTACAATGAAGAAGATTAGAACAGGTGCTGCTTCTTGTATTGGTTTTTCTGTCAGACCCTGATGAGAAAAGAATTCGGTCCTGAGTGCTCTGACTCTGTTGTCATAGTATTATACTGTTTTTGTTTTATAGCTGTTACTCAGATATTTTAAAAGAACAAAACTAAGCAAGAAAACTTCATTGGGTAATTTATGCTCATTTTATCTCACTCTTCACATCGCATTCAAGTTCCTTAATTTTTTTTTTAATGTGTATTCATGTAGTAGGTTTTTTCAACTCTGTTAGATGGAAATGCACCTAATATACAAATTTCAGGTTTATTTGCTATAGTATTAATCTGGCTTGCTTTACTACTCCATTCAGAATTTTCCTTTGTTAAAGTAGGTATTAGACTTAACTCCAATTGAACTTGACTTTTAAGCTCATTTTGAGATTAGAAGACATTTATCTCACTATTATTCTCATATTTGATTAATAGTTGTTTTTTAAAAAACACTACAAAAATGGTAATGGAACCATGAAGTCTGGTATGGCTTTACTCATGGTTACTTAGGTCTTTCTCCAAAATGTATCACAGCAATGGGAAACTCCCCCTGAATGGATTTTGGATTAAACCTCTCGCATACAGAAAAAGTTGACATATATAAGTGTGTGTGTGTGTGTGTTGGTTTAAGAAAGACCAAACAGTTTCTTTGCATTTTTACATGTGGTTAAAGAATGATTGATTAATGACTTTCTGACTGTTCTATAAAATGCAACTTAATACCTACTTTATAACCTGCATTAGTTATTTAGAGAATTGTTGTGTGAGACGTTTCATTTGACATTGGCAAATTTAGGTACCACACTCTGAGGATATTGTAATCTTCATTTGTTACAAACAACACCTATGAACAGCTGAGAAAAGTAAACAAAATAAATACATCATTTTTCCCCCCTATTTCTTTATTGCATGTGGTAGGCAGTATTTAGAGCTTAGTTGCAAAATCAGTCATCTACTTAAATATTTACAGATCATGCTGCAGTCAGCTTCTTGTCTTCTAAATGCTAGCATAAATGCTCTAAAAAATGGAAAAAGTCTGAATTGTAAATGAGTGCAATACTATTGACTACTGTGACAATCTTTTTTTAAATTAGTCCTAAGGATAATTTTTCAGTTGTTTTTTGAAAAATGGGAACATTGCATTATTTAATTTGGGTGTAGGTTATAAAAGCATGAGCTATATATATGAAAAGTCATGTTGACGGGGCTTTTCTCTTTCAGAATAACAAAGACTTTAATAGATCAGGATGGTCCCAGTTGGAGAGAGAAACTGCCACCAATTCCAGTTGTCCCAGTTGCTGCTCAGCTACACAGGTGGGATGGAGGAAACTTTACTTCAGAGAAACAGCCAACAAGTACTACAGATATCAATAGAGAAGAACAGTTGCAGATTAATCGTATGTATAGCTAATGCAATTATATATACAAAAAAGGAAATTATTTTAATTGAAAAATGGAATAAGATTTAATAATGTCAAAGAAACTGCTTTAGAAAATACTTATCAGAGAGATTTGTGAAAAGCCAAGTTAGACAATGGTCATTTACATGATTGGGTTTAATGTGCTTTGTGGAGCCACAGTTATGATAAACTTTTTTAAGCCAAGTGATACAGTTTGCAGCATGTAATTTCTGAAATTATATGAAATAAAATATGGCAGAAATACTCATCAGCAGTATATTGAGTCCCATCACAAGTATTGGTGGTTTCCCTGACACCATAGTACAGTTACAACAGTTTTCCCCAAAAAAGCTACCACCCAAACAAACACCCCAACCTTAGTAACATAATCAGTTGCATAATCTGTAGTTGTCATTTGATTGTTCATGAAAGCATTGCTCAGCTTTTCAGAATCGAAAGGGTAGACTTCTAGGTGGCCAGTAGTTAGTGAAATGGGCTATAGAGAACTTTTTTCTTTTTAATGCTTGATTCTAACTTTGACAGTGACAAATTAGTAGTCACCTTTCAAAGATGTAAGTTCTGGGCTTGTTTACACATAAGCACTGAGTGCTTAACTCCTTTAGGATGCTTTTCTTCCTCATGATTTTTTTCCCCTTCATTACAGTTTCCATTTTTCTCCTCCAGTAAATCAGGTGAAGGAACCTTTCTGATTCAGTTTTTATTGACATTAAACATCCTTTTTTGTTTGTTTGTTTTTTTGTTTTGCGAAGGCCTTAACTATCATTTTTTACTTTTACTTGACTATTAATTGGTTCCCCTTTGAGTTTATTTAAAGAAAAGTAATGCTGAAGACAATCTAACTTCGATTATCACTGAGGGGGCTGCAATGTGTAACTGGGTTGCTAGCCGAACACATAGCAGTGATCGGGTTATCTGCCCACAATGCAGTACTGCAATAGTGCATGTCCTTAAAGCATCTGCACTTTGGGCACTTGTCACCCAGCACCAAGGGGACAGACCCGGGGTTGGGAGCAGGGGAGTACTGATCACAGGCACTACAGATTTAATGACTTTAAAGATGATCTCCCAGATAGCATTAAATTTATTTGTACTTGAAGTGAAACAACAGACAACTTACAAATGTGTGCATTTATAAGAACTGGACGTTTTTCTTAAGAATAAGGCATGGTACTAGAAACTTGTAATAGTGTGGTTTACATACCACTTTAGTAATAGTGCATACTAAACTGCAGTAATGCTACAGAGATTTCATTTAAGAGACATAAGGCATGTTGATGTATAATTTAACTCAAATTGATAAAAAGTTTACTCTACTTTTTCATATGTCCAATGACTTAAGCATTTTCATTACAGTTGTTAGTGCATGTCATTACTGATTCATCACTCTTAATGACTGGGCAGCAATTGGGTTTAACTTTTGGGAGGGTTTTTTTTCAATTAAGTAGAAAACTGATATTTTGCACAATTGTTGCTATTAAACATAAATGCTTATCTTGAAAAGTGCTTTTTGTTGTACTGATTGTACTCCAGGCTTTTTCTGTTATTAAGGAATATAACTTGTTGAGTTTTTATTTCATTGTCTAACCAACCTGTTTAATCTAAACCTTTTAAGTAGTAAATTTAGATATATATAATCTTGTGTAACTTTGTTAAGAGAGAGAATTTGAAGATCATTGTAGTGAAAAGTACACTGAGTACAGTGAGTTGCTCCTGAGAAGAGTACTGATCGTGTTTAGCCTGCTACAAAACTTAATGAAACTGGCCATCACTATCTTCCTGAGGATGTTGGCCTTTGTTTCTAGAAATACTAAAACAAGACTGTGTAACCATTTTCTTCACTGAAGGCTGACTCTAAGGTTGTGGTTGCCTTCTCAGGCCTGTACTAAATCAGAGGGACTTAACACTGATAGCTGGTGCTGGAAGTGTGCTAGCAATAGTGTTCAGTCAGTAGTTAAACCTTACTGCAACAATTGTCTGTTGGTTTTTGTGTCTTACAACTTGAGTTATAATTTAGTTGTGTTTCTTGCATAAATCTGTTCTGGTTTCCCATGGTTTCTTATTTTTTTCCTCCAAGTCCAAATGTAGTTTTGTGGCATAGGAGACTGCCATGTTTTTTTAAAAGAACTCACTGAGTTTATTATTGGTTAAAATTATCTGCTTATATACAGTGTTTAAAACCTGAAGCTTGGCAAGGGGCTCATATTCTTTAGCAAGGTACAAAAGCAGATTTTTCCATTATGATTTACTTAGAACTGTGTTACTAATTATTGTCTGCTCACAACAGAGACATGAAACTACAGTCAGAATTGGTTTTCCACTGGAAACATAGCTAAAATTGTAGGCTAACCCAGAAGCATATGCAACAAATGGTTTGGAGTTTAGAAGGAAAGACAATTATGGAAGAACACAATAATAATTAAAAAAGTATAGTTAGGTGTTTTCAGGTTCCTCAAAGCATCTTTTTTTAAATAGTTATTAACAGAATATTACTGATGTATCACTAACCCCTCCAGATGTGATGATTTGTTTGTTGTTGTCAGTTTAGCATAGTAGTTGTGATAGGTAGTTGCTTGCAGAGAGAATATTAGATCAAATTATGGCCGCCTTGGTGTGATGGTGGAGATCTAGAAGGCTTTTAATCCTTCTGATTAAATTGCCACCATTGTAAATAAAACTGGTATCTCAGTGGAGATACATAGTCCCTGTCTACCTCACAGAAGGGGTAGACAGAAGGAGGTGAAAGTGTAGACTTGTCTGTTGCTTTCCCCCGATTTTCAGCAAAATAGTTACCCTGGTGCATGGGGAAATATGTGTTGTGCCAAATGTAGATACAGTAGTTTATGCCTTTCTTAGAGCAGCAGGGAGATCTGGGACAGAAATGGTAATGTGTAGGCTGATAAAGATACTCCAGTTGCCAAGCATTTATTCTTAGTCTGGGTAGATTATTCGGCTACCCTTAATGAACTGACCTTCTTATGTAACACTGTGATCCTTTTGTAATGTAGGTGAGAAAGCTGAGGAGAAGTTCAAGACATTAAAAACTGAAGGGAATTATTTTGTAAAAAAGGGTAAATATGAAGAAGCTGTGAATAAATACAGCGAATGCATGAAGTTAAATACCGAGGAATGTACGATCTACACTAACAGGTAAAGATCCAAAATCTAATCCCGCTTTGTGGGATAACAATAGTTATAATTTCTCACTGCAAATAGAGATTTTGCACCCCTTCAGTCACTGTTGTAAAAATAGGAAATTTTTTACCACTTGATGAGTGTTTCTAATAACAAAAGTGATTTTTTGTTAAACTGTATTCTTTTCCAAGGGGAGCAAGTATTAAAGTCAATGATAGATATCTTAAAATCTTTATATAAATAGAGTAAGCAATATGAAAAGTTATAATTAGCATAGCATTTTGCAGCATTTTTTTAGAATACTTGTGTGAATTTAATTAAAAACTGACTGCAGTAGCAGTATCTCAAACAGTTCAGAGAAAATGTACATTTTAAGAAACTAAAAGCAGGAACAAGGTCATACAACAGCATTGTTTTAAAGGTTGACCTAATTCTGCAGCATAATTCTTTATGTTGTAATCTTATCAGCTTTCACAAACTAAGAAGGATTTGATTAGGGCAGTACTTGAATAGGAGTCTTCCAAGTAATAATTAGGTGCAGAAAGCAGTATTGCTTATTTAATCTACAGCACTTTTTAACCCAGAATGGCTGTATAAAATCCATACTATACCCACTACTATACTATCTTAATTTATTAACATAGGCTCTGCTTTTAAAATACTTACGTATCTGCCTAACTTCAAGCATTAGTCGTACTTGAATTTTGACTTTTATTGCAGGATTTGGCCCTCTCTAAATCTATCCAGTGATGCTGGTTTTGATGTACTTTAAAAATTACCACATTGAGACTGGATTGTGTGAAGTATTGTAATTAACATTTATGAGTTAGATACTGTTGGCACTACAGCACTGTAGAATTTACTTATATTGCAGTGTATTCTGTTTTTCTGTGTTAGAGCTCTCTGTTACTTGAAACTGTATAAATATGAAGAGGCTAAGCAGGATTGTGATCATGTTCTTCAGATAGAAGATTCTAATATTAAAGCTTTTTATAGAAGAGCACTAGCGTACAAAGGATTACAGGTGAGGAAAAAGAACATGGCAGGTATTCTTAAGCACTTCTAAACTTGCTTATCCTCTTCAAAGGCTATCAGGTAGTTGCAGTCGATGGGTGAATACCAAGTATGCAGTGCTGATGATTTATTACTTTGTAGAGCATTAGGCATACATAATATACTATATAAATATTTTTGCAGTATAAAAACCTGCATGTTGACTTGTAATAATTTGTGAAAATACACGAATATTGGAATAAATGAGGTTTGACTAGAGATTGGTTCAGCAAGTTTCAACTCTGTTCTAATGTTCTAATATTCTTCTGGGTATCCCAGTCTGTTACTATATCTTTGCTGATGACAAATGGATTATCTCCAAGTATGACTTCATCGGTCCAAACTCAAATCTCAAGCTGTGTCTTTTGGCATGTACTCATATTTGAATGCTTGTCATGTTGAACCAGGGGTTTAATTATCTTCACGCTCTCTCTTCCTTCTCCAAACACATTACGAACCTTTGCCAGTAATCTGCTTTCTTACTCTGTGAACAGTGTAGGGACTCAACCGTCTCCTTTCCATCTACACAGTGGTGGTGTTGTCTCTACTGTGCTCATCTTACAATTTTTTGAGTATCCTTCATACAGTTTTTTGAGTATCCTTCATACAGTTTTTTGAGTATCCTTTTACCTCTTCTTCATAAATGCAGATTTATATTGCTCATACTCATCCTGACTGTGACTGCAAATCTCTTGTTCCATCACTTGAACCTTGTCAGTCCCTTTGTCCATCCCTCTGTTGGTTCCCCTTCTTCAGTGATGTTAATTAACCTCTACACTTGATAATTTTTTCATAGAAATCCTTATGCTACCTGTCAGCTCCTAACATGTTATTGATTTATCAGCTTCGCACTTCTCTTGGCTCGTGATGGCATCTGTCGTCATCTACTTTATATTAAATTGTACAAGTGTCTTTCTGCCATGTTGCTGTTTATAACTGGAGATGATCACTCTGAGCATCCACCAAGTTCCAGCAGTGTCCATCAAATGAATATGTAACTCAGACCTCCATTTTTTTGATGCCTTAACAAAAAAAATACCTGATTGTCTCTCAACTTACAAATACCTGAGGACAACCTGCTGATGCTTAACAGTATATTAGCCTATTCTCATGTCATGTTATTAATTCCAAATGCAAGTTGTAGGAACCATGGGATCTTTTGTTTGTGATAATTTTGTTCCTCTGTTGTACAGTGGCTGTGAAACTTTGAAAGTTTGCTTTTGTTAATTTTCAAAGATGGTGAAAAGTCTTAATTTTATGTAAAGGCTTTTCTGTAACTGTACCAAGCTACCTGGTATTAATCATTTGTAACATTATCTTGTTGAAGTTGATAAAAAATTAGTATAAATATGAGCACAGGTATATAGTGATTCTACCCGTCAAAAAAAGGGAATTACCCACTACTGAAGAATGTAAAGAATTACAGAGAAATAACTTCTGCTTTTTTGAATGTCCTAGAAAAAATTGCTATTTTTGTATTATTGAAGACATAACCTGAAACACAGTGTTCATGGATTCCTTCAGAACAGTCTGAGCTGGGGACTCCCGAGATGTTTTGTTGTGGCTGGATTTAATGCCATCATTATTGCTAATTCTAGGGATGTGAGTAATTTGTAAAACCAGAGAAAGCAACAAAAGTGATTTGAGGTTGATAAATGACTCTGTAATGAAAAATTTTAAGAGCTAAAAGCATGTAGTTTGGCAAAGACCTAAGCTGGGACATGTTATTTGTATATAAATATCCAGATATTTTACCACAAAAGCTGCTGTGGAATTTAATGTAGTAAATTACAGGGGGTTTAATAGACTTACTGAGACGTAGTCTAGGAAAGATCAGGAAAAACTCGTGCTTGTGTGATAAATTAGGCCTATAACATAGGACCCTGGACTGCATCTCCTACAGCTGATAGTCCAGTCTCTTGCTTTGGGTACAGCCATCTTGTGTGCTTTTTGTTGTGAAGTCTGGCAGGCTGCAATTTTAAATCCAGGAGGGTTAGTTGTTTGCTGACCCTTGTCATTGTTTTCATAAGTCTATTCCAGAATCTTACTTCTCTGTAATTGTGAATCTTTACACCTGTAGTTCAAATGGTTTAGCTTAATTCGTAGCTGTTTTCTGATTAAAGCAATCTGCCCCCTTTCTGCATTCATTCCTAAGGCTAAATAACTGTAGTTCTCTTACTCTTCTTTCACGATATAGCAGACTTCAGTTCACTTACAGACTTATGGCAGTGTCTCTGCACCTTGAATACTACTCATCAGTATAGAACAAAATATTCCATGTAGGAAAGAGAATATGAGTGACTTGTACACTAGTGCTTTTATTACAGTTGAGATGCTGAGGAAATGCCTCAGCTAGTACACGAGGATGTTTTTCATGATAATATGAATGACTTACAGTAACTTTATGATACTGCTTGGGAACAGAAGAAATATTAGGTCCCTCACACAAAGAAACTGTTGATTTTTTGATGGTCTATTACTGTTTACTGCTACATCCCATCCTTATTTTTGATACTACAGCCCTCAAGGTGTCTTGATTTTTCTATGTGATATTCCAGTCTTCTTCAGAATTGATGCTATTAATTTTGTCTCTCCAGAAAATTTAGTCTAAAAATCATAATTCCTCATGTCAAAATTTGAAATAAAAACATTAAACAAATGACAAGACTGATTATTGAGGAACTGTGTCCTAATGCTACTCTATCGCTGTGTTTGTTCTCCTAATCCTGTTTATCCCAATCTTCTCAAGTATTACCAAAAATTTCCCTTCTTGAACTGTAAGAGATGGTCTATTGGGTTGAAGCCCAGGAAGATGAAGTATATTTTAAATCTAAGCTTAATTTAACTCTCTTTTATTGGCAAAGCAAGTACTCAAACTGTTGATGGACTCACATTATTTTAATCTTGAGGAAGTGTTGCACTGTAAGCAATTATGCTTAAAACATCTTCAGTAATGTATTCTCTGATACAGGAAATACGTTTCTCAGAATAAATGAATTCATATTACATGTTTAATATGGAAGTATTTAGTCACAAAATACTAACTCAAACTCATTTTCAGTTTCCTTTTTCCGCTCTAATGAAATTACACTGTTTGTATTTAGATTATTTTTGTCTACTTAATGTCAAGATCCTAGCATTTTTATTTTTCTTAATTGTAAAGGACAGTATGGGGCTTCAAATTTATTTTTATAGTAGTGTGCTTATGAAAAAAATTATTTTCCCTTCTACTTACAGAATTATCAAGCCAGTGTGGATGATTTCAACAGAGTACTTCTAATAGATCCAAATGTTCTTGAAGCAAAAAAGGAACTAGAGGAGGTAACCCGACTGCTTAATGTTGACAGCAGTGCTGCAGCTGGCAGTCAACAAAAGCAAAGGAAGAAAATAACCATACAAGAGGTATACCTAGCCATTTTTAAAAGCAGGCAGTACAGATGCTGCACATTTGAAGAGATAATATTATAGCTTTTATTTTGCACTTTTTAGGTCTACATTTTTGGAGGTGGGGTTGTACTTTTCATGTTATTTTGAGGGCATATTGGAGGATTCTTGCCTATGATGTGGTCAGTGTGCATTATATTCTATAGTAAAGTGCAGAAATGGAAAAAAGTACATTTAGATGGCACTAAACTTTGAGGATATGCTTCTTGTAAACTTCAGACTTTGAAATACCTGTTTTACAGAATACAGCTGTCAAATAGCAGTTTTAAAGTCTGTGCTACTCTGAGAGTTTCTGGGGCTTTTCTGGCAAAGGTTCATTGTCAGCAGGCGTGCTGCCTGTCCTTGTGCCAGTAGTACAGTTACTGGTCTGAAGAATGAAATCCTGCCTTAAAGAGCAAGTTTGTGGGTAAAATATCTGTAGGGTCTTACAAAAGAAATAGGTGATATAATGTTATGTACTGGATCAAATGTTAGCCTTGCAGAGTTCTGGGTAGAATTAGGCAATGAAAGGATTTTCTCAGTCATCCAATATTTTTGGATTGTAGCGTTGCTGGTCCTTTAAGACTGTGTGCACACACACACATACCCTGTTGTTTTAAAATATATAGTTAAAATACATAGTTACCAGTTTGTACAGTGATAGTGTAATTTGATAATGTAATTTCAAAATGGTAGTATAATGGAAACTGCAGTTATTCATATAATGCCAACTTGTTTTATTGAACATTGTCACGAGTTCAGGGGATTTTATGTAACTAGCATAAGCCGGGTATAGTGTTAGTTAAGCTCTGAGTTGTGACAAACAAAGGGACCTGGAGAGTGTTTAGAGAAGGTTTGGGAAGTGACTGCATTGTTGAAAGACCAGCTAACTACATTACTGGCAGTGGTGATTTTTCCAGGGGTGGGGCAGGAAGCATTTATGTTTGCTATCATAATTACAGCTGCCCTTCCCTGTCTTATCTGCTGTAGTACAAGCTAGCTCTCTGAAAACAGACTGCAAAGAAAGGTAGAGAAATTTTTATTAGAAACTGGGATTTATCATTATTACTCCATTTTAATCAAACTGTAATTATATACAAGACAGTCAAGATTTCTCTCTTGATACTAAGGATTGTTAAAAATAGAACAAAAACTCTGTAAGCCCAAAGCAGTATTTTCCAAAAATGACTAATCTAGCTTTCAGCACAGTACTATGCAGTGCAGTATCTTCAGACTTTCCCAAAAACCTTGGCATCTGTTGATTGAAGAGACCATGTTCAACAAGAATTTAGTGTTTGTACTAATTCCACAACTCTTGATAGCTTGAAATGGATTTTAGCAAACATAGTTGAACTCACCATTAATTTTCTAATGGCTGATTCATGAAACTGCAAACTCTGGAGAAGTTCAGTGGGTGTTCAGGCAGTGAGACCATGCTGAGCATTCTCCTTCCACAGCAAGACTGCAAACAACAACCCGATACAGCTGCCATGTACCTGTCCTATTCTGGAGGCACGGCAGTGAAGTGAAACACGGGTTTCTGGTGACTAAACTTCACTTCTGCTTGTCTTCTGCAACTTCACATTAAATATATGTACATTATTTATACAGTCCTCCTTAGCTTTCTCCCAGTGGTCTTCAGTTGTCTTTCAACAGTGGAGTGCCGAGCAGTGAATGGAAATGTAAAAAACACATTTCTGGCTACAAACCTTTAAAGATTAATTGGAGAGGTGCTGTTCTGTGGGAAGTAGGACATAAAGGAACATAGATGCCTTTCTTTTAGCACTTTACTCTTCATAACTTTAATTTAGTGACATTATTGAGGGATATATGCATACAGTTTATGAAGCTGCAGGTTATCCACATTAAAATGATTTGTTGCTGTTTTCTTTGTGAAGGTGACTGAATGTGATGACAAGGAAGAGAGACAGTTTGCTGCACCAGAAGATGTTGTGACTGATCATGTTACTTCTAAGGAAGCAGTTCAAGAGAATGTACCACTGAAGACCTCTGAGAAACTGCATATTTCTGAACCATCTAATGCTTATGACTTTGGTCAGATTATAAATGCAGTGAATACCAATAAGGATAAAGCTGCTTGTGCAGATCTTTTAACAATTATTGATCCAAAAAAATTGCCAGTGCTGCTAAGTAATAAACTTGAAGGAGAAATCTTTTCGATTTTTATCCAGTCATTGGAATATTACCTCGTTGGAAAAGATCCTGGCCTTGTATATCAGCACCTTTTCTACTTGAGCAAAGCGGAAAGATTTAAGGTAAGAACCTAGATCGAATGCGTACTTAAATTGAACAGGAACCTGAAGGAAATTCTCATATCTTATAAGGAAATGATACACTGATTTTGTATCTCTGTCAAATACTATGATTTTTTATCAGCCTGTGCTAATTATAAAATAATCTGTTTTTTTCAGGTGGTGCTGGCCCTTCTTAGCAAAAATGAAAAAGAACTGGTTCAGCAACTGTTTAACTCACTCTCAGAAAGCCAGAATCATCAGTACACTTTGGAAAACCTTGAGAGCCTTAAAAAGGTTTATGAACTTTAAGAAGTTAAAATTTATCACTTGCATGCTTACAGTTCATGTTTATAGGAGGGATGTATGAACTCTGCAGACTTGCATGGTTTGAAGTGGGTCTTTACCTGGACTGTTTGAATTCTGTTTGTTCTGATAGCATATGCACATTTAAAACTTGCTGCTCTTTCTTTTCTTGTAGTTGTATACATTTTACATCTCTAGAATTTAGTGCATGTCTTTGTGTTCAGTAACAGAGTTCATGTTATTTGGCGTACTGATTTTATTTTGACTATGTTAATTATATATAAAAAGATATATTTTACATTATATATATATAATGTGAAGTATCTTGATGGTACGATAGATAACACATTTTTAGTCATCACTTGTTATATCATTTTGTGAGTTGTATGTTCTTGTGGTAAAGAAGTGTCTTCAAGTTAAACGGGTCAGTTAGCAATAGCTTTGCTAAAATGAGTTTACAAAAAGTATTAACATTTTTCAGATAAACTGCTACAGGCCATCTCTTTCTTCACTACCCCTGGTCTATAGAAAACAGATTTAAATATTTTTGATGCAATACAGCTTAGCAGCAAAGGTAAATGAATAATGTATTAGCTTGTCATGGAACACTTTGAATCAAAATAATTAATTATTAAATAAATTAGTATGTTTTTTAAAATGATTAACAAGGGAGCAATTTTTAGTGCACAGATAATTATTTTTTTCCTCTGTGTGTGTAAGGACAGCTGGTTTGCATGGCTTTTGAAGTGGCAGGGGTAAATGAGAAGAAGTGGCTGCACTTAGCAATGAAAATATTTAACTCTGAGTTTTGTAATCAGATTATTTAAAACACCAGCTATTTCTGTTTACAGACATATTCTTAAAGCTAAAACTAAAACCGTTTTGTGGATCAGTATGATTTTTTTATTAATTATTTCAGGCAGTACTTAAGTTTTATATTTGATTCTGACAAAGCTCCTTTTTTCAAGATGAACCTTTTAAACTTCTCAGATACCCCAATGCCTTCTTTGCACATGTAATATAAATGTATATCAAACTCACTAGCATTGCAGAATTATTAAGAATGTTGTTCTAATTTTTCTCAGGTGTATATTAATAAAGTTTTTTCTTGAAAAGTACAATTATGAATTTTCTTTCCTGGTTCTACACTTTTGAGTCTTACAATTCTGACGTGGATTATGTGTTTTTTCTTGAAGAAAAAGAATGAGGCTTTTAACTCCTAAAGCCCTGTCAGTACAACTGATGTATTTTGGTTTTAAATGCCCTCTTTTTATGAGATCGTCATGTGTTCAAGAGAGATCTATTGCTCATCTGATCTGTGCACAGCCAATTGTACTTAACCAACAAAGTGCCAATTTCATTCCTCAGTCATGGTGGCAAGGTGTTCACATTCACTAATTTCTATGTTAGTAATTTCAATCTTTATTTTTTTCCACTGTAGATTAGTATTTTCAGAGAAGATTCATTGTGTGTGTGCAACTTACTGACGTGGTTTAGAAAACTTAATTGATTTTCATTTAAGAGAGTTCAGAGTGATTTTAATAATAATAAGTAGGAAGTTGGAGGGCTGTATTAATAATACATGGGTTAGGAAAAGTTCTTCTGCTAAAAGAAAGTGTAAATCCCAGCTATGTATTTTAAAATAGTCTCAGTTGCTTGAAAACTGTAGTTGAGTAAGAGCCAATGTCAAAAGCCACCACATCACAAAAGCTCTTGATGAAGTTAAATCTTTCTTTGCCACCAAAAACCCCAAGTATTGAAAGCTCTTTAGATGTCTTCTAAGAAGCAGTCGTGACTGCTAAAGTTCTTATCTCATTGTGTACTGTTTGGATGCTGAAGACAAAAATCTTTGCAGAATCTTTGCAGCAGTAAATAATAAAATATAATTTAGTAAGTTGAGGAGGCAATCAGGCCAATTACTGAAAAGACAAAAAGGCTTTAAAAGAAAAGAGGTTTTTTTTAAATGGAGTGTTCTTGACCAATCATTTATCCAACAGGAAATGGACAAATGAGTTTTCATGGGTAGGTATGCAGTGTCATAGCTAATTTTGGGACAGTTTAATCAATCCCTAGCCATTAAACTAAAAACCTAAAAATAGTCCAGAGGAAAATAGTCTGGTGGCCCAGGAAGCTACCTTCCCTTCTCATACCTTCCAGCTTGAATGTCAGCTGAAACAGAGGTAAACTCGTTTTGAGGTAAAAATGAGAGAGCATCAGACCAAGGAAGCCAAAATTACCTCTTGTTCAGAAGTTCTAAATGGAGAACTGCAGTCGTGTGTTTGCAAGTGAACCTGTTACTGGCTGGCAGGAGGCAGCTGTCACCAGCTGCGGTCAGAGCTTTGTACCGCCTGCATCAGATGCATCAGCAAGAGATTAAATGACAAACATCCCCTGATTTGAAAAATCGCACTTTGCCGTGAAGTCACCCATCTCCCAAAGCAAAGAGCTGATGGTCAGTGTGTCTCTGGTCCGTTGACAGTAGTGAGGGAGCGGGTTGGGCTAGAAAGCTTAAACTTGTCATCGCCCTGCGCTACGTGTAGCAGCCCCTGAAGTTACACATACTAAATCTTTGCTACGTCTTACTCTTTAAGGTCAGCTGTATCATCTGCAGATCTTGTCTGTCTGATGGTCCTCATACCTGTCTCGACTAGGAACATTTGGCCTCTGCTTCCAAAGTTAAAGAGATTTTTTTAAAGTACAAGGGAATAAAGAAGAAACTGGAACATTTATTGTTTTAATAGCTGAAAGATTAAGTCAAATAGTCAAAATATATTTCTTAAAAAAAAGAAAAAAACTCTCAAATGTAAGAAAAATGGCCAATGAAGCTTAGCAAAAATATGGAAGAAGTTGACACGTGAGACATTAATCTACCACTGCCACGGGCTGGCAGTACTTGCAGTCATTCTGGTGACGTCCATGCCTCATTCAGATTTCATTGAGATTGGCTGCTTAGTTCAGCCGGCGTTCTGAGGGGGCTGACTGACAGGCAGAACAATTCCTAAAGACATAGCACTGCTAAAAAAAAAACAAACCCAAATCCAACAATTTGTTAGGGGACTGCACTGCTGATTTGGCCTGACCAGCTCAAGCCAAGGCCACCTGTGTGCCCTTTTGTGGGGCAGCATTAGCCCAGCGAAAGTCATTCTGGGGCCGTGGGATGTGGGAGGGAGCTCGTTCAGGTGTTGCTTTCCTGAACTTGCTCACTTGGCCGGTAAGGGCCTGGCCCCTGCGCAGAGGGGCCACAGCAGCATCCTGCGTAACGGGCAACGTCCCTGTCCTGCTCCTCCTGGTTTCTTTACGCCCCCTCTTCCCCTCCCTCCCCCCCCATTTTGAAACACTCCTGTCTTTTAAATCTGATTGTAACTAACTGCCTGCTCTGTCTCTGGCATTTATCACACTGCTGTCTCCCTCTGCCCGCTATAAGCATCATCTCCTCTGCTCGTTGCAGGTTGAGCTGCTCTGCCAGTCACAAGTCAGAATATGGCTGCCCACCTCAGCACTGCGGCGGGGGGCTTTCTGCATGGCTTCAATGGAAACACAGGGCCCAGAAACTATTAATAGAATGGGCAAAAGGGGAGAAAATCTGTTTTGGTTTATTGGCACTTACATCCTGTTAAGAATAAAGCATTTTCTCTTTAGAAGAAGGCAGGAGAATCTCAAATAGGATACCTGGCTTTGTAGGGAGGAGACCCAAATAGCAGTGCAGTGTTACTCTCGGGCTTGTCACTCACCCCTCAGCATTAACAGCCACCCTTTTAAAATAAAAAACAAATTAAAAAAAACCCAAACAACCCACAATTAACTAACCAGGCTTGCAGTGACCAATTTGCTCATGGATACAAATCCCTGTTTTTAACACAAGTGAAGAGACAGCAAATTTCTTTGTGTAACCGCTGAACAGGAAGCTAGTGAACAGAGCGTGCCAGGGAAACAGGTTTGCACTGTGGTTATTTTGCTCCCTTCAAAATATTTTTGAAGTCTTTAGAGAAGCCAGCTCCAGGTTGAACAGGCACTGTCGCCCAAAGGGCAACGGCAAGAGGTGCTATGAGGGATGAGCGGCATCGTGGCACGGTTGCTTCTCTGGCCAAAAGAACTGATTTACTGCAGAGCATCATCCCCCCCCCCCTTTTTACTCTCCCTGCCTAGTGGAGCAGGCAGCACAAGCTGGTGGGAGTCCAATTACTGCTAAACCAATTTCATGTAATCCAATTGCAATAAACAAAATACATATTTTTTGAACAGCAGGGTACAAGACTCCCTCCCCACCTGTAACTCAAGATTGATGACCCGAGTCAGGGTAACCACTCACTGCCCGCGAGCTGGGGACAAAGGGCGGGCAGCTCCGAGCTGGGCATCAGACCCCGACGGCTGGCTGAAGGAGCAGTAAATGTCACTCAGCCGTAAGTGCTCCCTCGTTCACTGGGTGTCTGCCTGTGCAGCGCTGTTTACCTGTCTGTTGGGATGTAATTCAGTGTGAGACACAGCCTCCAGCTGCGCAGTGCAGGGCACCCGTGTCATTTCCTCCAGGCCTGTGCTATTTCTCAGTGGCTGCTTGCTAAATGCCACCCTCATAAATAAATTCAGCAGCGTGAGAGTCTTTTTGCCTGTAAGTGAGAAGGATTACAAGGGGGTAAAGTGCCCAGCACAGAGAATGGCGTGCTCAGAAACATGAGCACACAGCCTGTGAGGAAAGGGTAGCTCGAGCCACATAAACCTCATCGGTGCTGTTCCAGTGCCTAAACAACCGCCCTGATTTAGGCTGTCCTGAGTTTTGATGTCCTTATTGTTGAGACAGTAAGCAATAATTGTCCTGTTGCCAAGTCAGCTCACCAGGACCTGGTGAAATGAAAGCTGTGTCCTGTTGCCTGGCTGGCTTTGCCCAACCAAAATGATTTCTGCTGGTACCTGGTATGTAGGCAGGTGCTGAGATCATCGCATCTCAAAGAGACCCACTTACCTGGTTTGGCACGTGAGCAATGTGCAACAGCAGGTTCATGTTTGCGGTTGAGCTTCCAGTTGCCACGAGGAGGTTGGATTTTGTGCCAGGTAGATACCTGTTCCCTCTGCTGCCTGATCCAAATGCAAAACATTTCAAGGAAAGCCCAGTTGCAGCCATTTGATCACATTTTAGGTATCAGCCCAGAGGCTGGCAAGGGGATGCTCTTACCCTGCTGCTTTATTGAATTCTTATACTGGTAGATCTATAAGAGGACCATCTTCTGTATTAGTGTATTAGAATCATAGACTGGAAAAGACCTTTAAAATCAAG
>VXBL01009721.1:13818-42781 GCA_013400195.1 Aramus guarauna
GAGCGACTGTTGCTGCCTTTCCGCCTCCCGACGCTTCTCTCGTATCGCTGTGGCTGCTGGGGAGCAGCGCAGTCCCCAGCTCAGGCTGGTTTAATAGTGTACCTTGTTGGGGAAGGGGAGCACTGAAGTACTTCCCTGGGTTGGGAAGGGGGTGAAACATAAAAGATCCATTCTACCCCAGTTATAACCACAGTTGTTTATTTGCATATGTTAGGCGGCTGCTGTATTATATGCTTAAATACCGTGGTCCAGCAGTAAATAAAATAAAACGTGTTTAGCCCTAGCAGACCACCAGGTCATGCTTAATAAAGCATATGAGCAGAGAGCAAGCCTGTAATTTAGCTTCCTGTGTGTGTCTTGCAGTTCCGGATGTAGTGCAGGGTCATTGTTTCTGTGGTCAGTGGTCTTATACGGAAGTTTTTTGCCCCCCTATAAATTTGCCCAGCTGGCTTCTGAATCCCGGTAAGCTTAGAGCTTCCTAAAAACTCTTAGCATGGAACTGGATTTCTCCCTTTTACTATGTGCTTTGTTTGGTTTTTTACTTTGTTACCAGCTAGTATCATCTGTTGCCTTCTTGCTTTTGTATTGAAAGAGACGGTAAATGGTTGTACCCTGTATACAATCTCACAGCCAGTCAAGACGCTCTAGGGCTGTGTCAGATGCACTAACTTCCAAGCAGAAGAGTTCTAGTTTACATAGTTCTTTCTCTATTGGAAGGTATTGTGGGTCTGATGAGTTTGGCCTTTCTCCTTTCTACCTGCATGCGGATTAAACTTCAGCGCTAAGGGGCAGGAGCTCCTTTTCTTCAGTTACCGGTGTGGTGTTCAGGTCAGTGAAAGATACTGAGAAAGAATATTGCTTAATCTCTGGAGATAAAAGACTAATATGTTGTGTATGGATTCATCATCTGAAGTCAGTGATGCTCTACAATTGATGGTCACTTTCTGAAGCTAAAGTGTTGGATTGTAATTTAGTCGCTTCTGTTTCTGTGGCTGTGGTGTGGTCATTATGTAATGCTAGTAAATCAGAGCTAAAAGAACATAGAGGAACTATGATTAGAGTTTATATCCTTGTTATTATTATTACAGTTTCAGTAATCCAAATACTAATAATGTGAATTATTTTTTTTCTAAATTCATAGAATCATAGAATGGTTTGGGTTGGAAGGGACCTCAAAGNCATGACTCCTGGTAGGGTCTCACAAGAGCAGAGTAGAGGGTCAAAATTACCTCCCTCGACCTGCTGCTCACACTTCTTTTGATACAGCCCCGGACACGGTTGGCTTTCTGGGCTGCAGGTGCACATTGCCGGCTCATATTTGGCCTTTCATCCACCAGTACCCCCAAGTCCTTTTCCTCAGGGCTGCTCTTGATCCATTACCCAAATTACATTCTTACAAATGGCTGTCTTCACATGCTTGTACCTATCCAGTAATTCCTGTCCCATGCTGACACACAGAACATTTCTCAAGATTGGCTGAAGTTTTCTAGTCTTTAACAGTATGAAAAAGTGTTGGCAATGTGAACAGTGTTTGATATCCTGTGTGGGATACTTAATGCTATCTTAAGTAATAAATAAATAAATAAATGGGTCCTCTAAATATATTGACAAATATTCCTCTTGAGACTGTGGAATGAATTACTTTTAATAGCTGTGCCATAGCAGTATTTAGAGATTCTACTTGGGAGTTAGTACTGTTTTAATACATGGGTACTAATGTGTAACAAAAACTTTTGCCTGAAAAGTGCTTTCCTGAATTTACTAGGGTAAGTATGTAAGGTATGCAATAGCAAAAATATTTAGGTATGCACACACTTTATTCTTTATTATGAGAATTTACACTTAATCAAGTAGCAGAGAAGGTCACAACTAGTTCTCTATGGAATAGTCATTTGAATCCCTTGATGTTGGGTCAGGGAGTGTCCAAGGGTTTCAGGAATCTGCACATGCTGATGCTACAAAATTAAATTTTAAGAGGAAAACAAGAACTTCACAGCAGTTAGTGCTTGAACATTAGGCCTTTTGTGTTTTGGGTATACCTATTTGCATGGGAGAATAAAAATACAGGTTTGTTGGGTTTTTTTTCACTCCCTTATTCATTCCGCTGTACTTATGCAGCTAGTGAGCATCACAAGACATCAGTGTTTTAGCTGCCACACCAAAAACATGTAAACACTATACAATATGCATGAATGTATTCATGTTTTGGGTATGCGTTTTGAATTGAGACTGTGTTGTGAAATCAATTATGCGTTTTTATATCTTTTCTTTTTCCCTCCCTTATTTTAGAGAGACATTTATCACGTAAAAGAAATGATTGAGTCAGTCAAAATGAGAAGACAGTGCATGCTGGATTTCTACTCACATTATGAACATCTTTGTGCTCTCCAAGGCTCTGTCCCGCTGAAAGCTGTGAAGGCTAACTTGACTCAGGGTGCTCTTGATCTAATTGTAGATCGCATCAAAGCTGCTGATTGGGCACCACTTCTGAATGCTATCAGACATAATAAGACTCTGACTTCTATTGGAATAAGAAGTTTTCATCAACAGGGTCTTGGAGAATCAGGTTCGTAGTGATGGTTATAAAAGATAAATATGTTGATGTATGCATGTTAGAATTTGTTGCATAAAACTATTGTGTGATTGAATACATGGGGGGGAGGAAATGTAATACCTAAGGCATTATTTCTGTTTAAGAAAAGCAGCAAAAAAGCAAGGTGTGATTATGATTGCTTTTAAGTCAATAGGGACTGAATTCTGCTGATGTGTAATTTTTGTTGTTTACTAGGTGTTGAAAGATACAAAACTTACTTTAGACGGAGAATTCCAGCAATTCGATCAAAAGACTTGACTGGCCAACTGTGCAAAGCTGTCAAAGGCTGTCTCAGTACATCAGGTGTACTAAAAAATTTAGAATTGCAGGGTTTGCTTCTGAGGGAGAGAGATCTAATACTTTTAACAAAGGTAAGAATGTATTAGTGTGTATATATATGTAAATAAATGGGAAATATGCTTAGAACATAGAGAAGTAGCAACTAAATTTTATAAATATTTGTCACGGACAAGGATGTTCCTCTTCTAAGATATCTTTATGTTATCTGTTGTATGAATGATTCTGCTGAGACATTTAGTATAACCTAGTCTTGCCAAACCTGTCAAAATCACATAACTGATTCACCAAGGCTTACTAGAAAGTTCTTGGAAACATCTCTGTCATGTGTTTGGGGTGTATAGCTTATACTTGTAACTGAAACTACTATGCATGTACATGGCAGAAGGAAGTTAGGGGACACCAAGAAGATAAAAACAGGTCTTCAAGATGTGTTACTGGGACCCTCTCCAGTTCATTTGTGAGTGACTTCTAGGAAAGGAGGATGCTTCTTGTTACCCATAGGCTGTGGCTCCTGCTGGGCTAATAAAGTGAACCATCTTAAACTGAGCTGTAAGGTTCACTTGTTTTCACATTCCTCCAAACCCCCTAGAGTTTCTAGTAGGGAGCACAAAGAGTGCTGAGCAGTTTGGGTGACTTGGTCTTTTTCTCTGTTTGTACTTTTGCGTATCAAGCCAGTTAACAAACACTGGTTTTATTCTGAAGGGCTTGGCCACAGCTTCAGCTCTGGAGATTGTCTCTTTAGCCTATTGTCCAATTGGAGATGGCGGATTAGAAAGTAAGTTCAGAATCAAAAACATGTAAATATACTTAGCGCTGTTTTAGTCCTTTAAATAGGTAAGTACATATTTAGTATTTCCATTCTTGTTTTAAATTTGTCTATAGTGATTAAAATAACAATCTTCACTTTATCCTACGTGACTTAACGTTTAAAGACTTGAAATTTTTCACTTGATAGTAAATATACTGTATAATGATGTTTATACTTTTATTTAAAACAACAGTCGTAATATTTGAAGTTAACTCTTTCTCGATTTGTTCGTGTTTGCTTGAGTAAACTGAAACAGTACATTCTAGCTTGTTCAGATAGTCTCTGCTAAACACTTGCGCTAGAAATATAATCTTAGAACATTTTAAATGTATTTAAATTAACTTTGTGTTTCAACATGAGTTCTTTGTCAAAGCTTTTGCCTATTCAAACTGATTCAACTTCTTAATATGGCAGTGAAAAAGTGATTTCTGATAACCTGGCTGTGGTGTGTGTAGGTAACATGCATGCTTTTGTTTTCCTCAGCAATCTGTCAAAGTGTAAAGAATTCAGCTACTATCAGATATGTAAACTTCACAGGATGTAGCCTCACATGGCGAGGGGCAGAACATATAGCAAATGTGTTAAAGGTAATTTAATCACCTTTCTTGGAACAAAATGTCACAAGAATGTTAATACATTTGATTATTTTTTTTTTTTTTTTTACTTTCAAGCTCTAAATCCATCAAAGCACTTTGTGAGCAGCATATGTGAATACTGAAGTCAAGTATGTGAATAGTCTTCTGAAATTTGTGACTTTGTGTGCCAAAAGTACCTTAGTTTACTGGTGTGGGATTTAAATATGGTATTTCTTAGTAAACATCAGTTAAACAAATAACAGTTCAGACTGATGTATTTTCTTTAAATGAGATTAGGGCTGTAAATGTCTGACACCTGTTTTGTGGAGTGCTTCTTTCATTGTTGCAAATTTTGAAAAATGTCTTAAGTATTCTTAAGCATTGGGTAAAAATAATTGAGTTTACAGTTTAGAAGCTACCAATTAACTGATTAGTAAGCTTGTGACTAGTACAATATCCTAGTTAAAGTTAACATTGGTTTGCATGAAAGCATGTAATTTCCTATCCGAGATGCATTGAAAGTGTCGGCCAAAAGAAGGTAATAAGATGTTTTGTAGCCATATTTAATAATTTGCTTTGCAAATTCAATGATCAGAAGAAACATGACTTAACTGTAATGTTTAAAAATTACTTGTATTACTTGAGCTCAGAAATGGTGTAACTGTGCTTCTTAGTCAGCACTGAAGCCATTACGCATCAGTTACAAAGAAAGTTAATTTGTGATCATCTTCTCATCAATAATGGCTTTGCCTTTGACCTTGATAACAGCTTCTTTGTTTGTAAAGCACCAGGCAATGAAAAGACATGGTGAAGCTTGGGCTGAAAGCCTACGTTACAGGAGACCTGACCTTGACTATATGAGCGGCTTGAGGCGGATTACTTTCAACTGCAACATGCTTGTTGGAGACAGAGGAGCAAGTGCCTTTGCAGACTGTCTAGGAGAGGACCTTTGGCTAAAAGGTACTGTGGAGTATTGACTCTTAAGATATAGTAGTGGCAGGCAAAAAACTTAAAATTGTCAGTTATAGCAAAATGTAGCCAGAAGAGTAACTCACTATTTAGCTAGGAAAGAGTAATCTTTTAGTTTTTCCAAAATAAATTTATCTTCCTCTCTTGAATTGTCAGTGTCTAAATACTATTGTGTCATATAGTGTTGTCCTCTAGTTCTTGGAGAAGTAATTTGTTGTACAGTATATCTGTACAAAACTAATGGTGGTGGTGTAAGTCATAGGATGCTGTACACGGGATCAAATACTTACGTGTAGCAATTGTTTCATAGTTTGAGCCAAGCATACAGATAACATGCATACTGATGGAAGAGGATCAGATTAGAGAATACTTAAGCAAACTGGACATACATAAGTCCATAGGCCCGATGAGATGCATCCACAAGTGCTTAGGGAGCTGGCCGATGTCATTTTGAGGCCGCTCTCAATAATCTTTGAAGGTTCATGGTGGTTGGGAGAGGTGTCTGAGGACTAGAGGATAGCAAATGTCACTACTATCTTCAAGAAGGCTGGGTAGAAGGACTCAGGGAACCACAGGCCAGTCAGCCTTTCTTGGATTCCTGGGATGGTGGAGTTGTGCTGCTGTCCAGAGAGACCTCAACAGGCTGGAAAAATGGGCTAATGGGAACCTCATGAACTTTAACAAAAGGCAGTGCAAAGTGCTGCACCTGAGCAGGAATAATTCCATGCATCAGAACATGCTGGGAGCTGTGTGGCTGAAAAGCAGCTTTGCAGACAGTGTTCTGGAGGTGCTGATGGACAAGCAGCTGACCATGAGCCTTTGCAGCCAATGGTATCTGGGGATGTGTGGGGCACAGGCTTGCCAGCAGGTTGAGGGAGATGATTCTTCCCCTCTACTCAGCACTAGTGAGGCTGGGCCTGGGCTCCCCTGTACAGCAGAGAGCTGGAGCTACTGGAGAGTGTCCAGTGAAGAGTCACTAAGATAGCGAAGGGACTATAGCAACTCTGAATATCAAGAAACACTTTCTTACTGTGAAGGTNTTCATGGTGGTTGGGAGAGGTGTCTGAGGACTAGAGGATAGCAAATGTCACTACTATCTTCAAGAAGGCTGGGTAGAAGGACTCAGGGAACCACAGGCCAGTCAGCCTTTCTTGGATTCCTGGGATGGTGGAGTTGTGCTGCTGTCCAGAGAGACCTCAACAGGCTGGAAAAATGGGCTAATGGGAACCTCATGAACTTTAACAAAAGGCAGTGCAAAGTGCTGCACCTGAGCAGGAATAATTCCATGCATCAGAACATGCTGGGAGCTGTGTGGCTGAAAAGCAGCTTTGCAGACAGTGTTCTGGAGGTGCTGATGGACAAGCAGCTGACCATGAGCCTTTGCAGCCAATGGTATCTGGGGATGTGTGGGGCACAGGCTTGCCAGCAGGTTGAGGGAGATGATTCTTCCCCTCTACTCAGCACTAGTGAGGCTGGGCCTGGGCTCCCCTGTACAGCAGAGAGCTGGAGCTACTGGAGAGTGTCCAGTGAAGAGTCACTAAGATAGCGAAGGGACTATAGCAACTCTGAATATCAAGAAACACTTTCTTACTGTGAAGGTGACCAAACACTGGCCCAGGTTGCCCACAGTGGTTGTAGAGTCTTCATCCTTGCAGGTATTGAAGAGCTTTCTGCACATGGTACAGGGCAAGTGGCTTTAAGTGAGCCTGCTTGAGCAGGGAGGTTTGGCAAGATGACCTCCAGAAGTCCCATCCAGCCTCAACCATTCTGTGATTCTGTGCATGCCAAAGCCATGGAAGTACTATTTCATAGCGAACATGTACCTTATTGATGTGTGCAAGCAATGAAATTGTGGAACTATTGATTTAGACTTTTTAGACACAAGTTGCGTGTTTGTACATATGATGTTACCTTGGGCAGTTGAAGTGTCTGGGAACCTTGTATCTACTAGGTTTTGTCAAGAACAGTGACTTAACTGTGATCTTTATATTCCTTCATTTGCAGCTGTTTAGCAGTTATTTATAAATGTTGATATATAATATCGATTTAATTTTTTTCTTCTCTGAAAGTAATCTTCTTGTTTTTACACATGGCTGTTATGTCTTTTTTTCTTATGTTTCATGTTCTATGAAATGGAGGTTTTCAGCAGAGGTGGATTAATTGTATTAGTGACACCAATGAATATGTACACGTTACACCACTGAATATTTTTTTTTTTTTTACCTCCTTAAACATTTTAGCACTTGATTTGCAGCAATGTGGAATATCCAATGAAGGAGCAAGGTCGTTATTAGATGCTCTTCAAACTAATACAACGCTAGTGGTACTTGACATAAGAAAAAATCCATTAATTGGTACGTATCTGTATCTACCTTTGTTCTCTTTGTGGGTTTCTTTGGGTTTGTTGGTGGTTTTTTCAGTAGCTCTGAGGAGAAAAATAAGCTTCTTTTAAAGGAAAAACTTGCAACAGTATTTTGCTAGACATTTTTAAAATGGGGGAAGGGAGCAAGGTAGGTAATGTGTACTGCTTATTCAATGATCTGTTTGCATAAATACTTGTCTCATAGAAAATTCTTAATAAGATATCTTAATTTCTAGATCACGTTATGATGAAAAACATTATGGAAAGAGTTCTTATGAATGGAAATAGTGCTAATTCAGAGGTATGTGTTGGGCATTTTGAAGGGAGTTTGGGGTTTTCTTTGTAGCTTCTATTGCCTTTTTTTTTTTTTTTTTTTAAAAAGGATAACTTAATTCAGAATGAATCTAAAACAGCTATTCTAGTTATAAACAGAAGTCTGACTCTGAAGCAGTTAACCCCCCCGCCCAGAAAAACACTACAAAGGGAAAAACTAAAGACGCTAGCAGCAACATGATATTGTATTGGGCCTTGTGTATGTTTTCTTTTGTAATTTAAGATATAATAAAACCAGGGTATCCATTTAATGAGAAGAAAAATGGAAATGTGTGTGTGTACTTGGGCATTACTGTAGAATGTTAAGTAAATACTGCTGCTGGACTGCTGGAAGGCTTTCCATTACACGTGTCTTTCTTGTTAACATGGTAATAATAACTTTTGTGATTTCCTTTACTTTTTTGATTAATTTAAAACTTTATTTTGAAATTTATTTTTTGTCAGTGATTTACATAGCTAAGATTTTTTTAAGTTACTCAAAACTATCTGATACTAACCATCTAAGAAACCAGAGTTTAGTTAAAGTACAGTACCTCTTGCCATCTTTATCTAATAATCCCTAGAGAGTTTACAGTAATGTGCCTAAACTGAATATCTGGACCATTTATGATTAGATATACTGTTTAAATACTGAGTCTTTTGTTTATAACACAGAAATCAGATTCTATTCCCAAAGGAGACAGCAAACAAATGAGCATTTTCTTGTTCTTGTTTTCACAGAGCTGCAACAATCCCAGTTCTTGTTTTGGAACTTACTGCTCGTAGGGTTTTGAAAAGGCTTAAAAGTCAGAGCTGTGGATCTGTAGGGAGTATCTAATAAACAGAGAAGTTTGTGTGTAGAATTCCTTGAGGATTAATACAGTTCCCCACTGCAATCTCTTAAAGACTTTTTTGGAGAAATTGAGGTTCCCTGTGAGGCAGTACTCTTTCTCCTTGGCAGATGCAATCAACACTTGCAAAATATTGCAAGAATCACATGAAAATAGCATCTGCCTGGAAAGTTGAACCGTGAAAAGAAGCAACTCTCTGGGGAATCTCCCATATACTAAGAGATCCCTCAACTCAACATGTTTATTTTGTATTCATCCAGGTAGTGCAGTATCGTAAGTCTCACCAGCGATGCTCATAGTTCTTCATTCCTCATTAACAATATGAATGAAAAAGGACTGACCATCAGCTTGCTAAATAACTTTACTTCTTCCACAAATAAAAACAACCTACATCCTTTATTACATAAGCTTTGTGAGTAAGCTGGTGAAACTAACATTTGCTGTTTATCATGGGAACAGTGCAGGCACTCAAAAAGAGATAATCTGCCTGTTTAGCAAGATAAATGCAAACATTTCATGTTGAGGTTGATATTCTTTTGAAACTGCAACATTTACTACCCTGATCTAGGATTTAGAGTTGGTTTTGAGCTCAGTTACTGAAGCCTGGATATTATGAAGAGAAGAACACTGAGTTTCTCTGAGGTAGTGTCATGATGTGCTCAGTATTGAAAGTCAGCCGTGTGGGCTTTGGTTTTGTTGTGTTGGGTGTTGGTGCTGTGCTTTTTTGTGGGATTTTTGTTGTTGTTAGTAAGTTAGTAAATAAGTAAATAAAGTAAATAAGTAAATAAGTTAGTAAATAAGTGAGTTAGTAAATACTAACTAAATAAGTTAGTAAATCATCAGAGGTATTGATAAAGACAAATGGTCATTAAGCTCTGTTGCAGAGACAACTGCAAGGACTGTTTCTTCATTCTCTCAATAGTCAAAATTGAGCCATATGATTTTAAAAAAACCCGTACAAATAACAACAATTTAAAAGTGTATTTGTGAGAGTCCTAATAACATATTCTAAATTCTAATGACTAACACGCTGGTTCTTTCTATTTGTAAAAAGTTTTAGCCTAATACAAAAATTTCAGTTACTTTTCTGATTTTCCAGTAATTTGTTTATGGACGAGTCATTATAGACTGTAAGTTTACAAATTTAAAGAAGTGATGTTTGTTTGACAAGCTTAAGCTACAAGAAACAGAATACTGTTGCCTCTTTTTGTCATCTGTGTACTGCCTCCAAACCTGTAAGGTTTTAAAAGGATGTGCTGGTCCATTTTTTGTAATGGAGAAAACATGGGTATCGATCTTTGAAATTATTTACTTTAGTAGGGATTTTTGTTCTTTTATTTTACCTATTGTAGTTGCTAGAGATCTGGATTTCATATTGATAGAAAATGAAGAATCAGTTGCACTAAGTTTAGCCTATGTGTAGAGACTTGAACACAAGGTGTAGGATGTAATTTTCTATGTGAAACCAATCTGTCGCTTGCTTACTCTTGCAGCAAGTGGCCTAAGTCATACCATATGTCACCCACAGATAACTAGTTGCGTGGATGATCATCCCTACTACTGCCTCCAGTTTCATCTACCTCACGTTTCAGATTTTTATCCTCTCAAAACCTAACTGTCATAATTGTCATGAGTAAAGCTCATTAAAAGGGTTGAATTTGATTATGTCCAAGAAGTGGCAGAGCTGCATTCTGTACCCTCTCATCATGGCACCTGTTGTGTCAACACCATGGTTTTGCTTATACAGAAAATATATTAAGATGCTGCTGTGTTGCTTTACAAAGAGAAGTTTAGTGGGCTTTTGAAAGGCATCGTAATGATAAGTCATCATAACTACAAAAGATCATGTCCTGGTTGCCACAAATAGCCTGTAATGTACTGTCACTGCTTGCTTACTGCATACCAGTCACAGCAGCCCTTCCATCCTATTCAGTCTAAAAAATGGTTGTTTCTCTTTGCTTTTCAATAGCATGTAAGTGCTTGCCTTTTAGGTTGGGTTTTCAGGTTTGCAAGAGCCACCTAGTGCTATCTTATGCCTTTAAATCTGATGGGCAGCTAAACCAGATGAAAGTTGTATTATCCTAGCAGCACTGTGTAGCTAGTGTAGTGGATTGTGTGTAATAGGTGGTGAACGTTTGTGTAGGTTCTGAGAGATTGAATAACTTAAACAAAAAAATCCACTGAAGGTGTCTATGAAACAAGTTGCTTTCATAGTTTCAGCTCAAGAACTTAGTAATTTTTCAACACTGTCTTAACATATTTGCTGCCTTTATACTTAGATGTTGTACAACAGCAGGGACCTAGACAAGAGACAGGCTACTGGGCTAGATGAACTTTAGGTATAACCTAATATAGCTGCTCTTTTATGTGTGTAGAAAACGAAATAAAGATACTCTTGCTCTTAGAAATTTATTTAATTTTACTCTTTCTGTCTTTTAGTTAAAAATGAACAATTCCCTTGTCTCAGGAGCTAGATCCAGCTGTAGACCCAGCAAAACTTATATAAGGATTATTTGAGTGCAAAGTCTTGGGGGGGGAGAAATAATAATAAAAAAAAAAGGTTTTTCTTGCCAATGATAAACTTGGATTAACTTGGTTACAGCACAGTAATGGCATTTTAATCTTCCCAGTGCATTAGGTGGGAATAACTTTGGCATACTGTTCCTAGTACTCTGGTGTGGGGTTTAGGGTTGTCTGAGCTAAGCTTTGTGTTAGTATCAACTGCATTTCCTTCGATGGCTGATTCAGCCATCCATTAGTTGTACTAACTATGCTTGATGCACACTGAAAAATAACTTACAGATAAAAATATCTACCTAGAATGATAAAACTTTTATTGGAGAAAGAGGAACCTTTAAGAATAGAGCTGTTACAGTAAGGAAGTTTGAAGTACAGCAATTGCCTTTGATTGTCACTCTGTCTTAGTTTTAGTTTGGAGGCTTTTACTGTGTAAAGATGAATTTTCATTACAGGCAGTGAAAATTAAACTTCATATTTTTTAAAATACTAACTTTATTGGTAATACAAAATCATGGCAGGGAAGCTTTTATTACTCTGGAGAACTTCGGCCTAAGCCAGTCATTCCTAGCAAGCCAGCTTTCTGAGAATGAAAAGCAAAAGCCAGAGTTTCCTTTTTATAGGGTTGATGCAATTTTTTTTTACTATAAAAGGAGAAGTGTTTTGCACAGGAGAAACGAAAATATTGGATGGGATATTATAGTGGTGTTCAGGGAACACTTTCTGATAATGCAGGACTCAGACTGACATTGAATCTGTGTTTGAATTGGAGCTTTGTGGGATTTTTGATTTCCTTAATTTTACACTTTATTATTTAGTTTTCTGTAGCTAGCGGTGTATTCCATACAGCTGGCAAAAACTGCTACAATCTTAAACGAGCACCTCTTTAAATATCAGTTACTAACACAATTTGTCTGTCTTTAAAAAACCCCCACATTTCCAGTATAAGTGGCTGACATCTCCATCTTCCAAGGATACTTTGAAAACTAGACCAAAGAAGAGAACTATTGTCCTAGGAAGTGGTCGAAAAGGAAAAGCTACTATTCGTATTGGTAATACTGTCTTTATTTTCTCTGACTATAGTAAATTTTGTCTACAAAGTAATCTTTTAATATTTAAGAGCATTAATTATAAAATATACGATGTTTCTAAGTGTCAGTGTAGATTGTAGAATACCTGTCTTCAAAAAAAATTCCATTTGTTAATTCAATAATGTGCCTTCTACCAACAGTAGTTTCTCTAGGAAACTTGGTCTTGTTTTTAATGCTGCTAGATATGTGGCTGGAAAAATGGTAGGATATACTGACTTAAATATGTGGAAATGCTGCATGTATTTATTCTGAGCGCATCCTCTCCACAAGCTTTCACTTGTAGGAAGCTTGGCAGTAGTAAGTTGCCTAGTTCTCCTGATGTAACCTTTCTGTAGCAGACTGTCCTCTGCCAGAATAAACAAGCACGCTTTTTTACTGATGCACAAAATGTTCTAAGATTATTTTTTGTTTAACTTCATGTAAACCTATTATAAATAGTATGCTTAAAATAACACAGGTACCTTGAATATTTATAATTAAGTACTGATAGCTGTGATACCCTAAATATTTTTCAACAAGTTACTAAAAATTTCACTGTAATACATTTGGCTGTCTTTCATCTTTGCTCTAGTTATCTGGAAGCAGAGAGGTAAGCATAAATCAGATTCAAATCTTTATACAAATAAACTGTGGTGATCAGGGTGATGGAAGAAGAAAATGCCTGACTAGAGTGGTTGTTTTTGGTTTTGTGGGGATTGTTTTGGGTTTTAAAGAGGGAGGGAATCAGGAGGTGAAAACTACTCTTTATCCTGTTTACTTGTTGAGAACAAACTAAAATTTGGAATCCCGTTAGTACAGTTAGGCATTTCTATACCATTATAAAATTAGTTGCTTTATTGATCTCAGAGAAATAATAACCTGAGTTCTCAGTAGTCTATTAAATACTAAGTGAACAGTTTTCTGGGCTTGTGAGTTTCTGACTTACACAGAACCTGTGGTAGACTGATCTTCCACACTGGGTGTTTATTCTGAATCTACGTTAAGTGATAGTGTATGATTTAAACAACAACAAAAAAATAGACTAGTGAACATGACTTTTAATTATTCCTCTTAAGTAATGATATTGCTGGTGTTCTGTAGAAGCGATCAACATGAGTACCTGCTTTAGCTTCAAGCATTTCTCCAGTTCTTCACGCTAAAGCCACTAGAGGGCATTTTGAAGCACATAAATGCCTTATTGTCTACGTGGACTGTCATAAGCTCCCACACGAGACAATGTAGTTACGTATCTGAAATTAGTAATGTGCGTAAACCTCTCTAGCTACAAAACTTTGCCTCCTTTTTTGAATAACAGTGTGCCTTACTTAGATCAACCTAACATTACAGTTAAGTATACCGGGTTATGATTGCAAGCAGATAAGCTGTCCATACTTCTTTCTGAGAAGCAAACCAAAAGTTTTTGTACACTTTAGCAAAATTAGACTGAACGGTAGATTTCTACAGTCCCTTTTATTACATAGGAGATCTTACTTATGAACAGTAAGCTGTGAATTTATATGTAAATAACTGGCTATAATGAATTGTCTCTTCTTGCTGTTCCATACAGGATTAACATCTAAAAAGTCTGTAAGTCCTGGGAAAAAAAATACATCTGTGAAAGATAGTTACTCACCAAAACCACTACCACCGGGCGCAAAAGGCTTCCTTCCTTGGAGAACTGCAGAACGTGCAAAGAGATGCAGGTGAGGTTTTCAACAGTACAAGGGAAAATACTAAAGCATAAAACCTGCATGGTAAATGTAGTAGAGAGCAGTGTTAGTTTTTAAAAACATGTATTTGAAAGTTACACACAGAATTTCATATTGCATCCATATTTTTATGTTTATGTGAATTTTGAGGATGTTACATAAATTCTACTGTAGGTTTTTAAAATACACAAAAGATACAATTTGATGGGCACAGGAATATCCAGCATTACATTCATTTGCTACAATGTAGCAAAAAACCCCAAACTCCACAACCAAAGCCACCTTGCTTGTTTGTTCTCTTGTTACTAATGATTTATCAGACTTACCATAGCTGAAGATGCAATTTAGTTTTCTAAACTTGTAGTATAGTTGATTTGGCATCCAGTTGGAGATGCCTAGATATTTTTTTCCACATCTTCTTTCTGCTCCATTTCCCTCATATATGCCAACATAATTATTGTGATCACCTGAGCCCTGTGAAGTAATATAAAAAATAAAATAAAAGAGTTGTCACACATGGAAGCAGTAATATTATATGCTTCCTTTTGAAAAAGTTTTTGTGGGTTTGGGTTTTTTTTTTTTAAATGTATTCCCTAGACCTTGGTCTCTCAAAATGGAGGCTATATACATATTTAAACATAAAATTACTTAATGCTCTATCATAACTATTTTTATTAAACTTGTTTTTCAAAATGCTGAACACCAAATTCTGCTGTTGACCTTAGTTCTTAAGAATTACTAAGCAAGATGCCTACTGAAGAATTTGACACGAGCATCCAGTAATGTTGCTCTAATTCATGATTAAGTAGGAGTACTAGTAGAACAAAATGAGAATGTAATGAGTGTTAAAGGGATACAGTGCAGTGTCTGATGCTGGTTTTACTCATTGCTTCACCTGTCCTAGAACTCTGTGTTTGTAAGTGGAAGTAGCAATGGTGACATTATATATATATATAAACTTACTTTTCTCAAAAGTGTTTTTTTCTAACTTTAGAGGGGAGCCAGTGGATAGTACTGAAGAATTACCAGTGAAGATTCAGGTACTCTCTTTCCAATATGATCGTTTATTCAGTAGATGAATGCCTGAAAAATGACAAAAGTGTTCTCAGCAGAACCTTACTGTCTAAAAGTAAGGAACATTCTCTTAAAGTGTCTCTCTCACAGAAGTGCAAAATAATAGTTTACGTCAGCATTCAGTTGAAACTTCTTTGATATTTAGTTTATTCCCATTTCTCTATCACTACCTTTTGGTTTCTTAGCCTTATGAGCAAGCTGGGTTTGAGTATGGGCACGATCCCTCCAGACGCAATAAGGAGAATTACCAGTATTTTTCTCTGAAAGGTTCTGCTCCCCCTATTCCTCTCTTTCCTCCTTTTGCTTTTGGACAGCATACTTGTGTTTGAACCCATGTATGAACTGCTGCAATAGACATATGGGGGCAAAAAAATCCCCTTTCTTCCTTCTTCTTTGCATCTCATTTCCATCTCCCACTCCACCCACCAGAGAAAAGCTGGAGAAGTGTGTTAGTGTGTACTAACAAATTAAATTGGCTCACAGGAGGGTCTGGTGGTTGCTGAAGCCAGCACACTTACCCCTGCTCTGGTGTTGGCTTCCCAGTCCTTTGGGGAGAACCTGCTCCCGGCACAGGCTGTCCACGGGCCGCAGCTCCTTGGGCCCATCCTTCTGCCCTGGGCTGGAGTGTGGGTGTTGGCTCCACCATGGAGCACCTCCTCCTCCGAGCCTGGTGTTCCCTCTGTTCTTTCTCACTAATTCTTTCTCTTCCGCCCATCTGGCATTTTTTACCCTTTCCAAAATGGGCTTTCCCTGAGGTGCCACCATCTCAGCTGTGGGGCACAGCCATGCCCTGCGGTGGGCCAGTTGGAACTGGCTGTGTCCGGCACGGCATGGCCCCTGCAGGCCCCTGCTACTAAATCCTTGCACATATATACAATATATGCAGGCATATGATTTTTTTTTTTAAATACGGTTTTATGCAAATTTATTTCAAAATTGCATAGCTAGACAATGTATATGCATTGTAAGGGGCTCTGGGAAAAGATTGCATCTAAATTAAGCTTTTGATACTGCTTAATCTTTGTTTTTTATTGCACAGTATAATGCTGTGAGTGGGTGTATTTTTCTTTTCTGATGTAATTAGACAGGTGTTCCTGTGAAAGTGACAGTAGAAAGTGCTTCTACATCTGAAACTGAAGACACAGAAGATCTAGAAGAAGTTATCCATCATCCCGATTTGGCAAAATCATTACATAAGATTAATGTAACAAAATATCAACAGTTACAGGTAGGAAGCATGTTCTGTGCCTTAAACTCCAGTAAGGCAAATTATATCAATTAAACCACAATTTATTCAGAAAAATATGGTCAAGCTAATAATCAGTCACGGAGCAGGACTGCTGAATAATTTTTAATTATCCTGGATTATGTCACACAGGCTTCTGTTTCAAAAGATGTGTGCCAAATATGTACAGGATTTCCAGTCTCTGAATAGTTCTAATGAAGATGTGTATGCTATAAGCATATTGTCAAATCAGGGCCATAATAAGGAAGAACTTCACACAGCTGCAATATGCCTAATTTCTCTGTTCCAGACTGAATCATGGTTCACAAATCTTTTGATCAGTGTTATTGCCTGTAGTACATCCTTCCAAGGATTTCCTTTATAATTGTAATTTAATGTTATTTCTAATATCTAAAATATTGTAATGATTGTTGTGTAAAAATAATATTAAAAATGACTGAAAGTGTGTTAACACTCCATTTCATAATTGAGCTTTTTTCATCTGCTTTTGATTATTCCCTCCGCTACTTTGGTACTTTGGTTTTTTACTCTAAAAAACTAGCAGTAGTGAGACTGACTGTTGCTGCAAATGTCTTGACAGGGAATGTTCTTACAAAAGGAAGGGAAAACAAAGAGTATGTTTCAGAGGCTCAGTAACACTGCTGACGTAATCCAGCACTATTATAAAGTAACACCTTCAGACAGAATAACTGGGTTTCTTCTGAAGGGTTAGGATTTGAATTTTGTTTGGACAATCTGCACTGCGTTCAAATGAATACTGCTAAAAATAAGACCTATAGTCAGTCTGGTTTTGATGGTGGTAATCATAGAGTACCACACTGGGTGAATAAACTGCTCATGTGCATAAGTATTTGGACCATATAGCTGTCTTTGCTTACATAAAGTTAAAACTTAACTTGTTGCAGATCTCTATGTAATGGGAGAGTTAGGGTGGCTTAGAGTTACTCTGGAAGGCAAAAGGACTGTACAAATACTGCATAAACAACTACCTGCCTTTTTTTTTTTTTTTTTTCTTTCAGCTGATGGATACTTTTTCCTTAGGCCTACCCTTTTTCTCTTGAGAACTTTTGTTCAGGGAGGTTTTCAAGGTTTTCACATGTTGCTGGGACTTAAAAGTTGTATAGCGACTTTCTTCTTTGTAGGTGATTTCATACTACTGTTTGTGTGCAACATGTTGACATTGTACTGTGCAGCAGCTTCAATGCTCTCATCAAGAGCATTGTGTCTGGAATCATGGAATTCCATGTCACGTGCATATTGCACCAAAAACTTCTTTGCAGACAGTACGGTGCTTTCAGAACACACTTGATGTATTTATTCTTGGTGTTTGGAGAGGGAGGAATATTACTTTCAGGACACGCTGCAGAGGCACTGTTTTGTGCTTTGTGGAAGGGTTGTCATACCAACCTACGTTGTCAGTGTTACCTGTGGTATTATGTATAGAGCAACTGTAAGGAAGGGATAATTTGTGATTAATTTGAGTTTCCTGGGAGGTAAAACCACAAATTTTAGGAACCTACCCCAAAACTGATTCTAAATTTCCTGTGCTTGTAAAGGTCCAGATTTTCCTAATTTTCTGAATTTGAAAACCGAAATGCTTTTTTAGACCATGGCTGCATATCTGATAGCACTGGTCTTGTAGCTTGGATATAGATTTATCGCTCTCTGTTATATTTTAATAAATTCTTTCTGCACAAAGACTAGAGGATTGTGTAAGCTGTTGAATTTCTCAAAAATAAAAGAGTAAAGCATGCATATACTTACGATTTGATGGTGACAAATATGTTTGCACAGGTGCAAGGCATTTTCAAGTGTAGGTTTCTGATGCTGCTTATGAGGAGATATAGCTGCGGTGTTTGGCAGATTTTTTTGTGAAGTCAGCCCATAACCATCAAATATCGTGTACATCTACAGTGTGATAAATCAAGTTTAAACAAAACTATAAGATCTCCAAATTTCTCCTTAAAAAATCTTGATAATTTAACTATTTTCTAGTCCTTTGCCCTTTGAAAATACAAACCAGCAATATGAAGAAAAAGGTCGGTGCTGTCAGCTTTAAAATGATCTAAAATCTGTCCACAGCAAAAATACTATAGAACTAAGGTTTCTACAGTAGAGTTGCTTGCCAAAAACTCCTGCACCTTTGAAACTTTAAAATACATATATACATACATGCACACACACTATAAATGGAACTTTAAGAATTCTTCAAGTCTGTGGTACTCGTGACTGATCTTCAAAGCTAGGTTACAGGATTCCAGCTTACATGTCAAGTGCATGTAGAACATTATGGTCACTACTTTCTGTGCTGTGCTTCGGTATCTATAAAAGGATTTTTGGCTCTTAGTTCTGAGTTAGATTGCAGTAAGATTGTAGTATTTGTTGAGGGTTCGCCTTAGAGATTTCCCCCTCACTCTGTGTCTGGAGGTCTTTTTGTTACATCATGACAGTTACTGTTACATTACTGACAGATACTGTTAAATCTCTTCCCAAATACTATCTTTGAAATGTGGTTATCCTATACCTTCTGACCTCTGAGAGTCTTTCTTATGTGTTCAGATGATAAAGATATGACTAGCTTTCTAGTTCCAAGGTTAGCTGGGTTGATGCTAGTCTTGGGATCTTAGGAGTGGGCTGAACAGTAGTGACATACACATTGTTTTCACTCTAAGTGGTTGTCACTGGGAGGGCTATATGTAGAATTTTTTAGAATCTGCATCTTTGAATCAGATCCAAAAGTCACGTGCATCCTAAAAGACTTATGAGGACCTCTTTGCAATTCTAGGATTATTTTTACTATGCATTTGTGTTGCACACCAGTCTTCTCAGTTAATTGCTTGTATGAAGTGCAGTAGTATGCTCTTGTATAAGCTTTTGATAGTAAACAAAGGATTTCAGTACTATTTGGATCTTTGCTGCTCTGTAGAACTGATAGAGAATGTGTGTTAAAAAAAAAGAAAAGGCAGTGTCCTATATGTTACATATATGTGCCGGTATCCAAGGTGTACAGAGAAATGAAGAATTATATACTGTTAATTCATATCAGTTACCCTCTGAAAAATAGAGCAGTTTGATAATTTAACAGTTTTCACCTTTGGAAGCAGGAAGACTGTGTTAAGGCATGCAAGACCAAAAATTCTTATTTATTCTTCCACTTCATATGCTGTCACTAAAGATGATAATGCTCTGCTATGATATGAGAAAACATGGTGATTGCTTATCAAAGCCTGGCTACTGTTCACTGAAACTGAGAGATTCACTGCTTAGAACTAAAAGTTAAAATGCAAGTGTAGGCATCTCATGAATAAGACTAGAATATATTTGTTAGATGTTTGGGTTTGGTTTTGTTGTTGTTAATTCAATACTAAGCTGCTTAACTCATTCATACAGCTTGGGATTGTGAAAAACTTATTTTTCTGCTGAAGAACTAAGTAGAACAAATTGGAAAGAGTACAGTTCTTACAGTTCAGAATTTTGTATTCCTACTGCTGTAATAAGAAATAAAATCCTGGATGAAGAATACATTCTGAAAATCTAGATATGGCTACTCAGGATTTTTTTGAAAGACCAATGTGAGCTTGAGGTAGATGTATTTATTTAAAAATGAGGTTTGAAAAGGCAAAGGAGAATAAGAGAACACTTTCCTGTGTTAATTTTTTTGCATCCTAGAGTTATGTACTGGTAAACCTCTGTCATGTATTTTTGCAGAAGATACGTTATTTTTTGGAATGCTGCGTGCTAGTTGTTAATTAGACATGTTGAGGTTTTGTATAATAGTGCATGTCGACCTGACATTTTGAGATAAATTTCATGATAATTTATCTGTGTTATGATAGTTGGAGCTGGAAGAATGCGTGGAAAAATTAAAGGAAGAGCAAAGAGCCAGAGTAAAGGCTGAAGAACGAATAACAGAGGTAATGATACTTAATTGTTAATCATTTTTACTTTTAAAGGAGAAACCAACCAAACTATTCACTTGCTTAATTAGGAGTAATTGTCAATGACCTCTAATGTGGTAGCTTCCAGAGTTTCAGTTCAAAGTCACACGGATCATTTACTAGCCTAAGGGCGATGATGAAATCTGCGTTTAGTAATGTGTGTTTGTTCTCCTGATCCTATTCCAGAGCCTTGAACTCTGGGTCAAACTACTCTTTCAATGTGTTTCATTCATTTGGTGTATTATGATCTGGGGCATCCTGATGTTTGTTTTTCTTGAGAAAGTGACCAAATCTGTTTGCAATTTGCAGCAGATGGATGGTTCTTTGAGGTCTCCCACCTTCTTTACCATGACTTGCACTGAAAAGCTGTTTGTTGCAAAGGTTGTTTAATTTGGCTTATTCTGTCTTTGATTTTTAAGTTTTGTTTCTGCAGGCAAAAAAAAAGTCAGATGGGTTTTCTGCATAGCATGTTGGCCCTAGCCATCAGTTCTTGCAGTGCACAGTTTCACTTTATGACAGAACAGAACTAACAACTTGTCACAGTTTAATTGTGAGCTTTATTTCCCCTCTGTCCATTGTTGCTGACATAAAAAATCCTTTTGCATCAATAAGCAGAATTTCTTGTAATAGAGTTGATAGTGTAAATGAATGGATTTAGATCTTAGATGTGATCTGTAGTGGAATGAAAGTGGTGGTACCCTTTGGAACTTGAGCAATAAGTGGTGCCCCACAGTACAGGGAGCAGATACCCACAAAGGACTCTGCACTCTACAAGGTTCGTTGTAGTCCTCTGGTACCATCCCCATCCTTCTGTAATGTGAAGTGCATTAGTAGGCTCTGTTGGACTTCTTTCATTGGAATACTTACATGCTTTTTAGCCTAAATACCCCCTGCAACAAATCTTTGTAATGCTAGACTGCTTGGACGTAGCACCTTGTCTCAGGAGAAGGGATAAGCTAAGTAGCGGTGATCTCTAAAATTGTTCACTTTGATGCTAGTTTAACAGCTACAGTGCGCTACAGAGGCTTAGAATTTTTTGTCCTATCATAAAAGATGAAAGAAGGAAAGCCTGTGGTAGCAGTGATTGCATGGCTATAATCTTTAAGTGTCTGAGTTTGTTTCCTTCAAACACAAAACCCTGTATATCGTACAGTTACTTTTCAACTTTCAGTTTGTCATTGACTTGATTAACGTTCAATGTGAAGAAAAATTGGATCATCTTAAACTTTCAATTTTGGGATGCATTTTTTGCAGGGGAGAGACACAGTAGTATGGATTCCCTGTGATACAGAGTGGTGAATATAAGGAGAGCATTGGCCTTCATTAAGTTTTTTTTTATTAGTAAAATAAATTCTTTGGTGTTAATGTGTCATATAATACATACAAGATAACATGATATGAAAGCTATATTTTGCTTGCACTTGCTCTGCAACATGCTGTATGTACAAAAGGCAGTGTTGAGCCAGCAGTTTTGTGTGCCTGCAGCATTTTTACTATGATAGCAAGAATTGCAGCTGTGGATAAATGAACCTGCACAGACCTCAATGTTACAGTGCCCTGAATATTTCTGGTACCAAAAGCTCTTTATCAGTTAGGTCAGTTATTTTTGGTATTTCTCTTTGGGGTACTGCTGTATAGGCTTGCAAAGCTGGGGTTGGTTTTTGATTTTTTGGGGGTCATTTCTTGTTGGGGTTTTTTTTTAACTGACGATGATAGAAAGTATTTTACTTTTATACTTCTTTTTTTTTCCCCATAGCTGGAAATTGAAAATGCAAGATTAACGAATCTGAATATCTCCCTATCTGAGTTTCTTCATGCACAGTCAGTAACCAACATGATTTTGGAAGATGAAGGTGTTCTAGGCAGCATTGAGAACTCTTTCCAAAAGTTTCATGCTTTTTTAGACCTCCTTAAAGATGCTGGGTAGGTTGTCACGTTACTTAAGCCTTACTGTTTCTGCTGAAATCTTTCCAAAATTACCTTCCCAATGAAGTATGCTGCCTCTTCTCCCCCAGATGTCTAGGACTGTACTCGCAGGGAGCAAAGAAGGAAAAATTAACTGTACATACCTGTGGTTTAGTCTTTTCTCAGTAGGAAAAACATGATCCAGGCACTGTCCAGCTGTATTTATGTATCTATCCTTGGGAAAGGCTTTCAGGACACTCATTCCAAAAGAGAAGAAAGCCTCTATTACAGCATGTTATCAAGTCTTTATTGGATCACCCGTGGCTCTTAGCATTCCCATAATACAAAATGCTCATAATGCAAAAGGCTTCAGAAAGTGTTCTGCTGCCTTGGGACCCCATTTACTAATTGAAGTACAGAAATCTAGATAGATGAATCAGGCCTCTGTACTTAAATTCGGGATTATTTTATTATTACTTGACATATTTCAGAGAGTATTGATTAATGTTTATCTTAAGGTTCTACCACCATATCTGCAGTTCTCAGAGGATGTCTCATCCTTCCCATTTGTCAGAGAATTTAGATATAAGTTCTCAAACCTGTTTTGCAAAGCTTATGTAGCCAGGGACGGCAATCTCATCCAGGAGAATGAAGGACTGATATGAAAATATATTGTAGTCCACTCTGCATGTTCAGAGAAGACCACAGAAGATTTTGTTTGTTCTCCCTGCCTCCTGCTTCCATCCACCTCCAAATTAAACTTAAAGTTCACCCTTAGGCACCTTTTGTGCCAATCAATTGGTAGAGTTGCCGTTTCTTTAAGAATGAATTTCAAACTTTGGAGGAAGCTAAAAACATGCTCTCACTTCATGAAAAATAAATTTTTCAGATGGGTCCTATGCATGACAGTAGGGGTCTGCTCTGAAAGTTACAGAATCCCAGTCATGACTGCTCTTCTCAGTAAGCTTCTGTTTAATGTTGTGCTATCAGTTGATGGCTGCAACATCCTACTGAGGCTTAAAATACCCAAGTGGTGGTAGGTTTGGCCAAGTTGTAAGCTGGCAGGTGAAACAACATGACTATATTTGTGAAGCATGTAATTGGATTTGGCTGTTAGAGATTATGCTAGTTTGGGACATGTGCACCAATCTTTTGCTTGAACAATAATTCTAATCTTTGTTCTGCCTGACAGGGAATCTGCTTGCTAGCATCCTGCTGTGAGATCAATGCTAACTGGGAAAACTTCATTCTTAGCCTCATAATACTGAGTGAAGATTGACAGTTGTGAACCTGCAGGCTAATTTCTGCAAAAATAGGAAAATAGATTTAGCTACATGTTTTCATCTTTATTAAGCTATTTTAGGCTTCTCAGAAAATAATTAAAAACTATCTTCAAAGCTTCAAACAGATTCTGTTTCCTGTTCTGGTTTTGAATGTTTAGGTCTACCACAGAGTAAGAATTTTTTGTGTCATTTTCTATTAAACTTTATTTTACAGCCTTGGACAACTTGCTGTATTAGCTGGGATAGACCAGTCAGATTTTGGTCTTTTGGGGCATCCACAAATGAATTCTACTCTCAGTAAGCCTGCTAAAATACTAAAGGAGAAGTCTTTTGAAGAAGAAAGGCAAGAACATACCCAGAACAGCAAAGTAAGTCTATACAGGGAATGCTAGTGGCAATGTACGTGACGCTATTTAATGTACTTTTCTGCTGTTATCCCCCTCTAGTTGAAAATAATGATTACCAAATGATCCATGAAGTTGTTATTGCAATCTTTTGCTGTAGCTGTATTTATACAGATCATAGTAATTCGATGATTAATGTAAACTTTTTAAGTGATTACCATTTGGAACAGAAACCATAGTATTTTGTAATGTTCTAAAGAAAGTGTTGGTGGTAATTATGTTGTTTCTTTTTCTGAAATATGAAGTTCCAATAGTGGTGTGCATCCATTACAAATGGAAAATACCATGACTAGGTTTTTTACAAACATTTAATGATGTGTAGTGGTCTTAAAAAAAACTTAGTCTGGTAATAGAGAGTAGTACAAATATGCCTGTTTAAAAGCAGGAATTTTCTTAAGTTATTGCAATGTATGTGTCCAGTCCTGTCGGATTTCTACATGGCAGTGCCATGAATTTCAGACAACTACAAATTTGTAATATTAACAACATAACTTACTTGTTTCTACTCTGAAGTCAATAAATGGAAAACCTTCTGGATTTTTCAAGGGATGTACTAAAGTTCCCTTAAAAAAACAAAAATCAGGCTTAAGATTTTAAGGCAATTAAAAATTAAGAAACTGGCAGCCTGTCCAAGTTGGATAAAACTATCATGCTAAGAATCATTATGCATTCCAGTATGTTTCTTATACCCAATGGCTTCCCTATTAAGTGTTCCAAATTCCTCAAGAACACCATTGTTAAAAGAGTAGCTGCTACCTGTGCAATCACACATCATCCATGGTGTCACGCGTGCGTGCACACACACACGGATTCTTGGGTGCACTGCTTCTTCTTCAGGGTCGACCCTAGGTTTCCTGCAGCAGAGTCTCAGGTGTCAGATTTTATAGACTAATTTAATTGAAAGGTGCAGCAGCAGGATCAGCCTGGGCTGGGTGCCTCCAAAGAGAGGGGCCCAGAACAAAGAAATCCCAGGGCAATTATACCCTTGGGACCCACACATCCGCCCCTCACGTGCTGTCCATGCGCCCTTTAGTGCAATGGTGATTTTTGGTCTGGGGTCTTCTAACATCTCATTGGAGTCTTCTTCTATGACCAGGCAGGCAGGCTCCTATCTTGTTGACTTGCAGTTTCTGCATTTTGTGCCAAATGTTGGAGCCTCCCTGTCTTCTGGTTTAGAGTCCTTGTGCATCTGCCCTTGCTGGTAGAACATGAAGAACTGAAGAGTCCCAGACTTGGGAAAAGCACTACCAAGACATCAGTGTGATATTAAAATACTTTCCCCTACTAAAAGACTAAACACAGCATTGTACTAGCTGTTAGGAAAACTACTGGGAAAATTACTGAGAAAAATAACTCTATCACAGGCTAAAGGCTTCAGCAAATCTAGCCACTCATGCTAAGCTAAGCAAATAGCACAAATCACACTCTTTTTATAATCCCAAGTAACTTATTCTAATTAAAACCTACTTATTTACGTTAAACAACTAATATCCCTCAACACCATGAGCTTCTAAAACATGATGGTAAAAAGTGTTGGGTGTTTTTAATGACACGGAAAGCAATTTACGGTTTTGCAGTTTGATTCTGTTAACATTATTTGGAGTAACAGAGTTAATTCTCATTGTAGGTTCTTTGACATTTGTTATAGTTTGGCTTGCCACAGTGTTTTCAGCTGATGGACTCTTCTGCACTGTGACATTAACTTGTTTGTGGGGTTTGTTTGAATCATTGTTTTTTTTAATTCAGCTACATTTAGAATCCTGAACTTAAGTGTTTTTTTAAATATGCATAGTAAACATACATATATACATTTTTTAAAATATACATATACAAAAAAAGATGATTACAAAAAGCTTCAGCTAACTGTCATGCTTACCTCCTGGTTTTGGCTAGTTTGGCTTCTTACAGCAGCCAGGTATTGTGGGATAGACTCCTGGGACCACACTACTGTGAACTGTAAGCAAACATAATGAATTGCAGGTATTTCAGAATGATAGACATGATTAGGCTTTGGCTGCTTCAGTATAACTGACACATTTATATATGTATATGACTACATATACTGTAGTATATAGTTCAAGCCGGATGTGAAACTGTAATATGCCTACTCTGTCATTATCACTCTAGCAATCTTCTGAACCTTGCTTGCTTTGAAAGGTAATAAAGGTTGTATGATTGCTGTTATATCTGAATCTTTTCTATATTATGTGAAGACTTTATTTTGCTATGCAGATTTTAGGGTATGGTGGTTGCAATACTGGATTTTTTTTCTCTAGTTGCATCAGTATCTTCATTAGAATCTCTTATTTCAGAACAGAGCTGGGGACATCGAAGTTTCTCTTCCTGGCACATTTCAGTCCCAGATGGTTGCAAGTAATGCCTTCTCTGCTCTTAGAGAAATACAAGAACTTCAGACTGGGGGGCAACAGTACCAGCCAGGCTTACAGAGGGAGAATGAAGCTCAAACAATTAACCAGAGTAAAGAGGATAAGCCTCGAAATAGTACTCCAACATTCTCTGAGAGGAGAGTCAAACAAAACGAACAAGCAAAAGGACATCACTCAGAAAGGCAGTTGGTTACCAGTCTGCATTCATTTTCTGATTCCAGTGTACATATTAAAAATAATGGTAGCAGAATATCCAGTGGTGCTTCTGGTGAAAAAAGCAAAAGTTACTCCTCAAAGAAGTACATCCCTAGAGCAAATGAAACGTCAGTTGCAAATGATGGTGCAAGAGGAGACCAAAGTAGACTGCAGACAGTAAACCGCTCTGGAACTGATACTGTAGGATCAGGCTCTGAAATACAAGAAAGTATCCAAAGTGTTACCAGCATTTGAATTGGTTCTGCAATGTTTGGACTGTTCTTTAAACTTGCAAGATTAAAAATAAATTTTAGATGCCTTGGTGTAGTTTGTGAATTTTTTGTAAAGTGATGTAGATTTTGTAAACTTTTAAAGATTGCATGCTGTTTAGTATTCCTGTTTCATGTTTGCATTGCTTGTCACTAGATTTGTATTTTTGGAAATGTGACACACTAGTAGAATGGTACCCTTCAGTTTGTATTACATACAAAGTATTCCTGGTGTATGGATTTTATTGCATGTCACAGTTCTCATTATAGAGTGTAATGTGTTTTGAGCTAATAAAATAATTTGAGTACAGTTTTTTTTCCAGTGTTTATTTCTAGTGTATTGCAGTGGAAGTGGAAAAACTGGCTTTAGGGCAAACATCAACTGAGGCCTAACAGTCTGTGGGTAAGACATTCCCAAAGGTAGTGGAAGTTTCAGATTCAAAAATGAACCCAGAAACATTTCTAAAAAAATACTTAAATACAGCCATTCTTCCTTATCACTATGACTGCAGATCATAGAATAATACACATTGGAAGCGACCTCTAGAGGATGTCTAGTCCAACTCAGGACCTAGAGAAATGTGAGAACATAAAACTAAAAGAATATCATTGTTTTAAAACTCCTAAGTTTGCCCCCCAGCTTTTTGTTCCTGTCCTTTTGCACAGGCAGCTGATTTGCAGCTGCTGAACTATGGCACAGAGTAACATAGATTTTGATTTGCCTAACGTGGCACAGAAAATCATTTTGTTTTGCACCAGTAATAATAAGATGTGCAGAAAAATAAAGCAGTATCTTTCTTGGTGCATTGGCCCGAGTGCCATGAGAAGGCTATGAGCCTGATATGTTCAAGATAGTATAATATAGTCAAGAACCTAATATGTTTTCTTCACTAATCACTGTTTTGTATATAAATGTGAGTTCTCTAAAATTAAACTTATTAGGAAGGGTTGTAGAGGAAGATGTTAAACATTTAAGCAAATTTTAGGAAAAGTGTTTTTAAGCAACATAAAGTTTGCATTGGTTTAACACTGGATTCAACAATGGGAGTGAATTTTGCTTTTGAATGAACTACTCAATTTTATTTCCTTAAAATAACTTCTTTCTATGACTTTTCACATGCACATGCTTGTGTCAGTCCTTATTTAAAAGAAATTTCTGAAATTGCAGTAGTGAACTCTGGGAGATTGGGTAGTAGAATCCGACATAAAATGCTTATCTTTGAGGTTCAGATGTTGAAAACTCATCACATTGTGCAGTGTTCATGAAAAGCTGTCTTTTTTGAAAACATTTAAGATTTTGCCTTTATTTCACTACTCACAGTGTTAGCTGAGATTTTGAATAATCACAATGTTTTAACCTGTTTAATGTGGACTCATTTTTTTCTCGGCAATGTGTATTCCATTTGTAGAGAGAAGGTGACAGGGTGATGGAGCAACAGAAATTTTTCACATACAGGAAGATGATTTGGGCTGAACTGGGGGGGGGGGAGGCAAATAGAGTGTAACTTACTTTGTCATCTGTCATGAGAGTTCTGGAACACAGAAGATCTGTAGAAATTCCTGACTCCAATTGCTTGACAATTACAAAGAAACTCATGAATCCTCAAATGGAAATTTTCTATTGAGCAAACAGCACAAGATTACCTTAGCTATTGCAATATTGCACAAGTAATTGCACAATGGAAGTACGTTATTTATACAGACTTTGTCACTTCAGAATAATAGTAGGTAATATATTAATCTATGCAATTTTTTAGATAGTCTCTCAAACATTTGACGTGTACTGCTTCAGTCATGATTCTTCACTTGTGGTTTTGTTTGGATTGAACAATTACATGCAACCAGTTTCTTTAAAATGCTACATGTTCCCTTTTTAAAACCAAAACTCTAAAGCTAATCAGTCTGAAATGGTGGATAAAATTATAAACTCAAAAGTGCTCAGATTTGTGAGACTAGGAATTACGAATCTCTTATTTGTCCCTAAAAATACAATAAAGAACTTAAAACAGTTTATGTGCCTATAAGCATGTGGCATAAATACCTTTTGTGTTAAATACTACTAATACTTGCTTTTAAAGTATGAATTATGTCAAAAACCTCATCATTTAAAGCAAAACTGATGAGGCAGTATATAACTGAGATGGGCATATATTTTTCCAGTGGTATTAGTACTTAACCTTTTTTAAAAAAAAATAA
>VXBL01009721.1:46724-61563 GCA_013400195.1 Aramus guarauna
CGGGCGTCGCGGAGCGTCCTGTCCCCCAGCCCGGCTCCCGGGGGCCTCCGCGGGTGCCGGCTGCAAAGCGCGGGCTGGGGCGGCTCGAGTCAATCGGAATGAAAAGAGCTGCCCACGTAACAACGAAACCGCATTTTGTCTCCCCCCTCCTCGCCCGGTTAAATGCCCGGTAAGTCTGAGACCGATGCGGCCCTTGATGAACGCCCCTATGATCGGATTGAAGAAAAAAACTAATTCTAGGAGAGTAATCCTGAAACGTTAGGGTGCATTTCCAAACATACCAGGGCATTTAGTTGGGTGAGGAGAGGGAGGGAAGTGCAAGTCCTCAGGTGCACAAGGGTAGCTGTGTTGAGTGTGTTATTTGTCAGCTGATAAATAATGTGGTAATTCCCTGAGAAGTCTTGATTTAAAAAATGATAATGAGTATAGTGTAGACTCAACCCTCTGGAAAGTTGCATCAGCAGCCATAGATTAGCCAGTTACATATGGAGAGGGGGTGGCTTCTGCCAAATTGTGTGCATCTGACTTTCTAATTAAGAGTTACGTATTGTGAAAATATTTTTCTTTTCTTAGTTTCCTTCATGGTTGTCTTCATTATTTTCTGTGTTATTTCTTCAACCATTTTCTATAGGTAAACAGATTTGCCTTTTTCTTTTTCTCTTCTCACGGGAATGTCCTTTGTATATTATGATGCAAAGAAACTTGTTCTGTCTGCAACCCTTGGCTCAGAGTCTTATTAGAACTGCTGCAGTATCCAACTTTCCAACAGAGAGTACTGAGAACTGAGTTTAGGGTTTGAGGAGAGCATAGCTGAACTCCATATTACTAAGCTGTTCTCCCGTCTTGAAAATGCAGTACTCTTAAATGAACTACTGTATCACCTCACTTCTTTCACTTCGGTTGTGGGCTGATGCCACACATGAAGTGCTTGGACTCACTGAAGGAAGAAGGTGGACAGAGCTCTTCATGGCTATTGTAAGGGGTATTGTAAATGTCTGTTGTGAGGCAGGTGCAAGTTGTCAGGTAAAGAATGTTACTAACAGAATTGGATTATATCAAGCAGTTTAACAAGTACTTTCTAATAGTCTATGTGTTCACTTTGACTTTTTCCCTCTTCTTTGGCATGGGTAAGTTTGCATGTGAAACACAGTGGTTAAAGTGTCACCATATCTAACATCAACAGCAGCGCAGTTGTCTGTGGTTACCTCTTGGTGACCAGCTGTTACAGTTGACAGGCCATGCAGATACCTGGTTGGCAAGGCAGATTTCTTGTTCCTACAGCTGTCCAGAGCATGTGATTTCTTGGCAGGTCCTGGAGCATAGGCATACAGCATTTGTTTTGGTGGCTTTTCTACTGGGGCTCCTGTTCCTCCTTTTTCCTTTAGGAGGAACTGAGAATGTTCTGGCTCTCACACAAGAACTTACTGAAATTGGAAGCTGCAGATCCAATGGTTAGAATCTAATTCCACCTTTTTGATATTCAAGAGCTATGGGAGAAGGAAGCAAAAGGGAAGACTGAAGCAGTAGATTACCTGGCCAGGGCTCCTAGGAATGACCTGTATTTTTTGGTTGTCTCAAAATTTTGCTTTGTTTATTTCATAATGTTCAACAACATAGACAAGGCTCACTTTCTGAAAGAGTAGGGCTTCATTCTGTGAAACCAGGCCTTGCCCTGTTGGGTCAGTTTGAGGTATCAGGTTCCCCAAGCTGATTTTTTTCCTTTGTTTTCTTTAATACCTTTGTCCTGTTTGTGCAAGTGAAGTGAAAGAACACAGGGTAATGTGAAACATTGGGAGTTCCATCCAGCTTCTAGAAATGATTCTGAAATCTGGAAATTTAGCTGTTTGAAATAATAACTTAAAACATGGTGTCCACAATAAGCATATGATTTAATTATGCTATATTAGGAAAAGCCTTCAGCTGCTAGGTACAAGGGGAATTGTGTTGGTGACTATATTCCTGTCAACCTTACTTGGCAATTGTCAGGTTATTGCAATGTGGAGCAGTTGGCATATGCATGATGCATCAATGGAAAATTCCCATAATTTATTTGTGGATTTTTTCTTTTGTTAGGTATTATTAGAAGCACAGAAAGAATTGGTGGACTACAAAGGACTCGGTATAAGTGTTCTTGGTAAGACTTTAAAAATTCTGAATCATTGAGAATGTAGATCTTTAACCAAATTGTTTAAGAGTTTTTGATCTTAGTATTTCAGCTCCTTTTTCTAATACTTTATTCTAGTGATGTGTATGTCCAGAGAACACTTCATACTTCTACCATTCATCAAGAGGCCATAAAATGATACATAGCCAGATGTTTAGTGATCTGAAACAAAGGACTAGAAGAAAAAAACCTAATAATATGTAAAACATTAGTACTGGTTGATCTTTAGACAGGGATGTGTATGTACATAAATAGGCAATATATAAAAAACCCTTATATACATCTATAAAATACTATATATGTATACACATATTATACACCATGTATAGTATCTTATATAGCACATAGCAGAACACTTCAGATGTACTTGAAGCATCCTTCCATTAGGAAGGCAATGCTGTCCTGTCATAAGGAGGAGGTGTCTTCTGTGCCATATGGGTAACTGACTGGCTTTTCAGCCCCCGTTGCACAAAACTTCTGGGCAAGAAGGTGGTCGGCATTTTACCATGTGAAACTGTTTGGTTGACAAAGGTGAATGTGCAGCAGTCTCTGCAGGATTGAGATTCATGTTTAAATTATACAATCTTACAGATGGAAGAAAGAATATGGGCTTAATAAAAGGAATTAGTATTGTGTCCTTAATGTTTAGTTACCAGTCCTGTGTGAAGAAGCCTTCTTAAAAATAAAAGAAAAAACCAAACCCCTGTACCTTACTCTGTACATGCTACACTATTATTAGCAGAGAAGATTCTTAGAGTGAGCAAAACTTATACCTTTCTAGTGTGTACGCTACACCTATTTTTCACATGAATGTAGTTGTTCCTAGAGGCGGTAAGGTCATGTGGATGACAAATGTGAATGGACTGGATTTGTCTGGATCTAGACAAGACTGGAGGTATAAGTTTTGTGTGGGTATTTAGAAAGGCTCACCAAAAAGAGTTGGAGCTGGAAATGGGAGCCTTCAGGCATTTTGGGTCTGTAGTGTAAAAGTTTTAAAGCTTAACACAATTTTTAAATTGCATTTAGAGAATCATGGAACAGTTTGGGTTGCAACAGACCTTAAGACCATCTAGTTCCAACCCCCCTGCCATGGGCAGGGACACCCTCCACTAGACCCGGTTGCCCAAAGCCCCATCCAACCTGGCCTTGAACACTGCCAGGGAGGGGGCAGCCACAGCTTCTCTGGGCAACCTCTTCCAGTGCCTCACCACCCTCACAGGGAGGAATTTCTTCCTAACATCTAATCTAAATCTACCCTCTTCCAGTTTAAACCCATTACCCCTTGTCACTATACTCCTTGTAGGCTCCCTTTAGGTACTGGAACATGTATTTATGTATTACCACTTTGTTTCATGCTATTTTTTCTTTCCTTTCCACCAAAGAAATGAGTCATCGGACCTCAGATTTCACAAAAATTTTAAATACAGCTGAAAATCTCATGCGTGAATTGCTGTAAGTACTTCCTGCTTATTTTATTGGTTTTTATGTTTGTGCTAGTTGCACCAATAATGACTAATGTGGAGCCCTTTCCTTGAAAGCATCTGTTTAGGCTTTTGTTTAGATACTGTGTTGGATAGAATAATTATCTTGGAGAGGACACTGATCTTCTTTTTGCCAGATGCTGATTTATTTGAATGTGACAAAGGGCTTTATTAGCATAAGATGCTTTTTATGTATCTACTATACACTGACTAGTTGACTTTCTTCTAAAATTTTAATATTTGTCACCTTCATAGAATTCATGAAGGGTATCAACTTTCTTCAAGAAAAAAGTGGAAACAATAGAAATCAATTCTCTAATGGTATAGAAGTGACCTGTATGTTACCCATGAGTCTGATTTTACTAACATAAGCCCAATGGATGTGTCTTAGAATCACCGATCAGGAGCATTTTTCCTATCTGTAGTGTGACATGTTTTTAAAAGTTTTAAATAAATCTATTGTATATTAGAATTAACGTTCTCAGAGTAGTTAGTAATGATGGTCATTTCATATAAAAGCTTGACTCTCAGTCACAGCCAGAATTGAGAGAGGGGTTTTAATGAATAATTTGAACAAGTAATTTTTGTGACTGTATGAACCACTCCATATAGTACTTGCTCTGCATGAACAATTTACTGTATAGTTGCACTTTCAGATTGAAGAGTCTGAGCTGAATTCTACTGTGAGCACTTTGTTGTGAAGTTCTTGACCTGGCAGAAAAGCCATGAAGCTAGCAATAGACAAATAACAAGTGACCATTAATTCTGCTCAACTATCTTTAAATTTGTGTGCACTGTGATGTTAGAGCTAGTCATGAGTGAATTTGTTTAATGCAATTCAAGGGAGGAAGAAAACTTGTTTGCAGCAAAATTTTATTGGTAAAGTGTATAGCATTATTCTTAACACCTAAGTTGTTACTCAAGGCCAGTGCTGAGGTAAGTAAATGGGATTTTGTCTAAGCTCTTAGCAAAGAGTCTTCTAAAATTACAGTGTTCTTCCTCCGTTGCTGTTAAATGCATAATATCAAGTAGCATGCATCCTGTGTCTTCTGTCAATACTATAAATGGTTATTTCTTGCATGCAGAAATATACCAGAAAACTACAAAGTTATTTTCCTCCAAGGAGGTGGATCTGGTCAGTTCAGTGCAGTCCCACTTAATCTTATCGGTTTAAAGGAGGGAAGACATGCTGATTATGTGGTTACTGGAGCTTGGTCAGCAAAAGCAGCTAAAGAAGCAGAGAAGTATGCCAAAGTGAATATTGTTCATCCAAAACTAGGAACCTATACAAGTAAGTTGATGATTACATCCATCCATGTGAATGTTTAGCTCTTTGAATTGCTCTAAAAATTGGTCCAACTCAGCTGTTGGGTTACTGAATGTTAACTAGTTACAAAGTTGACTGCCCAGCACTCAAAAGGTTGACTGCTGCATCTCTGCATGTTCATCACTAGGAGATCTGTTAGATGGCTTAAATCTCTACCAGCAAAGAATTGTGAAACTAGGCTGAGCAGATCCCAGAAAATAAGTGGCAAGAAACAAATGTGTATCAGTAGGGAAGTGGTTTGGATTGTCTGATTTTTTTTTTGTTATTTAAGTAAGTTCTTAAGCTATTAGCAGGGAGATTGCAAGGTATTTCAGTTTCAGGTGCACTCATTGAGATTGGTCTGAAATTTAGAAGCATATCTGGGATCTTAACCTCACTGACCCAGGAGATGGGAGACCTGCATTCTATTACCTTCTCTCTAGGGTTCCCAGATAGTTATCTTCATCACTCACGTGTCATAACAAGCAGTTGGCTCTGGAATAGAAGGAGCATTTTCAGCTCCTCTTGAAGATTGTTACTGGACATAACATAATCTGAATTACCACAGTGTAGAAGGAAGAAAAAGGTTAACTAACTGAGGCATGGGGATGTTTGAGGGAGTCTGTTTCAAGAACATTTTAAGTGTATAGTTTGTTACTGGATGTACATAAATAATTCTTGGAGCAGGGACACCTGAGTTCTAGTTTCTACTCCTGCTAGTCATGCTTACTTTCCTTCCCTCTGGTCCAAATTACAGCATTTGAACTGCGAAGAGTAGCAACAGGAGAGACAAAGAATATCCCCATATGAGTTAGTATATTAACTGGTTAGGGCACTAACTTGGCAGATAAGTTTATAGCCTCTAAGGCACAGGAAGGAATTGAACCTACAACTTCCCAGTTTAGGGGAGTGTATTTGCCATTTGGCAGCTGTAGGTAACAGGAGAGACAGTAAGTAATGGTGGAGGCAATAGCACCATTACTCTTCATGTTTTGGAGGAAAGAAGAAAGGAAGAGCAACCATTTATACTATACAAAACCTGTTCTGTGCTGTCAGGGCATGCCTGCGTATTGCCTGTTGACAGAGGAAGTCTTAGTTTGCAAATGAGTTGCAAGGCTTAAGCAGGAGGTAGGTAGGTAACCCTGTGTTCAGCTTGGGCAAGACTGAAATGCTTCTGGGGATGCACAGAAACACAGCTGTAGAGAACTTTGTCAGTGAGAACTTGGATGCTTCAGTAGTTCTGAATGAGGGTTTGTGGACCCAGTGCCTGAATTCCTCTGAAATGCTGTTTTGGACCCCTAAGGTAGTAGTTTATAGTCTAGGATTGCAAACCTGATGAAAATCCCTTGAGGAATAACGGCTAAAAACCAGAAGAGTGTTTGCAGGCTTAATGATGACTCACCACGCAATTTTGGGAATGCACTAGTAGATTTTCTTTGCAGATGAATTATAGCTTCCTAGTAACAAGATAACTAATACTTTATACTGCAAAATCATTCTGGGTTTGTACTTAAGTCCTGTGTTCAAGTAAGATTGCATGCCAGGAAAATTACTTGTCTCTAGTGACCTTTGGTTTTCTTTTTTTGTCTCAGACATTCCTGACCCAAGCACTTGGAATCTTAATCCAGATGCATCTTATGTCTATTACTGTGCTAATGAGACTGTTCATGGTGTGGAGTTTGACTTTGTACCTGATGTCAAGGGAGCAGTCTTGGTTTGTGATATGTCATCAAACTTCTTATCCAGACCAGTGGATGTTTCCAAGGTACAGTATTAGACACAGTGGCAGCACAAAGCGTTTTCAAACTTCAGTGCATGTAAGTAGGCACTTTGAAATGTCTAGATAGCCAGAGATGGTGAGCAGTGGAATTAAGGAAATAATCTTGTTAATTGAGTATCTGATGGTGGATGCAAATGTTGAAATCTGAGTTTTGAAATTTCAGTATCTGTCCTTTTTTCAGTAAAAACATCGAACTATGTTGAAATTGTTCATGTTAATAGCTACCCAAGATTATTTGTCCAGTGTGTGGTCTTCACTGATTGTGTAGCTGAAAAAAAATCTGAATTGTATTTAGTATGTAGATAGTGTATATGGCAAGGTACTGTGAATGAGAATTTTTGATGCTGCTGCTTACATAGCTTAAAAGGGGTTCCAATTTTTCTGCTAAAGCTTCCTGTGCTTCACAGTTACTGTGTCTGTTTCACATATAATACAGAGGCAGAACATAGTACTTGCTTATGTTTGTAAAGTGTGTTATGAGTGGGAGGTGTTATTGACTAGTGAAGTAGTGTTTGACCTACACACAGACAAGTGTGTAGCAAAAAGAAGGGGGAATTGTTAGTGTGTTCATCTTGGCCTTTCCTGATCTGCCTTTTTAAACGGGTGGATTATATGATGCCTGTTCTGAAATACCAGATTGGTTGAAAATACTGTGATTTATGTGTGAATTTATTTTTAGTAAATTTGCTTGGAGTAGTGCGAAATGGGGACAAGCTGCCTTAAAAATTATTTGTGACTACTAAAAAATATTTAGCAAATCACTGGGAAACTTTTTGTGATCTTCCTCAGCTGAATGAAGATATGTGGTTCTGATAATAGACATACATGGGATAACAACTGTAGCTGCAAGTGCACTATGAAATCAGAACTTCTCCTAACTCTTCACCTACAACTTGCTCATTTTCAACACGCTCTCCAAGCTGTTCAGCTGAGTTGTATGCCTGTTGTATAATGATACTGGTGTATGACTTGGTTATAAGATCTGCTAGTGAATGCATGTAGTGAATCCTTCTTTTCTTTTTCCTGTTAAAGTTTGGTGTGATTTTTGCTGGTGCTCAGAAGAACGTTGGCTGTGCTGGAGTTACTGTTGTAATAGTACGTGAGGACTTGCTGGGATTTGCGTTGAAAGAATGCCCTGTAGTACTGGATTACAAAACACAAGCAATGAATGGCTCTTTGTATAACACTCCACCGTGCTACAGGTAACTTACCGTGCTATTTAATATCTGTTTGCTCAAAAAAATACTGCACTGCCACCTGCTGCTCTTATCAAGAAAAGTTTCAGAAGTTGAACATTTGCCTTTGCACTCCAACTTATATGTTGGAGTGTTTCATGAGTCCTGTGAAAACATGGGAAGTGTCCAGCCACGTGACTGTAGTAGGTTTTGATGTTGCCTAGTGGGACTCAGACATAAAGGACATAGTATTTTTAGAAGTAAATATGTCATAATTCCATTGCAAAAGTTTCAGGACTTCAATGAACACAACTCTAGTCAATTCATTGCTGATACTTCTATTGCTGCAAATTGGTAACTTGTCACTTAGTCTTCTTGGACGCTCAGCACAGATTTGATTCAATTTCTTCCTGAGGTGGTTCTCAGCATTTCAATTTCCAGATCCTTATCCCTGTAAATTTTTTTTAAAAGGCATTTTAGTAATTTAGAAATATTCCAGTAGCAAAGCATTATTTAGGTATTGAGCCCATAGTATCTACCCATTCTTAATCTGGAGCATTGTTATACCAATATCCACTAAAATTATTAATTTTTTTAAAAGAAAATCTTCAAACCAGGTATTCTTTTTTCCCATAAGCTTTTTTTAGTTACTTTGAGAATAATGCTTTCTACCTTTAAAGATAAGATTTCCTTTTGACCCAGATAATTTGATAATGCAATCTTAAATTGTAGATGTTTAATCTCAGCTCTTACATCTTTTTTTGTCCATGCCAGAATTTGCAAACTTAAGTTGCACAATGATGTCCAACAGAAAATGCACTGTACATAAGGAACAGTGCATAAAGTACGTAATTCCTGCATATAAAGCATACCTTAATGCCACTGCTTACTTAAATTCAGTAGCATTTTAACTGAGTCTGCTGATTCTCACTGTGGGGTGTAGTATTGCAAGACAGAGGCAGTTATCTTAGTTTATCAAAAGAACAGTAAACCTTGTGAGTATGTTTATTCCAGACTTTACAATGCACAACTAGTTTTCCCAAGGAATGTGCATATTGTAGAGTATGCAGTGCTGTAATGATGTACTCTTGCTGTCAGCCTGTCTGCCCTGTTGGCTGGATATACCCAATATCCTTAGGGCTGGTGTCTAAGACAAGAATTGACCATACAATGTTTCCAGACTCTTGTTTTCTTTCTGAATGTAGCTTTGTAACATGGGCAGTATGTGTGTCTTCCCAGTGATTGATAAATCATCTAATTCATGATTGATGATTTTCCAGACTGCCAAGTCACACATACTGTTTTGGACACTGTGTACTTGCACATGCCAGTTTTTAAATCCAGCCATTCATGCTTTCCAAGTAAAAGCTATTTCCATTTGAAAAAAAACAACACCAAAGTTCTACTTAATCTCATCTTGAACACAGTCTTGCTCCTCTAGTTTGAAGAGCAAAACAAATTAAATTCTGCAGCTTTATTTTAGCCACTGCAAAAAACTTCTGAAACGAAAGTGCTGCTTTAGCTGTAACTCAGTATCTGTCAGAACATTAACAGGGTAGTGGGCGATTAAGGGACCTGATAATAAAGTTGAACGAACAGTCTTCTCCTCACAATGGCTGTATTGCCAGACTTCACTTCATGAAACAGACCCACATTGGAGTACACTTCAGAATCCAGAATGTAACACAAATTGAAATGTTGGCAGGGTGCACATCTGTTTGGCTTGGCTCTAAATGCCTGTTCCAGTTTTTGTAAGGAACTGGCAAAGCTTCTTAGTTCTGTCTTTCTCTGCTCTTTTCCTTGCACTCTTTAATGGTTTACTGGCAAGCAGGCAGGAAATATTAACTGAATTTGCAAAAGCTGCTTCAGCAGGATGATAAATTAAATTAAGGTGATGCTAATGGCTTTAACCTCTTGGCACTACAGAGCTTGACTCTTTGACCCTAATCTGCTTTGCTAAAATTAACAATGAATTTGCTATAAAAATCCCATTTCTAATCCCCAAGGGTTTATTTATCATTTAAAATGGCTCCAGAAACATATTTTGACTGATATGGAAGAAGATAAATGATTTCAGCTGGCTGGGTTTTGTGGATGACTAAGGCTGACTTCTTTAAACCTTGTCCAAGATCTTTCTCTCAAGGAATTGAGGGCAAGAGGTGAATGTGGCCCTGTATGTTTAGCAAGGGCCTAGACTGTACTTCACTTAAATCCTTTGCACTGTCATAAATGTGGCAAGATTGTGCTCTCAAACCTATAAGGTGCTTTTTATAAAAGGCAGTCTGTAACCTCAGTTATTCTGCAGTATTCAAAGATTTGTCACCGGCATCCCCTGAGAAATTAAAAGTAGCAATGTTTAAAACTGCCTCCTGCTAGACTTGCGTTAGGGAAACTTGTCAGGTAATGTTCTCTGAGCACTCCCTTGGAATCTGTAATGAAGGGATTAATAAAAGCAAACTTGTTGGAAATATGCCATAAAAACTTGTGAAGAGTTTATTATGTAAAGTGTTGTAGTCGTGGGAAATGCCTGAACTTGAACAAGCTGTGTTTTGTAGCAAAAGCACAAAGGCAAAAGGCCTGGGGGATTTTTCACGTTGCACTTAGTAACTAGCACTGAAATACTTGATCCCAAGCCACGTGATGCCAGTAGGCTTCCAGATCTCTACTTTGCACTTGAATGGTAATGAATAATTAAGTGTAATACGTTATTACTTGTTTTGCCAAACTTCACTGTTCATGGGGGGGAAAAGGTCTTTTTAGATAAAAATGGGATTATGGTTTTTAACATTTGTGAAAATGGGATTAGACTTCTAGCACTAATGTACACACATTTGAGATTCACGCTTGCATCTTAGCTGCACAGAGTGGATGCTACTTGGGAGCCCTGCAGGGCTACGGGAAACCTGCAGGACTTGTCCTTCTGTGATACAAAGGATTAAGTTTGGTCCCACAAATTTGTGTAGCATTTGAATGTCAGGATACTTCATCTCTGTCCAGAAAAACCCCATTGCCTGCTTAGAATTGTCATAATTTGTAAAATACTTCAGATTAAGTTGTTTATCTTAAGCACTGTAAAACCAAGCATAACACTGTTGCCGAAACATTTTGTGACCTATTAAACAGGACTGTTACTTTTCTCTTTTTTTAATAATCTAACTGAAATGTTCTTTCCTGTTGCAGTATTTATATCATGGGATTGGTACTGGAATGGATAAAGAATAATGGTGGAGCTGCAGCTATGGATAAACTTAGTTTAATCAAATCACGAATGATTTATGATATTATAGACAAATCTAATGGATTCTATGTGTAAGTTGCTATGCCTCTTCCCTTGGTTTCAGTATTTGTTGCAGAGCCAAGCATATTCATAATTTAAGAGTCTGATTGCAGCATATTTTTAAAGCTACCTTCTAGTGTATAAAAAAAATTTCGAGGAATCCTACAGGAATTTTTTTGTGCAACCCATTCACTTGAGAACTACTCAAGCATGAGTCCCATTACAGTAGGAAGTTAGTTCAAGTTAACCTGTATAGATCAGTTGTGAAGCGTACTAATAATATACATTATAAACTTAATAAAATGCAGGAGCCTAGGAGAAGAGTATACAAAGATGAGACGCACACAAACCAGAATCTGTGTTTAATGAATCTCTTGGGGAACTACAGGCCATAACAGAGGAATTGGCTTATAAGAAGTTGTAGTGACCACTTTAGCATCATATTTTTCCTACCATCTCTTTCAGTAGTCAAAGACTCTGCTTTTTTTCTGTCAAGCGGAGTTATTTTTATAAGCCAATAGTCCTAAGTTCTGAAACACTTGCTGAAGTAAAGATCAGCCCTGGATGTAGTAAAAAAGTAATATACTTTATGTACAGTTTATTTTCTTTAGTTATTTTTTATGGTTTTCCAAAGCAGGCTTAACTCTCTGAATGTTTACATGTTGTTGCAAGGTATCTTTGAGCTCACAGGACTCAAAATATGTATAATTAAAAGCTGATGTTATAATTCAGAAAAATGTTAATGCTTGCCAAGTTCAAACTAGTAATTGAATATGAAACTGCAAAATATTTTCTTTCACCTTCAGTATAAAATCAACAGGTTTGGGACCTAATTAACTTTCAAGTCAAAGTTAGGATAGGGCAAATTAAATTTGGATTTTAAATTAAAGCTGTCTGCAACCTTAATTGGCAGGGATATGGTTTCATCATAATATTTAATACATTCTGCTTATCTACTTAGTTAATGAGAACAGCTTTGCCTTTAGCGTTGTCATGATCAGGATTGTGATCCTACTCTAATGAAATCCTGAGGGTTTTTCATAAACCTCAGTAAGTAAATGAAGCCTTGAAAAAACATTTTGTGACAAATAGACATCTGTTTCTGGCAAGCTGGTCTGTAAGGCTGTGAGTGGGAAATGTGATGCAGATGGGATGGTAAACAGTCAATTGGGAAGGCAAAGCAAGCTTCACTACTGAGCTGTGTGCATCGTACTAAGCAATACAGTTAAGACTGTGGATTTTTTATTGTATCTATGTCTAAAAGAATGACTTATCTGAAGCTGCCTTCCCAGCTGTAATGTGCCACCTAATCTGTGGCATGCTTCACTGGGTAAGCAGTGTAACAAGCCATTTAGCAAATGGAGGCTTTCTTCCACAAAGTCCTGTGTGCCATTTGCAGTTTGCTTTCCAAAGTCTGCACGCTAACTGATTTACATTGGATTGCCTAATAGCAACTGGATCTTCTAAAAAAACTACAGCATAGCTACAGTTATTCAAATATGGGAATGATTACAAGCATATGCCTTTGAAGAGTGTTTTCCTGGTTGCATCTGAAGCAGAAAACTTGAATAGGCAGATACTAGGATTGATCTTTTTTCCCTTCATAATGGAGACATCTATACAAAGGAACAAGAGAGGAACTAAAAAAGAATGATACTCATTCTTTGTAAAATAGAATAATAGGTATGAAATTTACATGCAGTTTATGGGAACTTACTCCTAATGAATCCCTACAAGAATCTACATCACAGCCTTAGGAAAGAACAAATCTGGAGCCTTCATATCTCCTTAGTAACTAAAAGGACTAAATAAAAATGTTTACATCTTCCCCCACGTTCTTACCTTTACAAAATAATTGAAGAGAAATTTTGCTTTAAAACTATCTGGACTTTCCTATTTCAGATTAAAAGAACTTTGAGAGATTAAAGAGCTGTGATGCACCTTATACATGTTGTGGCCATGTATGCAATGCAAGATTTGTTCTGGAGATGTCTCTTCTGTTTGAGATGTTCATGATTCTGAATAGTACTAATGTAGAAGGTAGACTGAAACCACTAACAGAAGTCTCTAATCTCCGTGGAAATGTCCTTATGCTATAATGTTATACTTTAGCTCTGTTTAGCTGAGTCAAGCTCAATTCTGGTACACTTGTGACTAGCTGAGTAAAGTGTTCCAGTCTTTGAAGATAAACAGAAGGAACTGCTTAAGACTTAAATTTTACTGTAACCTCACTTACTGTAACCTCAGAATGTAACTGAGAGTCATAGGTGGAGTGGTGGTTTTCATTACATTTTTAAAATTGTGTCTCTTTACAAGCCTCCTGTGCATTCCTCTGGGGCAATTTTGAGTATGTCAGGAAGGGTTAATAACTGTTCCATTTACTGTTTCCATTGTTGCACCTGGTTAAAAAAGGAAGATTACTTTCACAGAAAGTAATGGTCTTTTTGATTATGGAACGATGACTTTGGTGATAAACAGATGCAATTATTTGCTTTCTGAAATTGTATATAGCTGAAAATGTAAATTTAACAAAAAATGGGTTAATCATTACATTCTGCAACTCTTCTAGATGTCCAGTGGAGAAAAAGAGCCGAAGCAGAATGAATGTCCCTTTCCGTATTGGCAGTATGAAGGGTGATGAAGCACTGGAAAAGAAATTTCTTGAGAAAGCTGTGGAACTTAACATGATATCTCTGAAAGGGCATCGGTAAGTATTGGTCAGATGAATCCCTTTCCTTTGCACAATAAACTGTTGCTACAGTAATACAGCAGCAGGCATCACGCATTGACTTACCAGCCTTTCTCGCTCACAAGCTGTTTCTCAAATTGGTTTGGCATCACTTAGGAATAGCAATCCAGAGCCTGCTTGTGGTTCAACTACTGCTTAAGTGTAGTAAGGAGAGCTTTCTTATTAATTCTTTCTTCTCCAATTTGATAAATCTAGCTCTGTGCAAATGCCAGATGATCTGACCTCAAGAGTCATCTTCTGTCACTGAATAAGGCATTTCATTCCATGGCTTGTCTACCTGGTTCATAGAATGGTTTGGGTTGGAAGGGACCTCAGAGATCATCTAGTTCTAACTCCCTGCCATGGGCAGGGACATCTTTAACTAGACCAGGTTGCCCAAAGCCCCATTCAGTGTTTCTGGCCTTGGAACGCTTCTAGGGAGGGGACATCCACAGCTGCTTCTGGGCAACCTGTTCCAGTGCCACACCACCCTCACAGTAAAGAATTTCTTCATAACATCTAATCTAAATCTGCTCTCTCTTAGGACAAGGGGTAATGGCTTTAAACAATCACTACACCTGCTGATAAACAGTCCCTCTCCAGCTTTTCTGTAGGCCCCGCAATTAGGTTTCCCCTGAGCCCTCTATTCTTGAGGCTGAACAACCCCAACTCTCTTTGCCTCTCCTCATAGGAGAGGTGCTCCAGCCCTCTGGTCAACTTTGTGGCCCTCCTCTGGACTTGCTTAAACAGGTCCATGTCTTTCTTGTACTGGGGACCCCAGAGCTGGCAGCAGTACTCCAGGTGGGGTCTCACAAGAGTGGAGTAGAGGGGGCAGAATCACCTCTAGAATCAGCTCAGGATATGGTTGGCTTTCTGGGCTACAAGTGCATGCTGCTGGCTCATGTTGAGCTTTTCATTAAACAACACC
>VXBL01009723.1:0-11646 GCA_013400195.1 Aramus guarauna
GGACAGGACCAGACAATGGCGCATTCCTATCCTCAGCAACACAGACAGAGGCATTCGCTACTTTCTCCAAGGACACTGACACAAAGTTAAGGAATCAAAAATTGCACCAGCTCTTGGCACAAACCAAGTCATGCATAGGCACTGCCAGAGTGGGTAGCAGGCTGGGGGTCTCCTGGCTGCCAGGGAGATGTGGGACTAACAGCCTTGGCCTGAGGCTGGCAGAGCCCTGGGCAGGGGTTGCCCCTTGTAAGCNCGTGGGCAGGGGTTGCCTGTGGTGAGCTGGAGTGGCTGCCCCTTTGTTTGTTATCCTGCCTTTTGCAGCCACAGGACCAGACAGGGACAGGACCAGACTGTGGCACACTCCCATTCTCAGCCACACAGCCAGAGGGATTTACTACTGTCTCGAAGGACACTGACAGAAAGTTAAGGAATCAGGAGTCTAGCAGAACCTTGGGTAACAGTTGCCCCTGGTGAGCCAGGGTGGCTGCTGCCTTTGTTTTGTTATCCTGCCTTTTGCAGCCTCAGGACCAGACAGGAACAGGACCAGACCATGGCACACTCCTGTCTCCTCCCTCCGCAGCCACTCTGCCACAGATTTCTGCAGCTTTCCACAAAGCCATTGCCCTAAGGACAAGGAAGCACGCACAGCCCCAGTCTGCACCGTGCCACGGTCCCGCCGCCAGCTGGAGGCTCCCCACTGCCCTGGACAAGGGCAGCTCCGTGGCACCCGCCTTCTCTGTCTGAAACTGTCCTTGAAATAAACTTTTCTGATCCGTGAACCATTGGCTGGGTCGTCTGCTTTGTGTGGTCTTTTGGAGGAAACCTTCTGTGCCTTTTTCTTATTGTCCTTATCATATTTAATTTATATATCATATATATATTTTATATGCATATATATATCAATATACAAACACACACACATTTTTATACACATGTATGTTTTCTAATCCTCTGATCCCTTCAGGGATCCGAAAGCATCAGGTTATTTTGCACCCATGTTTTAAGTAATGGTGACCCATGCTTTTGAAAAGGACAGTCCTGCGTTAGTATGCATTGGAGGATTTTAACTCCACACTTTATTTTTTCTTTCTAACTTAAGGAAGAGCATAAAAAGAGGTGAATATTTAACATACATATGAAGTATATGTATATTTCAATTTACTATTTTAATTTCTCAAGGGAAATATTTCTGTTCCTCAGACAGGCTTTTATTAATACAACCAATTTTCCATATCATATTGAAGTGCTATAAGACCAGTGATTTACTATAGATATGCACATATGTCTTGGGATTACAGGTATGCATTGGAGCCAAGCAATGTAACAGCTAGTTTGTGGTCCCTTTACAAATTTTAAGTTGCCATTTTCAATCTAGGCAATTAAAAACACTAAGCACTCTCATTAGGATTTACTATTTGAACTGGTATTGCCCAGAACGGCAAGGATATAGAAAACATTTCAAATATTAGTAAAATCTCTCTTTTAAAATTCTTGAGTATTCTTGAGAACAATACTCGAATATCCTTTTCTATTCCAAGATTGTCCTTGCAGCACATTTGCAGTTAGAAAATACCGGAGTATGTGATTTTTTAGTAACAAGTATTTAAATCCTTATGGGAATGAAAACTGGAATGTGTGTATCTGGTGCCCCAAACAGTAGCCAAAATGTGTTTGCCCTCTTTTACATACAGAGACAGTTTCATTCTCTCTCTCAGTCACTGATGAAAAAAAAAATCAGATGTTCTTTAGTTCTTCTTGCTGAGCATTGCAAATACCATGAGAGCAAACCGCAGATGAGAATAAAGTTTCCTGTACTTTCAATTCTGTAGTAACTGAAATAGAGTCATTCTTCAGCACTCAGCTTTCTTGCCACCATCCTTGATATAATTCCAGGTCAATAAATACACCGTGAAAAAGAATGAATTCCTGGAACCTGGGAACACAGAGGTGGGCAGGGAGGAAATATGACCCTGTTCAAAGACCTGCACTGAAGCTGCATTGGCAAGATTATTTTTAGCATCTCATATTGCAGTATCCTGTACTTTTGAAGAATAAAAGAAATAATGTTCTTTTAAATATTTTCTTAAATAATATTTTTAAAATATAATTGTCTGCAGAAGGAGAAGGTGTTGTGAATTCTACACTGCACTGGTCACTTGCATCAAATATCATTAGTGTAGTTTGACCACTGTCAGCAATGTTACAGTACCATTCAAGCTATGTGCCTAGCATAAATAGTCATCTTGGTGCCATCTTCTCAGTCCGAGGTACTGGTGGGAGGTAACACACCTCTTTTCACTCTATTTTTCACCTACCAGGCAAGGTATCTGAGGGGATATGCTCCAGCAGCATGTGAATATGGGGGAAGGAGGTATTCCTTCAGGTCTTCTCCTCTTCATCTGCTCCTGTCCTTTTAGGAGCACTTTTTTACTGCACATGGTATGGATGGATGGTTTCGCTAATCCCTCAGAAGGTGGACTAGAGACATTTTAAGACAAACCCATTTTTTTCAGCTTTTATTCTAACACAATGACAAAATTTGTCCAAATGGCAGTTGGAAAAAGGGTGATGGCAATTCTCCTTTGAAAGCAGAGTAACTCAGCAAAAATTAAAACCATAAGTTTTTACAGGACGGGGAAAACAATGTTTTCTTATCTGTCTACTTTTTTATGCCTATTTTTTAAAGGCCTGTTGAACTCATGTGAAGAGAGAAGAATTTTCTGAAGTATAGCTACAAGATACTTTAAAATGATAGTACTTCTAAAGCAGCCAAAAAGGAGGGGTCACTAACAGATCTTCATCCAAAATTACGTATTGGACTCTGTACACAGACTTCACCCAGAAAAGTACCTACTTGACATATCATGGACCAAACCATATCCCAGTGACCTGTCCGTCCTGGGTATGAATATGTTTAGGGTGCATTAAGAAAGTTGTAGGAGTTACTCATAAGGCTATATATGTTGCTGAAATGTGCATATCATTAGACTTTATTAAAATAGAACAAAAGAAAGGTGTTTCATTTAAAATCGGTCCTGCAAAGTGAAAGATACTTTTTGGTAAGGGTGGATCAGGTTTTAGTGCTACTCGTTGTCACGCTCATTTTTTAATTTCTTTCTTTCCTGGCATGTGTTCAGATTGTGCTTGTTGTATGCACTTGAGGTGATAACTTTAAATGATCTTCTGATTAACCTTTGTCACCATGGAAATAAACAGTTTAACCTGTTCAGTATATTCAGAAAATATTTTAGATGTATAAATAATCACCCTGTTTTGAAAGAAAATATTGCTTTTTTCAACTAAAATCTAGAAACCCTCTTTTTTCAGTTTAAACACTGAAAAAATGTATTAACTTCAGTACTAATAATGATTTTACAAGTAGGTTCTATAATACAACCTTTCACTTAACACCTAAGAAATAAACCATGATTGTCCATTTTAATATCCCTATAATCTGTCAAAATACAAAATTTCCTTTAATATAATGAAAAAGAAAAAGCCCACTAAAGCAAAAATACGTTCCAATGAATAAATCTGTGTGCAACAGATTTTAACATCCTTAACAAAGGTGGCTGCAATTTGCTATAATTATTTTGCATATATAAAAGCACACGCATATACATATGTATACATATATATGTATGTACACACATATATTTATAAAAGATATTTAATCTTAAAACTGTATTTGAGTTAGCTTAAAAATCAAGAGACTTTGAGAAGGCTTTCCTTTTGAAACAGGCCCCAAGGTACGTGCATTGATTGTGGTATGCTGCATGCTGGAACAGTGTACAGTACATGCATGATTGATTTTACTGCAAAGGAGATAAAATTATTTTCTCCTATTTTCAGATTTATCTTTTCTGAAGCAGATATGTTTATTTGTTTATTAGGCAAGATAGGACAGGTTTTTCCTGTTGCTGGGGAATTCTTTCTCTGTTCTGTGACCTGAAACAAACATATCTGTTCTCAATTTAAATAGTTTATGCTGTCCAAACTGCATGCCACATTAATCAATATTGCTCAATATTTTTTAGTAGTGAAAAAAATTTCAGTAGTTTTTGTCTTTAATTCAGACTGGTAAATGCTGAATCTAGCAGATGGTGTGGAATCAGGAACTCTCATTCAACAAAAATTAGATTCAGATCTTGCACATCTTGAGATTCATTGTTTCAAACACTTGCGAACTGGACCCTGCTCTTTATTTTCTTCTAAAAGATATCAAACCAAAGATGCAAAGATGAAAAGAGTCTTTATTCAAGGCTTTGTTCAATTATCTTTACTGCAGTATTTCCAAAAGTTTTTGGAACAGTAAGAAAGTATATGAGTTTGCAGTTTTATGATTCTTCAAGAGTATTTCATGAATAATTCACACTTTATATGCACATTCTTTGGTCGTGACTTTACACATTGATACGTAGCTTGAAGAGAAGGACTGTATTGCCTTAACTGCATGTTTACGCTAAGTAATTCCACATAGTTTAAATTCAGCAGTGAGCTGCAGAATAGTTCTTTTAATTTGGGATATCAGGAAACATATGCTAAATTGAGAGTGCAAATTAAATGGCATAAAGTCAGTATAAAAGGACCTTTATTAGAAGCAATGTCAGGCCTCTGAGCCAGTCTGCTGGGAAATCAATTGAGAAGTCGCTTGAGAACCTGTATACTTAGGCAGCTAATAAAAGTATTGTGGTTTTTTCTGATGAAAAACCTGGTTCCTGAGTGTACACCATATATTAGATTTTTGAATTATGCAAGTTCTCAATTGTAATAGCATAACATATGTTTCCCCCCTCTTATTAATGTTCTTTCACTTGTATTTTGTTTAAATATCCTCTAAACATCTTCCTCCCTCCATCTCCTTCCTTCCTCCTTTTCTTTCTGTCTGTTTTTCCTTTTTTGAATGTAATTCAGATAAATATTATCACTAAAGAAATAGTAGCAGAAATATGACTTCTTTTAATGTAACCAAATATGAGAAATAACATATTGTTACTATGAATTATTGCATTTAGAGGTAAATACACACCATATCACACTGTTATGTCTATCCATGCATGGATGTGTGCATGTAGAGTTGACTCTACAGAGAAGGTAATTTAGAGAAAAAGTAGTTTTATAAGATGTACTATTAATGTTTTATTTACATTACTATCATTCATGATTAAATTAGAAAAAATTCAAAGAGAAAAAATATATATAAACAAGGGAGTGACATTTTACGACTTTGATTTTTGACTATACAGACATTAGCTGAGTAGGTGAAATTGTGTTGTAATGGAATTTCAAACCACTAGCTTGCTGTTTTCATGTAGCAAAAAATGTATAAAACTATTCTGCATAGGAATCTTTAAGAAATAATGTTTTAACTGGTGACTGTAAGGCTAATCCGAAGAATCTAAAGGAAAAGAGGCCCGTTTCTACTTTGTGATGTTTAAATAATTCAAAATTATGTCTGAGGCATACTGAAGTAAATTGATAAAAATATGATGCTTTTGAAAATGTTTCAAAGATTCAGAGAAGGAAACTAGACTTACCATCGTGTTTGAAGGCCTCTGAAAAGTGATAGAGGTTTGTCGGGGAGTGGTAATTTTGGGCAGCTCCTCTCCAGCCTGGTGAAGATACGCTTCCTAATGAAGGACTGCTTAATCGTGGTCTGTTCCTTGAATTAAAGGAGGCTAAAGGTGAACTACCAGATTTGATTCTCAGGATAGCAGCGTATGAAGTGGGGAGACCAGGCACAGCTTCTGAATATTCTGGGAAAAAACCAAGAAGTGAACATTGAATAAAGATAAAATCTATCACTTTTCAAAACAATATTTAGTTATTCAGTAGAAAAGTAGAAAAGCTTTATCTAAAATAGGAGTGTCAGAGATGCCCCAGACTCATGAGACAAGGGACTCAGCTTCTAGACAGAACTGGGTAGCAGCATAGAGATCAAAGACAGAAAATTCCCCTACAGTTTCAACACAGTATAAAAATCATGTGATTATTAAATTTCTTACTTATGGTAATATGAATTTTCAATATTTTTAATTCTATTTCTATGACCCTAAGTCACAGTAGAAGTCTGCCAAAGACACCTTCTTTCCTTCACAGCCTTTGTATGTGCAGTGCAGAAACACTGGTTGAAGCTAAATATGATCCTCAACACTATTCTGCAAGTCAAGTGAGCTAGCTAAAGAGCCGAAGAGCCCATATATGCACAAACATCTCTCCCAAAAACATGCACGTGCCAAAGCCACCTCCTTTCCTGTCTCTGCAACTTCCCTTTTTACCATTTCTGCCTGTATTTAAAAATTTCAGTGTCTACGAATAAAGAGTAGTGCCCAAGTGTTTGGACTGTGTATAATACGAAATGTAAAAGCAATAAATAAAGTATATTATTATAATAGATTAAAAATATCACTCAGGAGTTTCAGGAACAAAGCAAGCACAACTATGGAAATCAATAGTCCTTAACATGCAGCAGTCTTAAGGAGGTGAGAAGAACATTTTAAAATACGTTCATATAGATGAGCAAAGGGAGTCAGACTGCATGTCTTAAACTTATCACATTAAATGTTTAATGCAGAACAGATATCTTTCTTGTGAGAAGAGAAGGAAGAAGTTCCCTGGGGAATATGGACATAAAGGAAAGGGACAAAGCTCTCTGACGCAGTCTACATCAGAGGATGGAAACACTCTGGTGAACGTAGCAGTTCTGCTGGCAGGATAGCTAATTAGTTGTACTCTAAGTGGTCATTGGACACTGTGGAGCTCCGCAGATCCTCACGGCTCAGATCTTCTGATATCCCCAGGGTTGCTGATATCCTCCCAGGAAATGCTGCTGGAAATGGGCAGACTGGGATTCAGTCCTGTTTTTCTCACATGGAACTGGGATGTGGCCAGATTGTAGCTGGTAACAAGGATGCAAGGCACCACGCAAAGGACTCTTGCTTTGAAAATACAGCACATCTCTCTCTCTTTTAAATGCACATCTTCTAACCCGAGGTGAACAAATGATCTGTAAGCTATGTGAGATGGACAAGGAAGCAGAAAGAAAATGCTAGATTAAAAAGTATGATGTCACAGAACTATTCCTGTGTATATCATAGAATCATAGAATCATAAAACCATAGAACGGTTTGGATTGGAAGGGACCTCAAAGATCATCTAGTTCCAACCCCCCTGCCATGGGAAGGGACACCCTCCACTAGACCAGGTTGCCCAAAGCCCCATCCAACCTGGCCTTGAACACTTCCAGGGATGGGGCATCCACAGCTTCTCTGGGCAACCTGCTCCAGTGCCTCACCACCTTCATCATAAAAAATTTTTGTACTTATATCTAATCTAAAGATGCCTTCCTTAATTTTAAAACCATTGTCCCTCATCTTATCACTGCATGCCCTTGTAAAATGGCCTCTCCAACTTTCTGTATATTTTTATACATAAAAACTATTATACAATTCTAAAAGTGATACATATTTGGTATACAAGATCCATTTCTATAGTATTTACAAAAAAAAAAAAAAAAAAGTGGAACCAGTGGTCATTGCTGTTGGGAAGACTTTCCTCCAGTGTGCACACAGACATAGAAGAAATAATACACACTGGAAGGAATTCTACTTTATAATAAAAAAAAAAAAAAAAAAAAAAAAAATAGCAGACATGCCTTTGGTCCAAACTTTACAACACAGCATAATAAGCCTTAATAAGATTTCCAAAGGAAACATGATTACAACCACATCTATAATGAATGTACTGTTCCTTGAGTATTTTCTGCAGATACAGTCACTTTTCTATTTTCAGCATGGTGTTTTAGCTCTATGCTATTTACCCTATGGCAAAGGACATGAATTTGGGAAAATTTTATGTCAGTACTTTTTCAGCAAATGATACATACTTTGTGTGACTGAAATGTGGTATTATTAGGCTATTAAATGTGCTATATGCCATACATATATCAGGAGTAAAACTCTAATGTCTGAAGACCTTTTAAACATTGTAGTCCCTTTGTTGACCACAGAAGATAATTCTTTAGATGATGTTCCCAAGTATATCAGATATTCCAGTTTGAGAATGTTCAAATAATTGTTATGTCATTTAATTGGGAAAATTATGAAACAGTCTTCCTTGATGTGTAGACAAAAGGGCTTCCTGTGCAAGCTAGAGTGTGGGCTGTATATTTTTTCTTTTGCAAAGAAATGGACATTAGAAATCAGAAATTAAATACTAACACTAATAATCTTGATTCTTAGATAGACCATTTAATATAGCTTCTCTGTTCCTATTGCCCTGTATTGTCAGCTTGGAAAGTGGGTCGAGCAAGAACACAACTCTGCATGTTTCTACATACACATGTTATTTTGTAATTCTTCCTTTTGTTTTCAATAGTATATTTTTCATTTCAATGACATACTGAGAACAAAATGCAGTCAGGCTCCTGCTCCTCTAAGCAACCTGCCGCTTAGCTCTCCTCCTTGCTGTCTCTCATTGTCTGCCATCTCCACCTGCTTCCATAAAACTCTCTCAGATGACCTTGCTCACAGGAGAGGAACATCCTTCTACCAGGTTCTGCTGTCACTCAGCAAACAAGTGAAGGCAAATAAGCAGCTTTCCTCCCTGCTGCCCACCCACCCAAGAGAAGCAAAAAGCAGTATGCATGTATAAAGTTATAAACAAACACATCAAAAGTTGTATCCTCCATTACACCTAATTCATTTACCACCAGGCTGAATTGCAGATTATACACAGAAGGGAGACCAAAATAACCATTAATCCTTTCAAAATTATAGTATGAAATACTTTTTATTCTTTTTAATTGAAGAGCATGCTAACTTACTAGATGATGCATACTACAGTTCCTAGTAATCTTGAGCTAACAAGTACTCCTGACCTAATTAACTTGGGATCAGACTTTACGTCATTAGGGTGAGTGAGTGGAACAGCTTCCAGGCAGAGGTACATACCTGGAGGGGAAGGAGGTTTGAGGAGGTGCAGGAGTCAGACAAATGTGGAGGACTAAGCAATAAGTGGGACTGAAAAAAGGAAAAAGTACAATAGCGAGACTCATTCCAGACTGCCTAAATTTTGCCAACGCATCACATTGCTAGAGAAAAGTAAATAGAAGCCATAGTGAAACCTCTGGTGGTATGCAGCCTCTTTCTGCACTTGAATCAAAGTGCAGTTTTTGCTAATGTAATATTTCTGACTTTTAGGCTATAACTGTCCTGTTTCTTTGCATACATAACCCAAAAGCTACTCCAGGAAATAGGTTTCAACAACCCTGAAATAGCTTTGATGACTTTTTTTTTTTTGCTGAAATACTATGTGTAGGCAGCTTGGTGAAATGAACTTGTTCTGTGCTGCTTCATCAAGTCAAGACGACTGTAATTCTTTTCCTACTTAAAAAAGAAGAAATACATTTTAAAATTCTTTATTATCCAGTTGAATAGGGAACACTCGTTCCACAGTAGTAAATCCAGGATTTGAAAGAACAAAAGAATCAACATGATCTCAGATGGCATGAAGGTAAAGTACCATGGGAAGAAAGAGAAGGAAAGGATACAAAAGTCACTCCACATGCTGAAAAGGTCCTTCAGTAACGGCAGTATTTCACAAGCTGGTTTCTGACCTTTCATGGTATAATTGTTTTATTTGGCTGGGATTAGGGATCAGTGTGAAACTTCACTCTGACTCTGGTTGCTTTGTCATGCTCATGGGGATGCTGTATCGGAGTAAAGCTTCTCTTGTAAGACATAACTGGAAATGGTTAATAAATTATACATAAGCAAATATTTCTTGTTTTGTTTACTGAAAGCCTGTAGCCTGTGATCATTACTGACAACTTGAGCAGAAATCACGCTTACCTGAAAACAAATCCCACTTCCTAATCCAAACATTTGCCTCCAGAGATTTAGACTTCTGAACTGCCTAGTTGCAGTGGCTTAATTAGAATATATTTTTATTGGACTACTATTTACAATAAAATTATTCCTTTAATTTTGTTTGTATTAGACTTCTGAGACTTCGAAGAATAAATTTATTTTCCATTATTTAAGTATATGGTTAAACTGCTGGAGAGTAGTTGTTACTCTCCAATGTGTTTTTTAGAGAGAAATTCCATCAAAGACCTATAGGTAGCTCTCAAAACTCTGATGCACTTGAGCTTCACAATGAAATTATATTTTCTCTAACATCATTCTTAGAATTAACTTAAGTATTTGGGATGAAACATCCAAAGGTTTTTCAGCTGCAGGCAGACACAGATAAGGAAAATATAGGCCCAAATGTTAAAGATATTAAGCAACTAGAAACCAGATACAATAAAATCAGCAGCTTGGATTAGCCTTCATAGTTCTTTGCACTAGAACTACCAGATTTATAGTCATCTTAACAACAGCATGACAGTTTTAAGACGGAATATATTGGTTTATTCCACATGCATATTTTCTTAAATGTGATTTCCAACAGCAAATCATGATTTGAATTAGTTTTGGTAACATTTTAATGAATCTATGTCATCTCATTAAATTATTCATGCATCTTTTATTATTTCCAGCACATGCTGCTGTTCAGCCTTACTTTGGTCAGATTCAACACAATGAGGAAAACCAGCACCACAGGTAATAGAGAAGCTGTCTTCTACTGCTTACTGAGGCTTTTTTTTTTTCTTTTAGAAAAAGAAAAATTATGAATTTCAAGATAATTTGAAAGAAATTTAGTCCTATAATAGCTCTATCAGGTTCAATTCGACTTCATTTCATGTGTGGGAGAACATTTTATGTGGGAGAACTAAGCTGACTGTGAGAGAAAGGGTGTCTTTTCCCACAGGATGGCATATGCTTATACGTGTTCCGTAGGTACAGTCCATGGGTACAAATATAAACCACAAATACTATCCTGCTATATTTTATCTGACAGGTTTATTTAAAAAGGCAAAACCTGTGTCAACATAACAACAATGGTACTATGTAATTTGACCAAAATACATTCATTCTTCAAATAGAGGGAGATGATGAGGCAAACTCACTGAATCCATCCCCAAAACTTTTTTTGAAAACAGTCTTTGTAGTGTTGGAAATCTATGGAGAGTAAAGGATTCTGACTCTTGGGGTGATGTTTTGTTTTTCCTTCACTCCTTTTTTTTTCAAGTGACTCCTGGTCAGTTACTAACTCATTGACATTTCTCCACTATCTAATTAAAACGTAGTCTATCAGCCTTTCTTATAATACTTGCAAATGTGACCTTCATTTGTATATTTTTGCTAGCTAGCATGTTTAATCAAATGTCACTAAGAATGCTAACCCATTTTTTTCATTGTAACTTTTAATTACATTGTTTCAGTGGAAGTGTTCAGTCTTCTAAGCTTACAAATATATCTGCCTTCATTCTGCAAACTGGATTGTAGAACAGTCACTCCTCAATTTTTTTAAACAGAAATAAGTTTTCTGTCTTGTCCTGAACATGCACATCGGTTTCCTTTTGAACTGCTGAATGATGCATACCTTGGCAATAACCTGAGAGAGATATGCAAAAATAGTAGGAAACTCTGTTGATAAGGTGCCCATCCAGGGCATCTCCTTTTGAGACCTTGGATTACTACTAAAACACAGCAACATGTTTTTCTGATTAAATGAGATAACTGTAACAAAAAAAAAAAA
>VXBL01009723.1:11681-89892 GCA_013400195.1 Aramus guarauna
AAAAAAAAATCCAAACCAAACCAAAACCAAAACCAATCATCAAATAAAACAACCAGAACATAATAAAGGAAAAAGTGGAAGCCAGCAGACTTTCTTGAGAACTGGTTAATGCATCTGATCCTCCTCAGCACACTCAATACTGTGTGTGGTTTCATTTATGTGTCAGAGATTTCATTTTAAAGATGCCATTATATCCTAACAATTACAAAAAACAACAGACAATGCAACAACATATGCAGACAACCATCAAAACCAAACCAAAACAATCAAAAAGACTGAAACCTTCACAGAAACCTCATTTTAAACATATGGAATCTGGATGTCTACATGTGAGCTAGTGAGGCTGGGTTCACTTCACAGGTAGTGAGGAGGAAGAGGAACATGGCATGTGATGTGATGAACATGCTCAGTAAATAGCTACTTTTTCTCATAGACTTTAAAAGGACAGTGAGTAGCTGCGAGGTCAACATTTCAACTTGTTCAGATGTCCGTTGTCTTAGTCCTCTCATCATAAATCAGTCAAGCTTCATTTGTGTCTCTTCTGCTCAAAATTTCCCATTGTTCTGGGGAGAAGTGAAGATCAAGAGATTTGAATTGTTTTCCAAAGCAGAGGTGGGGGGATATTTTAGAAGCTGGAAGTTCTCAAGGAAAATATAATGGTGATCTTCATCAAAATTTTTCACCACAGATTTGATAGTATGGGAAAGGGAGAAAATGAATCTCTTTAAGATGGTTTTTCATTGGGGAAAAGAAATCTTTTTGCCAAGGCTTTGGCCAAAATAAGTAAACCTTCAATTCAAGAATTGTTCTGTTGAACTTTTCAGTAGTCCAGTGTTCAAGGAAGATACAAAATAATTTAATCTGAAAATCCAAAATAGACTTTATAGAAATTGCTTTTTTTCTTAGAAATCTGCTAGTACAAGGTGGTAAATTTGAGAACATAGAATACTATGGGCAGATATAGAAAAAATAAAAATAACTAGGGATATATTTTGTTTTCCTTTGAAGTAAAGGGAAAGTGCTTTGAAGACTTAAAGCATTGACTGAAAGTTAGTAAAGAATATTTCCAGTGACTATTAGCAAATGAATCAGCAAGTTTGGAATATTATACTGTTAGAGCTAATTTAAATGCGATGAATTTTTATGAGGAATTATTTTGAATAATATAAAGATGCTTTTGTAGAGTTAGTCATTGTTTCCCTTCATACTGAAAAAACAATCTATTTTCCATCTTACTTCCACTTCATACTCATAATGCAGCAAATAAATGACTCAATATACGCCCAATTATTCCCAGTTTGCATCCAAAATATAACATCCACCAGATCAAACAAAATATACTTTAAAGTATAACACTTTCAGCTTACAACTGCAATAATAAAAAGAATAAATGTAATAATATATTCCAATTATGGAAGAATATTCATCCAAAGTAAGGTAGTTTTAATCTGAGAAAAGTACTTTGAGATTATTGTCATATTTTTTCTATCAAAATACTTAATATTTTCTCTTTCAAAACCTGATAATATAATATACAGATTATGACTAGTTAGGGTATGTTTCTGCCATAACATAGCCTTCAAACACAGTGATTATGTTTTGCACTTTTTTCAAATTCACTGAAATCATGTAATGAAAAGTGCTTTTCAGATGTAAAAAATATAAAACTCTTCCTTGAAAACTCTTCTCATGAACTTATTGAAGAAAAATTTAACTCCAAATAATAATAAAAAAGCTATATAATGTATCATATTCCATCTAGCCCAGTATTTATTACTTCTATTTTTGCACTCTTTAAGATGACAGATGTGTCTGATACTTCACCAATGCGTGGAATTTTTCTGCCTGTTTGTCTAATAAAAGGAGTTTTAGGCCAGCTTAGTATGAAAAATAACACTCAGAGCAGACAGTATAGATAGCTGAGGGCATCACTATTCTCATGTCACCCAAGAAAGAGAATGTAGATATTAGCTTCTTCTGTATATCGTGATCTTTGGCCTGAAGGAGTAGTGTTCCTTACTAGGTGTAATTTGTAGGTATATATGCAGAAGTGCCCCTAACTATTTCTTTGTTTGTCAATTTTTAGATGTACTTCACTGTCCTACTTCTTCAGGTACTTTTCATACCATATTTTTCAGCTCAAACGTGACGTATTCTCTAGCAGGAAAGTATGGAGCGTTACTAATGTGAGATCCATAGATTAGCCTACACTGCATGCTTTTAATTGAAATCTTAACTTATTTTCCCCATGGCTGATGATCATCAGAGTGAGCTGTCAATTCTGAATGTGAAGGGAGAACCAAGTACCAAAGGTCAACTATTTCAGTACAAATCAATTAAAGTAATTAGATGGATAGAAATCCTTATTTATAGCCCTTCCTTCCTACAGCAATATGCATATCAATGTTAGGTGGACAACAATAGATCAATCTACAGCAAAGGAGAAATTTGTAATTGACATTGTTAATATAAAACACTTGATTAAATTATTAATACTATCATGAAAAATGAAGCAGTCAAAATCTTAATAATCGGTGTATGAAGAAAGCTACCTGCTGATTTTCTTGGCAATGGAAATGTTTACACTTGTAAAACAATGTTTTTTTTAAGAGGTCACAGAGCTCCTTGGCCAGGAAAACATAATCTAGGACGTTTCTCACTTTTCTGAAAGGTTGTGAAACAAATCCTGAACTAACTTGAAAATACCAGTTTGTCTGCTGTTGCTCAAACACAAGCTCTGGTACTGCCTTCAAACTACCAGATGTTGCTTTCAAAAACCACATTTCTGCTTTCTCCTATGTCCTTCAAACAAGGAATTAGCTTCCCATAAACATCTTTACTGCTATCTTATTGCATTCACCCAAAACTACACCTGAAAGCTTGCTTGGTGATGCGGGTGCATCCAGGCCAGCTGGATAGCTGGTGTGAGAGTTGTTATTGCTTCATATTTTCTGGTGTGCTCATTAGACTTCCTCTTTGGTCTGCTTTACACAGTAACCTTGGTAGCAAGGACTATGTCTCTTTGCTTGCAGTTTTACCTGTCAGTAAAACAGGACCCCTTGCAACCATGGATCAAATGGCAGCAGAAGCAGTGCTGGCTCCAGATTGGTGTCTGGTGTCACTGGTGCAGTGACTGGGCTAAAAAGGGGCCCTGGGACATGGGCAGGGTGGGGGAAAGCCCTAGCTAGGCCAAGAAGGGTCACTCAAGCCTAGCAGCTCCCTTTCCAGCAAGGTGTGCTTCACACCTTGCAGAGACCTGAGCTCAGCAGGGACCTGTCATGGAGTGGTCTAGTTCCTGTGGGACAGCTTAAGGCTATTTTAAGGGATGTAGAGCCAGGGCAGGGACAGGGACAATACAGGGACATGACATGGGAGGCTTGGGTCTGGGGGGGCATTCAGGCTGCCTGTGAGGGAGTGATGGCAGGCTGAGGAGGGGAGGATGGGAGATCTGGGTTCAGGCTTGACCAATGACTCTTGTGGTTTATATATTATAACCAGAACCACAATTCAGCCTGTGATCTTAGAATCATAGAATCATTTAGGTTGGAAAAGACCTTTAAGATCACCAAGTCCCACCATTAACCTAGCACTGCCAAGTCCACCACTAAACCATGTCCCTAAGCAGCACATCTACACGCCTCTTAAATACTTCCAGGGATGGTGACTCAACCACTTCCCTGGGCAGCCTGTTCCTATGCTTGACAACCCTTTCGGTGAAGAAATTTTCCCTAATATCCAATCTAAACCTCACCTAGTACAACTTGAGTTCATTTCCTCTTGTTCTATCCCTTGTTATTTGGGAGAAGAGACCAACACCCACCTGGCTACAACCTCCTTTCAGGTAGCTGTAGAGAGCAATAAGATCTCCCCTCAGCCTCCAGGCTAAACAACCCCAGTTCCCTCAGCTGCTCCTAATAAGACTTGTGCTCCAGACCCTTCACCAGCTTCATTGCCCTTCTCTAGACATGCTCCAGCACCACAATGTCCTTCTTGTAGTGAGGAGCCCACAACTGAACCCAGTACTTGAGGTGCGGCCTCACCAGTGCAGAGTACAGGGAGACAATCACTTCCCTAGTCCTGCTGGCCACACTAGTTCTGATATAAGCCACAATGCCATTGGCCTTCTTGGCCACATTCAGACTATTGACCCGCACCCCCAGGTCCTTTTCTGCCGGGTAGCTTTCCAGCCACTCTTCCTGAAGCCTGTAGCCATTGCATGGTATTGTTGTGTTCAATCTTTACCATTGAAATGCAGATTTACTAACAATATACTGAAAACAAAAAAAGGTATTATAGTATATGTATATGAATGAAAAGTGTTTATTTAAAAAGAAAGGAGGCTACTGCTTCATCTCCCATCACCAGGCAGAGCTTTCACTAAGGCATAAGCACACTTCACTATTCAAACACCTTCCCTGTCTTCAAACCTACAGTGGATGGAAGAAATTAAAAGTTAAGAGAATTTAGCCACTTATTTAAGAGAAACTACTGGAAATTATTTTAAAAACATATTATTACTTTTTATACATCATAATAAGTGTAGACATCTTTTCATGTTTGGATGAAAGAATCAGTGACTTTTTCATAAAAGTATGGAAGTACCATGAACAATAAAGTCATGAGGGTTTCCTGAAGTAATGAAAGATGAATATAGCTTCTGAGAAAAGATCAGGTATTAATAAGACAGAAAAACTAGAATTTGACAGGCTTATGTAATCTACAAATTAAGATTAGTTTGGAGAGATAACAACTGTACAGTGTATGATTTGTTTAAAGAATTATGCAAAATTTTCTTTTATTATAAGGGAATGCCCACAGTTTGGAAGCTGTGCAAGTAAACAGAGATCAAATTAACATTCAATGTAATGAGTACAAGAGCAAGAAATTCTAGCAGTGCTTAATTAAAATAATAAAATAATGCACTAAAAGTTTGCCAATTAACATTTAGTTTTTGAGAAGGATCAACTTTACTTTGACATAGAAATTTGTGGATAAGCTTTTGATTAGCACAGAGACATTTATGATTCACAGCTAAAATAAAGCTTTCTTTAAATTGCAAAGTTAATTAAAGGTTACCTAGGATAATGTAAGTTTTTCTGTTCCCTGTGATACATGGTCTTACATATTATCCCAATTCTGTGTGTTTATGTGTCCAGTGGAAGCAGACAGTCTTTCATCCCCTTTAAAATATCTATCTCCTGGTTCAAAGCTTTTTTTTGGTTTTTGAGGCAGCTACTGTATTCTTCCCTACCCTTGGGTCCTTCCCTAGTTCTCTGTGGTTTGCTTTAGTGTTCGCTAAATATTTTACAGTGCACTCTCCACCTTGGCTTGCATCTTTGAGACTTTTATGTGGCTTTGTTTTCCCTTAGGAATCCTATGAATTAATCACTGGATGTATTGTCAGTGTAAACAGTTATTGCTAGCAATTAAACAATCCTTACACACACAGAGTTGTTGCCAGAGTGAAATTCATTCTTGTGCTCTGGACAAATATAGTGGAAAAGCATTTCTTAAGCATTTTTGAATATTTAAAGTAGCACATAAGTCTACAGACTGTTAAGGACAGTAAGAATTTATGCTGTTTCTGAAATGTTTTCAAAAATAATAAATCAAATTACACCCCCCACCACCACCACCTTATTATGATGGATGTTATTCCACCGTCCTTCTGCATAGAAACAACAGTTCCATGGGAAGGTACATGCCGAGACTCACTTCTTGTTGTCTTTGATATGTACTGATAGAGGTGAATACACAAACCTTTCAAAACACGCAAAATTCTTTGCAGTGAAATGAATTAGAGTGCACCGTGCAGGGATTTGTATTCGCTTAGGGTAAAACCATAATGCAAACACATCTGCACACTGTTTTCCTAAACTGGAAATAACTTTGTTGTGCTAAATCTTTAATATTCCATAGTCGCTTCAGGTGATTCTTAGTTCTCCTCTGTGTTCATGGTGGTTGTTTTTAAGCACAGGATCTAGTGCCCGCTTGAGTGCATTTCCAACTATAAGCCTATTCTGGTGGTAAGCCTGGCACCCTCAATGAAGTATTGCAAATTCAAAGGAAAGCCATCAAAAGACAGATTAGCAGCTATTTGAAGGACACAGACTTGACTGTTCATACAGTCCTTTCTAATGGAAAAAAGAGAGGCTGTACAGCTGATCTCTAAAAAGGTGCAAATTATTTAAAAATAATAATAGGAGTACTAAGATAATTTCTTAACACAACTGTTTTGTTACACAAACAAAACAAAAAGTGCACTTTAATAAGGAGCTACCTAGTGGTTTTCTAAACTTTAGAAACATGATAATTTTAATTTTCAAGTTCAGCAATAGATTTTATGGATTTGGGGGAAAAAAGCCCCAAACAAATTATCAAAGTTTATCTCACTCAGAAATTTAGCAAAATAGTCCTAAATAGTGCTTCCATCAAATGTTTGTAGAAGCTACAGTCTGAAAAGACCTAACTTTGGCAAAATAATACCATATAAAGGTGAAAAAAAGGACCTTGTCATGACAACATGAAATATTAAGGCAATATTTATAGTTCTGTTTGCAAGCAGAGAGATAACTTTCAAAGTTTGATTAATTGCGACAGGTAAGAAAGAGCAGAAAATTGACTATAAACTCAAAACAATATAATATTTGATAATATTTTTAAAGGAATACAGATGTCCAGGCTTTAGTCCCATTTTCACAGAATTATTTAAGCTTACAGAGTCTCATCTACAGTGCTGCTGTATATTGTGGGTTTGGGGCCCAGGAGATTTCTCTGTCCCAGGCCCCTGGAGCCAGGCTGGTGTGATCCTGTGACACCAGGTCCAGGCATTAGCAAGACTGAGTGTTTATCCCCAGTGCAAACACACACACACATGCACACTAGACAGTCAATGCTGGACATGAGTGTATGAACACAAACAGGGTAGTGCCTTTATGGGCAGCACCTACACACCAGCAGAACAGACGTTACCCTCACCTAGGAAAACAGGTCAGAGTAGGGTTTAATAGGAAGGCAATACAGAATGAGACAAGCAGGGGCAGGGAATGGCCAGATGAGTGTACCGACCAGCAGCTTATCTGTACCCAGCTGTCCCTTTTATCACAGAATCACAGAATGGATGAGGTTGGAAGGGACCTCTGGAGGTCATCTGGTCCAATCCCTCTGCTACAGAAAGGCCATCTAGAGCCACATGCTCAGGACCATGTCCAGATGGCTTTTCAATGTCTCCACGGAGAGAAACTCCAGGGACTCTGTCCATGGTCACCCTCACAGTGAAAAAGTGTTTCCTGATGTTCAGAGGGAACCTCCTGTGTTTCAGTTTGTGCTCATTGCCTCTGGTCTTGGCACTGGGCACCACTGAAGAGAGCCTGGCTCCATCCTCTTTGCACCTTCTCTTCATCTATTTATAGACATTGATGGGCTTCCCCTGAGCCTTCCCTTCTCCATCCAGGCTGAATAGTCCCAGCTCTCTCAGCCTTTACTCATAGGAGAGATACTCTAGTCCTTCAGCATCTTCATGACACTTTGTAGAACTCTCTCCAGCATGTCTATGTTTCTTTTGTACTGGGAAGCCCAGAACTGGACACAGTCCTTCAGCTGTGGCCTCACCAGCGCTGAGCAGAGGGGAAGGATCACCTCCCTCCACCTGCTGGCAATGCTTTGGCTCATGCAGCCCGGGAGAGCATTGGCCACCTTTGTGGTAAGTGCCCATTGCTGGCTCATGTTCAACTTGGCGTCTATCAGGACCGCCAGATCCTTTTCTGCAAGGCTGCTTTCCAGTGGGGTGCCCCCCACCATATGGGTCAATGGTACTTTAACTGAAAGTCTACATTTCTCCAATCCTCTGAGAATTCAGTAAGAATGTTCAGATAGGTATTAAAAGTTAATCCTCGAATAAACACATGTATACGGAATTCTTTGCTCTCAAAGATCCAAAGCATCAGTGTTTTGTGTAATGGGATTTAACATAGGGCAGAAAGGAGGTTTTCACCATGGTAGTAATATTAATTAATATTAGAAGCTTAATTCACTGCTCATTTAATATTAGCTACTTTCCAGCTGAGTGGTCCCCAACATATAGTGGTGCCTGGGGTTGTTCCTCCCCAAGTGCAGAATTTTGCACTTCCCCTTGTTGAGGTTACTGCCAGCCCATTTCTCCAGCCTGTTGAGGTCCTTCTGTATGGCAGCAGGACCCTCTGGCATTATCAGCCACTCCTCCTAGTTTTGTGTTGTCTGCAGACTTGCTGCGGGTACATTCTGCCCCATCATCCAGATCATTAAAGAAGATGTAAAACAGGACCCAAAGCAGTACTGACTCCTGGAGTACTCTGCTAATTACTGGCCTCCAACTAGACTTGACACTGCTGATCACCGCTCGCTGGGCTCAGCCATTTAGCCAGTTATCAACCTGTCCACTGTCTGCTCCTCCAACCCATACATCAACAGCTTCTCTAGGAGGATCTTATATGACACAAAGGCTTCCTGAACTCCAGGTAGACAATAGCCACTGCTCTCTCCTCTTCCACCAGCCATGATCCCCGGAATTATGTCCTGTGCTTTCTGTTATTGCAGGTTTGTTCCTCCCTAACCTACCTCTATCCCTTTCTTTCTCTGCATTAGGCCCTTCTCAGAAACCTCTCACAACTATATCTCCAGTCCCCCTCAAACATCCCATAGGTTTGCTCATTCCTGTGAGACCCATGATGACCTTGTTGCTCATCAGGTACAGTGTCCTGGCTGATCCTCTCCATGGGTACACCTGAGAGGTTCTTTCAGTGGCTCATCAGTCAGTCACTTGAGACCTTGGGTCTTTGGCATTGCTTCTGTTATCTCCTCTTCATTAAGGTTTGTGTGTCTAGATGTTTAATTTTATACTTTTCGTGTCTCTTGTCCCCGTGTTTTAAGGATAGAGCAGATAGCCTTACATTCCGCGTATCATTACAGCTCATGTAAGTGCAGCGTATTTCCCTGGAAAGCCTGTGAGAGTAATAATCCAACTAATGTTTTTCTGATTTCTTTTTTGGATGGGTTTCTCTTCTTCATTCACTATAGTGGGGCCTAGGGAGAATAGGTTTCCTAAATGTAGCCTTTGGGAATATTACTTTTATTCTCAGTGAAAGTCAATGACACCTATGTACCTCAATCAGGTTTAGAAGTTGGACTTTGATCAACCTCAGGCTATTTATAATCATTTAGCTTTCCAATAACTTTCAGAAAACTGAAGGATCCATTTTATAGGTATCATAAATGTCAATAGCATATAGGTGCCATATATACTTATGGTAATTTTTCATTATTATTGTTATTAAATATATATATATTGACAGCATAAAGAGGTTAGCCTTTTTGAGCAAACTGGAAAAGCTATTGTATGGATTTCCAGAGACTGAGAACACTAGTTAATAGATGAGAAGGCAAATATTATCTAAGTTGCACAAAAAAATTGGCAAATTATAGCTAAAAGATCTCAGCATTACAAACAGACCTCACATTTGGTCCTACAGGGTGTTTGAAGGAGGATGGAGGTCTGACGTCTCAAATAAAGACTCACAGTCAAAATGATTTGACAATTAATATCATAATGCAGCCCAACAAAATGCCCTGTAACATCATCCCATCCCATAGCGGGCAGTAACACACCTGTTTGTAGACTAGTCAATGACTTATTACAGCCCCAAAGAAATTATCCTGAGTGCTTTGCTTAATCTTTTCATAAAGTAATCAGGAAGAATTCATATTAGGAACTAACAAGAAGAAATACAATGTATGATCATTATAAAGCTAGAACCAAAGCATGTTTTTTTATTACTAACAGCAACAAGTCTAAAGAGAAAATTATGCCAGCAAGCAATGCTGTTATAAATTGGCACACAGGATTCTAATAAAACGTATAAATGCATTAGAGCCATCTATGTGGGAAACAAATCATCTGCAAGCATTGGCACTGTAACAGATGTAATGGGATTATAGTTGGAACCAGCACTGAAACACCATGACAGACAAACTTAGTCCCCATATGTACATCAAGCAAATAAGCAATGAAAATGTAAAATACAGCAGAGAAAAATCAGCACAATTGATTTTAGAAGTCACCACAAAGGACTTTTCTAAGGCAATCAGAAACATCTATTACATTTCAAAGTAGCATTAGTTTGCCAGGCACTTAGGGGAGAGTACACATGGGCAACAATAAGAAAAGACTTGTCATGTGTTGAATTATTTTGGCTTTATTGCTGATTTCCATTTCAAAAAGTAGTTGCCATTTTATAGACATGGAGTACAGCAGGAGTTTTTAAGATTTTGGAATCAGTCAAGGCTGTCTAAAATGTAGATACCTTTCCAGAAGAATTTATAATAGTTCTTTTTTGCTACAGTGTAATTTAGTGCTGTCATATAAGTAAATTTTTACGTATGAATAGCACAGAAGAGAAAGATTTATTCTAAGTCATCTAGTTGGTATATAGAACTTTACTGTAAATACAGTTAGTGTCACTCTCTTGAAGCCTGAGGTTATAGCTTTCATTTCAAACACCTCTCTATAAAGAAAAGATATTGAATCAATAAGCCTTGTCATTTCATGGGAATTTGCATTCTGTGGGTTTTATGTTCCCATCTAAGGTTTTGCATTACTAAATGGCAATGAATGTCAATCATGATAGTAGGGAAAATATCTTTGCTTACCTAAAATTTCCCTTAATTTGAAATAATAAAGTCCATAGAACTGTTATTCTGAGAGGTTTCAGCCAGTGTTGCACAAAGTCAGACAAGACCTATCAGTCACCAGTAGGAAGGGCATATTTTGGGATACACTTCCAGGCACATGGCTTACAGAGAAAAAACATTTCTGCCCAGTTTTGATTGAAAATAGCTTGATGGGAAAAGGCTACAATATCTACTAATGAAGCCTATGGGAAATATAACTTTTCAATAACATACAAAGACCTTTTTATGACAATGTCCACTTCTATTTGACTCCAGAACAGGTTGGATTTGTGGACCTTATTAGTCAAGAAAGTCAATTTCATGTAATTATATATTACTTGCATTCAGACTAGAGTCCATACAACTATGACGACAGAGCCTCCACCGTACTGCACACACTGGTCACCTAGGGTGGCATTCTGACACTTTGGCCTCCTAATTTCAGCAAGAAACAGTTATGTTTCTATTACATACGTTTTCATGTGTGTAACTTAGAATTTGCATTGTCAAACAGACAGATTTCTGTTTTGAGACCTTTGAACATTTACACAGCCGTTAGATAAATTTCAAATTGTCACCATCGCTGTGTGTGTTCAGATTTTGAAATTTTGCAAACTCTGCTAGAGCAAGGTTTTCACTCAAAGGTCAAGCAATGTTTTAAATATCTGTGTTGGCTTGTGTCAGGCATACAGAGACTTCCTAGGCATACTTTCAAAATTTTACTCTTGTCTGAAGGAATTTTACATTTTTGACAGTTACTATTTCAATATTTGGTTCTTAACCTCTATTTGAGCTGTTTGCCCTCCTGTCCTACAGGAAAATAGCATAAAGGCACATCTGGAAGGATTAGAGTATATTTTTGGCCTGGTTTCTTCTGTATTAATTTCACATCCCTTCTGTATAAATGAGCAAGGCTAGGTCCTGAGGATTATCTCCCTACAGCCTTCCATGAGGATGAACAACAAAAACATAGAAATTTTATTATTCATTTGCTTACATTTTTATCATCTCCTCCAGAGGGAGTGAACTTGAGCAGAGAAATGGCTCAAAATATTTTAGATCATGCAGCCTTCTCATTGTTCCCAAGGCTGAACTTTTTTGTCTCACTTCTTCCAATATAGCACCCACAGGCTCTCTCAAAGGAGGAAGGGCCTTACCAAAAGCTCTGATCCTTATTGCTGTATGGTATCTGTGTGGATCAGATATTTCTATGCTTCTGCTTTTAGCTGTCAGTACAGGATACAAGTTGAGTTTCTGAATGCTATAGCAAGTGACAGCAGGGAGGGGCTGTTTCTTTGAAAAGTCTTTTGAGAACAACTGATGCTGAATTTCTCCATTCTCTGTTCTTTGTTTTCTGCCAGTGAGTTTCTGGAAATCAGAACATTAGTGAGAATAAACTTTGTGGGCTGATGTGGACAGCAGAATCAAGGAGGCTCATCCATTTAATGTGCTTTTTAATGAGATTGACATTTACCCAAATTTTGCAATTTCCATTACTTCTTCAAAGGAAAAAGCAAGAAGGTGCTCTGAAATTGAAATTTGAAAATTGTTCTTGATTTTTTAAAATGGAAGAGTTTCTTGCATTTATGCTCATTATTAGCCAGTGGAACCAACTTTGAAGGCAAATCCTCTGCAGAAAGTGTGGAATTTTAAACTCCAGTATCACTTTCTTTTTTTTTTTTTTTTTTTTTTTTTTTTGCACATACATTCCCCATAGATGACTGACAGCAAAAGCATTGGAACCGGGAAAAGAAAGGGAATAAATAAGCGGAGGAGAGAAACTGCCAAATTTCAGGTTATGGAAGATATATATACTTAAGAAGAAAATGAAAGTGACTCGGTTGTCTCTCTTCCTTCACGATCACTTTATTCCTGCCAAGGGAGTAGAGCAGAAAAGAATATTGAAAGTGCAAAGAGAATCAGTAAGTCTGATCTAGTGAAACCAGAGAAGTTAAAAGAATCACAGTATATTACTGATAGTAACAGTAAGGATTTAAATCTGTCTGGTTCCATTTGTAATTTTGCTATCACTGGTAACAACAGAAACAGGAAAAAAACAGTCACCAGCATAATATTCCTGGACCTAGTAAAGGGTAATACGGACAAGATTGCACCCAGACAAAAAATAGAGGTGAGATGAAGAATTCTAAAAAGGATCAAAACTACACCAGCAGGTACACTGCATGGTACTTGGCCAAAACATCTGTTCTTTTGTAGAATCAGAACTGCCCGTTACGTTATTGATGAGCAGTCACTAACACAGCAAAAACAAATATCAGCTGCTGCTACTACTTTAACCTCTAAAAAGAGATGGTCCAGACTAAAAAAATAGCACCAACTCTCTTGTGCTTAGTCATTTAAAACATTGCTTGACCTTTGAGTGAAAACCTTCCTCTAGGAGAGTTTGCAAAATTTTGAAATCTGAATACACAGACCGATGGTGACAATTCTGAAATTTACCTAGGGGCTGTGTAAATGTTCAAAGGTCTCAAAACAGAAATCTCTGTCTGTTTAGAAGACAACACCAATTCTTCAGTATAGAGATTGCAGAGGAAAAGAAAGGTCTCTTACTGATGTACTCTGCTATGCTTGTAGTAGGATTTTCCACCACTTTCTTAGGCAATTCTCTTTGCAAAGATTTCTGCACCAGGTTATTTATACAGTTACACTGAGATAGCTGTGATTATGGCCACCATGTGGCTACTGAGTTGACTGAGAGCACAGGTGACCAACAATGACTTTTACTATCTCTGGGAACTTATTTCTGTAGAGCCTATAGAATAAAACTCTGCTCATCTCATCCCTTCTTGCCCAGATACCCCCTTTCTCCACACCTAATCAATATCTGCAAAACCTCATGACATGAGGGTTGGAAGTAGGTGATCTTTAGAGATCTGTCCCAACCCAATCCATTCTATGATTCTAGAAGCGGAAGATGGTGAAGAAGATTCAAGGATTTCTGATCAGATGGGCAGATCCCAAAGAAGAATCACACATGACATTATTGCTGGTCTCAGACTTCCATAAGAACCAATGATCAGTGATAATTTTGATGGAGATTTTGTCATATATAGTAGTGTATTCTAGAGACTACACTGATCCCAGTCAAAAACTGAGAGCCAGGATGACACAGAGGGAGTCTGCAGAAATCCACCCCGTTTTTAACAAAAGTTATTTGAAGGCATCATAAATTGCTCTGAAATAATAAGCTTTTGAGCTTATTAATACCAATTGATAGCTCTTCAAGCTTGCATGAGGCATAAGAAAAACTTTCTGCTAAAAGGACAGCATAACTAAAAACTTTACACTGCAGTTTATTCTAGCTTCATTTTCCATAGCTATAGGAAAAAAAAAAGAATTTTATTTTATTTTATTTTTTTTTACTGTTCAACCCCAATCAGAGATTCTTTTCTACAGTTATGTTGTAGGTCTTCAGTTCTACATGAAGTAATTCAGATTGCCCATGGTTTAGTAAGTTATGTGTTTGTCAGTAGTACCGATGCCCATGAAGAGTAACAGCCTTATGGATCACAGGACATGTTTTTTCATTTCCTCTGGACTGTTCCTGCAAGTCAGGGTTTAGATGCTGTCAAAAGAACGTTAAGAACATGCTGTGGCAATAAAGGTTCAAGCTTGAAAAGATAAAATAAAAAAAATATAGTTTGAAGTAAATAAATCTTAAAACTTTCCCTTTCAGGGTATGAATTGTAGCAGGCAGGACTGTTATCATGTAAGGAACTGTTCATAAAAAAATGAGGTCAACTTTTTTTGTAGAAAATGTTTGTAAGAAAGTATATAACAGATTCCATCTAGAAGAAAAAGGTTTCCTTTTGTATCATATTGCTCAGCTTTCCACTAAAAATTCATGGTTTTACTTTTTTACTTTCTTTAAAAATATTATTCTATTGGAAAATATCTATTTATGAAAGTGAAAAAAAAATGCAAGAACATATCAATTTGGACAGATATTTTACTGAAATAACTTCTTAAATACTGATATAATCAGAGAGTGAAAAGGATCCTAGAATACCCAGATGCCTAGCTCTATATCTGGCCTTCACATAAGATGTGGGAGATACATATTCATGCCCTGTTCTTTTCAATTTACAGATAAATATTTACTAAGCGTAAAAGAAAGACTGATTCTAGATGTCAACAGTGAGAACATTAACTTGCGTGTAAAAGTCACTGGTTAAAGGCCCTGCTCCAATTTATATTTTGCTGTTTACAGAGGTGGAAGAGGTAATGGGAACATCAAGACTATTGAGAGTCCCCTTACAAACTCATTGGTGTTTGGGAAGATCGAGGATGAGACTTAGGAAAAGCATAAACTGAATCTGAGTGACACATCCTTGATAAGCACTTTAAACACTAAGTTATCGAATATTACTGTGGCGGACTTCCTGCTTGGTTTTGTTCTTAGATTGCTTTTCATAGACACGGTCAGGCAGTGCATGTCCTGATCTTAATATTAAAATTTGTAAGAAATGCTTAATTCTATTCTTTCTAAAATTCTATTCTTTCTACACCTCAGAAAGTCTTTATTCTATTCAGACACCTACTTTAAGATGAAAATAATCATATCTCAAATAACTAATCTACATGTTAAGACAGAAATCCTGTGGTGCAGGACTTTGTAGAGGGTAGCAGAGGATATGGAATCCACACCCAGTAAGTACCAACATAATGTTTACCCAAATCGTACCTTCCTTTTGGAGAAGAGACTTCCACCTTGTGGGACTGATGTGTACATGCTGTGAACCTCTGAACCTCTTAAGAGCTTTCTGAATATAGTAAACTTTTCCTGCCTGCAGCTCATGTAATAGGCTGTGGGGTTATGGCACTGCTCTGGAAGGGGCTGATTCACATCAGCGTGTTTCTGATAAGGTTCTCTGCAGGGTGAAGAGGAATCTCCAGCCATCAAGGACCAAAAGCAGCCATCAAGGATCAGAAAAGATAAGCTGAAGGCATTTGAAACATGCTATCTTAAATGGACATTTTGAAAACTCTACTTAGGTATTTTATTTAAGCTGCATAGATAGATGAAAATATGATGTAAATAAGCAAACATTAATCTCACATAAAGAATACTACTGACTATATCTTTCTGAATTTTGATCTTATACATACATGCAAATACATTGAATATATGGTTTTATGAGATAATGACAATGTAAGAACATGATACAACAGGGATCATAGCATCTGACTCCTTAACAAAAAAACCCCACCAAACCCTCCTTTTCCAGTCCTCTAGTAACTGCAAATATCAATAGTTTATGTTTTTTTTGCAATTTTCTTGTTCAGTCCACTGTATAAAACTCTTAAATGTCTCAGATAATGCTTATTTCCCAATTAAACACATCTTCTTATACCATATGCCTACCTAACACCATTTTCCCATCACAGTTGCACTTCAGTCTCTAATGATTTTTAAATGGGTTTGAAAATAACCAACACTTACAACGACTTCAAAACAACAACAAAAAGTAAAATAAAGAGTACATTTCTGTATTTTTGAGCACAGGATTTTTACAGCCCTTGGAAAAAAAACCAAAAGGAAGTAATTTACTTTTCTTAGCTTCCAAAATGAGAACCAGAGGCACCTTATGACTCATTCACTTCTGCAGTATAAAGTCAAACAAATAGTACTGAAGTCATTGCAGGCTGTTTTAACCATCATAAGTGGACAAACTACACTGAAAGGACTTTCTGAGAGATTTACTGCATAGCAAGCCTGTTTCAGTAGTGCAATTATGAGAGCGTGATATCACACAGAATTAATAGAAACTACTTTTCTTTTTCTGGATGAATAACAGTTTGGAGGTTTTAATGTGTCATTTGTTTGACAAAATATTAGATGCCATGATACTATTGAAACAATGCAATGCATCCACCTTTTCCTAATGGGGTTTGTTTCAGCAGGACAGAAACTGACCTTCCACTAGCCAGCAGTAATCCACATCTGTAAACTGAAAATAAGCTTTATAATTAGAAGGCCAAGTAATAGTGTTTGCTGATGTAAATGCAAATGCAAATCCCTTTTAAAGTCAGTGAAACAAAGCCTGTTTGTCCCTGAACCATCCCTGCTACAGCTCTTTGGGGTGAGCCTACCTTTGTTATGCAAGGGGACAGCGGTCTTCACTCAGCTTAGTGCCTTATGATCCTACAGCATCTTTGTGTCTGTGGCAAGGATCTTCCAGCCACAGGGTCCCTTTCTGCCCTCCGAGGGATCCTCCTACACTGAAACAGTCCTTCCAATATCAGCTGAATTAGCATTATAACAAATCTCTCCTCCTAACTCTAATCGTATACTAGGCACTCCAGAGCCAGTCCAGAATAACATTTGGTAATATGCTTCATTTTAAAGAAACACTCAGATTTAAAGTTAAGTTTAATAGAAAAGAATATCCTAGACAAAGGCCAGAGGGCTCATTATTTTATAGATACATATCATAAGGCACTACATTGAATAATAAATGGATGATGGGTTGAATTTTTTTAACAATATAGACAGTAGTCCATTGTACTCAACAGCATTTATTTACTTCAAGGGAAAATATATTTCTTCCAGCTTTGGTGACTTTCAATTATTTCATTTAGTAAAATTTTTCTGTGTTTTAGCAGTACTGTTTTTAGTAATTTACATTAGAAAGACCTATAATCCAAGTTTAACTCCAGCCTAGACCATACAGTCCGGTCTGCCTATATACTTAATGAGGAAAATTCACTGAAACACAGGTAAAAACTCTGTGAATTACTTTTTTCCCTCCTTACAGAAGATCAGTAAAACTACTTGGAAAGATTGATGTCTATTCATAAGAAGTAGACATAAAGAAAAATAAATGAAAGAGTGAATAGAAAATTGAGCTGGCTGTTCAAACCCCAGTGTTTTATTTGTAAATGCTTTCTTCTGTGGGTACCACAGCACAAAGTACAATATAAATAGCCAGAGACAGAAGATGCATCCCGTTTCTAGATTAACCAGGAAACTAGACCTGAGATAACAGCCCTTGTGGAAGTACAGTGGTTCTATGCACAACCATGTGTTGTTAAATATAATTCATTCTACTGGTAACTTTTACACTGCACATTTTGTGTTTGCAGCCGGACAGGCTGCTGAAGACCAGACCACACCTGTACTGCCTGCTGGTAAGTGCCTTGTGAAAGATACTTGTGGCTGATTCCATATTCAACATTTTGAAACTAATAACCAGGACTGAAGCTGTCAAAGAGATTTTTAAACACTTGTAGGACATGGCATGCTACTGCTGTTTTTACACTTGCAGACCCCTCCCATCCCATATATCATCAAAACAGCTGTCTATGATTTGGTATACTACACCTTTTATAAATGTTAAGACCAAGGGAAATCGTGATCACTCTCTGGCCTGACTTCCAACATAATTTCCACCCAATGTCTCCATTGAACAAGTCCTACCTGAGTTCCTGAACATCATACAAAACATATCCAAAACATACTCAAAAGTTTTCATTGTTTTCATCTCAGTGTTCAACTTTTACATATTTCTACAGTTTCAGCTCCCAAGAAATAATTCTCATTATGGGTATATCTAGTACACTAAAGTGACCATCCACTGCTGGAAAATGTTCCAATGTACCTGTATACACATAATATTCAAGAATTTTTTATACTTTAGAACAAATATTTTGTTTGGTTGTTGGTTTTGTTTTGGTTTGGTTTGGTTTTTTTAAAAAGTTATTTTCTCAAGAATGCTATGCAGACAAGAGTTTTTTATAAACATTTTATTTGATAACACAAACTTCCTTTAAAGGTTTTCTTCATTTTCACATTTCAAAAGCATTTTTAATTGAAAAAATATTGGAAGAATGCATAGTGTACTAAATTAAAACTACTACATAGGCATATAATAATTGTGAGAAAGCAGGACAGCTCTGCAATGTCTTCCAGTTTGGACTTTGCTATGAGTTTGTGACTGTGCCCAATGCAGAAAGGCCCCCACATTAATTTTTTGCTGTCGGAAGAGCCCAAACCAGTCTTTTGTTGCACATTTGCAATAACTGGTGAAATCAGAATTGCTGGAAGTGGATGTTTATTTGAGAATATACACTCCATGAATGCGGAGTCCTGAAGGGAGTGCTTCAGGCTAAGTGAGAGGAGGTGTAGAGGTGTAGAGCAAGGTGCACAAACTAAGGTGGAGAACCTTTAGAAAAAGTATGGTGCAGCTGCTGCTTTACTGAAGTAGTAAATGATAATAATGAACTGAACAAGATTATGAAGTAGAGAGATTGTTTCGATTGTTTTATTGGGTATTTTTATTTTTTTTTAAAATATATATTCTTTGACTCAATGAGGATATCAGAGTGTATTTACAGTGTTCTTAACATAAGTGCAAGTCATTCCTATGTATGGTTATTGTATAGAAGACAGTGCAGGATTAACTGAACACAATACCAGAGACAAGAATCTGAAGGACTGGCTAATGTGGGGTTGTTGTTGTTGTTGTTGTTGTTGTTGTTGTTGTTGTTTAAGCACTGAGAGGTACTCCATCTGTGTTTTGTACAGCAAAAGAACATTCTCTATGCAGAGAGACAGCACTTGACAGCAGGGAATGGCATCCCCAGAGAGAACGATGAGAGGCAAACTAGAACAAGAAAAACATGCATTTCCCTTGCCTCCACCTTCCTCTTAGTTCCTTTCTGCACCTGTCATGACCAACTGGCCTAACAGTCATTCACAATCACTGGTGTAGGTAATGGGCTGCAAGCTCCCCAAATTCTCCAGAAATGCCTGAACTCTGATGATTTACACAGGCAAAGTTTTTATGATTTATTATTTTATGATTTATTATTACTACTATTATTGTTATTAATATTAATATTGTTAATGTTTTTAATGTCAACGTACTCATTAAGCTAGGAACTTCGTGACTCTTATGGATGTCAAATTTTTACAACAGCAATGAATCAACAGGAAAAGGTAATCACAGAGTAAACCACTTTTAAAACATAGAAGCCTCATGTTTTGCCACTTTTTTTTCCTGTCAATCTCACACACGCAGACACACACGCCTCCTCTATACACTTCTGCCGCACAGGGACCAACGGGCCACCATGAAAAGAACTGTCCTTTCTGCAGGCTGGAAAGTCTATTATTGTTCTTTTTAATTTTGGCTGTTTTGTAAGTGTACACATAATGTGCATACAGAAAGTTTCTGAAAGAACCTAGCATGCCACAAAAACCTGGTCTAATACAGTCTAATATACCAGTATGGATTGTCTCTTACTCATTCTGTTTCTGTGTCTCAGAAGCTGTGGGTTTTTCTGGACACAAAATAATACACTGCCCTCAGCCTGTGCTGCCTAAACTCTCTGAGGAGGGGGTAGGATACTTCCAGCAGTAATGGCTCTCATGTTGATTCAGTGTCATAATATCAACTTAGGGAAAGCCAAATGCAGTGAACCAGGCTGAATGCTAGTTCATCTGGACCAGCTCTTCTCTCCACACTGAAATGTGAATTTCTGTGTTATAATCCTTCCTGAAGAAGGGAGACAAGGAAGGAAGAGAACTCCTGGCTCTGTGTGCCAGCTCACAATATGGAGCAGTTATCCATAGGTGAGTTTACATCTTGCTTGGTTATCAGGTTGTGATTCAGGTGGTATGTCTCCATGTTACAAATAATTTCTCTTTTATAACAGTATTCTTCATATTAGAAGTTCCTACAGCACTTCTGACAAATGCAATGGAAAACCTTGTTTCAGGAATGCTGAACAGAGATTGTCTCTGAAGTAGAATGTGACAACAGCTGAGCAGCATAAACCAGGGCCAATGTCAAAATATTAGGGCAGGAGGAAAAAGATGTATTGGTTCTTTGCCTAAGCATAGTCTTCTGGATTGGAAACATTGCACAGAGATGGGCAACCTTCCAGAGACTGGCTTTTCATCCCCAAAAGAAAATTCCTCATGTAAATTTGACAAAAGATTGGCATTACAGAGAAGAATCTTTCCATAAAAAAATAATATTTTGTAACTCTTTTCAGAGCACTTGATTATGCCAAAAAGAATATTTTGTCTAGATAGGGAAGTAAAGCGATATGGAAGTTTAAAATATGATGATTTAAAAATTATTACCACTGTTCATCAGGTGATAGTCAGTTTGCTCACTGACAATTTAGCATTGATCAGTGATTATTTTAGAAAGAACAATAAATCTCCTGGGAATCTGTCAAGAAAACGTTTTGAGTGCCTGTATTTTGCTTGCAAGTCTGTTTTATGTGATAAATTTTTCATAAATTTTACAGGGAATAAAATGCAAAACTAGATAAATTCAGATATAGACACTACTTGAAACCTACTCTCAAGTCTAACACTGATCTCTTTTTGTGACACTGGGTAAGTCCCTCTATGTATTTCTACCTCAATCTACAAAACAAACAATGATTCTTTAGGATCTTTGCCTATGTGCTTACACTGAAAGTATCAAGTCAGGTTTAGTCAGGGGAATAAGTAAATAATTACTAATTTCCAAGGGCAACTGGCAACTACATGTCTCTGGACACCAATAAACACCCTGCATACTATTTCTGTTTATCAAACTCTTGATAAATCACATGCAAGCAGACTGGATATTCAACCCAGCAGAGCATTGTTTCTCTTTCAGGGCAAATTCTGATATTTTATGCTGACAAAGGTCCAAAATATAATTTACTTCAAAGAAAGATGTGTTATTCTTTAATAACTCCTGTAGACTAGTGTCTTCTTATTGTGTGGCTAGCTTGTGTTCAAACTCTTACTGTACTTTTTGACTAAGAATCTGTGAAATAAATATTTCATAAAAGTTATATATTGCATATATTTGTGGGTTCTTCATGGTTCACTACTGCTGCACTAGGCTTACAAGATTTTCCAGCAGGTAAAATAGAGGAAGTTGTATTGGTCTTCCTGAAATCTGTTTGCACTTGATGTCATATTTAACATCGAATATTATAGGTAAGTATAGAAATTTATCCTAGGTCACTACTCAATTTAGTGAAATCTAAGAAAGTCTACTTGAAGATCAGATAACAGATATAGGACTTTCCCAGCAGAAGAAACAAAACTTGAGCCATTCAGGTCAATCCTAAAAGGCAAGGGCTAAGGCAAGAAAGGTTTGAGATTTTTTTTTTGCCTGAACTCTGATGTGCTCTAAAGGGCATTAACAGTCTGCCTTACTCTATGCATTAAAAGCAGAGACTATGATTTCATTCTTCAGACTTCTATTTTTTTTTTTTTATTATTTTATCTTCTGTTAGAATATATTTTTTAAGACAGATTTTACAAACTTTTAAATCTTTTTCATACCAAGTTGCACTGAGGTCATTATGATAAGTATTTTACAATCAGATTTCACTGAAAACAGTAGACCTGTCAGAAATCCCTGGTTATTAAAGGAAGAAGTGGCATACTGTACATCGTCTGTAATTAGTGCTCAGCAACTAATCAGTTGTTTATTTGAACAACTCAGTTGTTTTTTGGCTTGGAAAACTTCTTCAAACAAATGTTGATTTCCTTATGTTTATTTTTCAGGTTTTGTATGCTATAGATATGACTAAAAGAAGGCTATTTTTTACATCTGGTCTTGGGGTTTGGAAAATTCAGTGAGATACTTCAGCTGGGCCTGATCAGATGAGTCATGAATACTTGTTTCTTTTCCCTGGTTAGATTCAGAAATAGTGACAGTGCTGCACGCAGCTAGAACTCTGATTTCCAGACTATTCCACATGTATCATTCTACACTTTCCTAGGGGCAAATTTCTAGGTTAGTAACAGTCAGACACAACTATTCACCAGATGGGCACAGCAAAAGACAATGTTGCTGCAGCTTCTCCACCTTTTGGATATTACACTGTTAGGTTTTCATCTCACAAACTTCTTTTTGTCATTAAAACTATATTTAATAATAAGCCAATGGACAAACAGAAATTGATACGATTATCTGCCAAAAGTTATGAAAAAAACACAGAGGAGAAAATAAGCAGCTTTATGAGAAGAACTAATTACTTCTCATGCCTTATAGATTTGTACCTTATATTTGATTGGTTCTGATACATAAACTCTGAGTGCTTGTTTGTGCAGGTGCGTCCTCTACTCTCTCATAAGTATGACTTCAGATCCCAACTCTTTTTTTCTGTCCATACACGTTTGCAGCCCTTCTTGAACTTCTGCCTGGACATCTACTGTCAGAGAGCCTGGAGCGGTCTTTGAGACTTCTCTTTCTCTGTCCAACCAATCAGTTAATTTGGGAATGTGCTATTATGGAAAGAGGTAAAATAATGATAAACTAAATCACCAAATAATAAAAAAAGAAATTGTGACCAAATGATTTCTTTGCAATGTTCCTTAAGGAGCCATGCCCTAAATCCACACACCATTTTACTTCCAGCAGGAGCGCACTGGATTTTCACAACACTTGACTCTAGAAGAGGTAAGTATACTTTTAAAAAAGAAGAAAAATCTATGATTATAAACTTGCTAAAGCTGGTGGTTTGGGTTTGTTGTTGTTGTTGTTGTTGTTGTTTTAAATCTGCTTTAAAATTTGCCTTAAAGGGATTCTTTCTCGTGCTTACTTATAGTTTTTTATTACTTTGTCATGACATGTATGAGGTGAGCGCAAAGCTTAGCATAAGACAGTCTGAATAATCCAAGTATAAAACAATTTGCATAAATTGAACAATTTCAAAATTGATAGCAAGCAGATAAAATGAGAAATGATGTATTCTTGTGAAGGTCGTGCTCAGTAATAACGCACAGAAATTTAGGCATCTTTATTAAATTGCTTACTATAAAGAATAGAAATAAGACAGAATAAAGATCAAAGAGAGGCCTCAAGAGACCTTATCATCCAATCACATGCTTGATATGTTTGTAATACCTACCACTTCTGTAACACATGAGCTACAGTATAATATTGTTTTAAGGTAAAATAAGCAATTTGGAACAAAAGCCTTAACCTTACAGCTTTTAAAATAAAACTGTACAAACATAACATCTGTCTTGCTTTTCCATTCTCTTTCTATAACAAGAGCTCCACTCTAAAATTATGCTGGAAATACAGCAAATTTTCAGTGTAAATTTCCAGAGTTCTCTAATAGTCCTCCTGAAGAAGAGATGCCCCATGTGTCTAACAAAGTGACATCCATTTCATCATACCGATATGCTAGTTTGCTTTTTTTTTCAAGTTAATTACAATTATATTTATTAAAACATGATCCTTGTCTTGAAGGAACTTGTAATACAACGAAAGGTTCATACTTCAACATGGGATGATCTATGGAAAGAAGTACAGAGTGGTGGAAAGGATTTCTGTGATGTTCTAATGCTTGGACTTCAGAAAATTAAGATTACTTATACATCAGCAGGGGTAAAGATAACTTCTAATAGAACACATGAGACCCCATAGACATGAGTAAAAATGAGTACATCTCCCTTTAAAAAGGAGAAAATGTCCCTTATGTGGGATATCTGAATGAACAAAGCTTGCAGAAGACAAAAGAACTTCAGAGGGAAGAGAAAGAAGACATCAATAGCACAGGTGTCTCACCTGTGAAAACATGTGTGAGGGACCAAGTCTTGAGTGAACTGTCTCAAAACTTGTTCACAACCCTGGTAAGTTCTTTGCAAGACTCCCCGCCGGACTGGTCGAGCCCAGTTGCCATGGTCAGACCAACAGGGGTCAAAGAACAATCACGTTGCTTTGGGGATGTGGTGCAGGTGTGCCTAGACAGGGGTGACCTCCCCAGCCTGTCGAGAGCACATGCAGGGATGAGGTACCTGCCGTCGTCTAGGGAACGACCTCCATGAATACCCTATAAAAGACTGCTCGGTCAAACGGTGAGGGGGACCCTCACTACCAGAATACACGAAGACTACGGACCAACGGGATGCCGCTGGATCCATGGTGGTGACTATCTTTCACAACTCTATCCTGACTGCTTGCTAAATTTCCTCCTTTTCTATTCTTTCTCTCTCTTTCCTATCACTACTTTCTTAATAAATGCTTTGTTCAATAAAGTCCTCCAGTTAGCTGCATATGACCTCGTTTGTGTCTTAATCTCACTCTGGGTATAACAACAAATCTTTCTGGCCCGGGCCTTCCCAGATTGGAACAACATGGCAATTGTCCCTACTAGTACTCACAATCTCCTTGAACCCCCTGTGTTTGGGAAAATTTTCTCATGGACTTCAGTTTCAGGAAGAAAGGTGCAATGAATCTGCTTTCCTTCAGTGATGACAGTGTTAGATTGTGGTGGGCAGAGGAAAGGAGGAGGGCATTGTCATCCTCACTGCTCAAATGCAGACCTCAAGACTATGTGAGTGTTTAAGCTGCACATTTTATACAGTGAAGAAGTAATAATTTCAAGTTGAATACATATTCTTTCCTGTGTGTAGGACAGTTGAAATGAGAAGTGTAAGAAGAATGAGTTTTTCAAGACTACTTAGAGCAGAGTGTTCAAGGAATCCAGGATGACACTTCAATATTTCATTTAGATAATAAGTTAAGGTTTTGCTAAGTTCAAGTATTACACATTGATTCTTGTCACATTTTAAAAACCAAAAGGATCTTTTGAAGTAACCACAGAAGTCATTATCATTATATTTGCACTGAAAAGTTTGAGTTCTTCTATTATGTGTTACGCAAGCTATGTACCCTGGGGCTGTGCAGATGCATTTATAAAATAGCAATTGTTTCCCATTATTTTATTATGCTTGGAACCCAGAGATCCATGACAGTTCTCAGGAATTCAGTGTTTTATAAGAAGCACACCGCTTACTTTTACTTGTGAGTTATGTAATATGTAGGCAAAACCAGTCTCTACAAGTCTAGAACATCTCATTAAATCTCTAACTGTGTAGAATAAGAGTGTTTGCTGCTCTGAGGTGTGATTCAGTGATGAATAGTGTAGAATTTTTTGGAGGAATGCAGTTCAGAAAGTGCATCCCCCCCCCTCTCCCCCCGACTCTCGTGATCTTCAAAAGATCTCTTTGCGAGTAACCAGCCTATCTGATTTTTTAGTGCTAATGAAAGAAACTGGATAAGAGAAGTGAGAATGTCATTAAACTTGAGCTCATACAGTATATGAGATCCAACTTTATTACTTCATGCATTTTTTCAACTACTGCCAACTGCAAAACAAAAGCAGTAATTTTGTACTTTAGAGGGTAACAGCAGCAACTACATTTTCAAGTCATGTAATTTTTTTCAAGGTTTTTTGTTTGAAATCCATTTATTTTTTCAAAAGTAGACTTGCCATGAGAAAGCCTTTTTTATCAGGCTAATGTCATCCTAATTATTTAAAATGTTACACTGACTACACCTATAATTAAATACTTATTCAGATGCCTATTACCAGTATTTATGGGCATCAATAACCTACCATCTAAAATTTTATTCAGTCAACAAATATCCTTCTATACTCAAAGCTAGTGATTTTAAGTATGTGTGTATAGAAGGTGTTGATTCTTTGAAATTACCCTTATAGCTGGCCTTCAATTTTTCAATATCATTTTTTATTGAATAATGAAGTATTTTATTGAATAATTTAAGTATCTATGTCACATTAAATTAGCATCACTATGTGCTGCAGTCTCTTAATGTTATGCATGAAATAACATTTCTGATTTACAAAGACACAGTAACCTGGACTGCTTAATAAAAAAGAAAGGAGACTTAACTCTAAACATACCACTTTCATATGAAATCATGCATCCCTTTTTCCTCAAATTCTAGACATTTGGCAAGATAGATAAACCTTACCAGACTAATTTTGGAGATGAAGTAGAATAAATGCTCTTCAAAATATTAATGCACTTCTCCATATTCAATGATTTGAATATTCAGAGACCTCAAGGAGAACAGAGGCCACTGCTAGTGCCAAATATCTGTACTTTTAGTGGCTATTGAATGAAAAGCTTGAGAAAGGAGAAAACAAAACAAATCAAACAACCCCCCCCCCCAAAAAACAACCCTAATCCAACAAAAAAGCAAGAAATATCACAGATCTGCCAGTAAGAAACAAAACTTGTTTCAAAGTTTCTAAGATTACTCACAGACCACTAAAGTCTTTCTTCTTTAGCTTTCCTTTTTTTGGTGGGAAAGATGCTAACTGAATATTACTAAACTATCAAGAAACAGCATAAAAGACTGTAACCTCACTTACTGGAGGAACTAAAAAGAAAGTGCAATAAGCTTCAGAGTGATATTGCACGTTTTCTTAAGAATTATCCACTGCTTCTCTAAAAAACATTGTCCTTTGTGTCCTAGCTTTGCCTTGTAGAAATTTTCATGGCTATTTTCCAATTTTCAGCACCAATAGTTTCTGTAAAAAAAGAATCTGTTTAAATCCACTCTCTAATCAGCACTGAATACTGAAATAATGGCTAGGTTTTATGGCTAATTCTAGAGACAGGAAAATCCATTAGTCCTTCTCTGCTTCAGCTTCATCATTTGTAATATTAGGATAATCTTCAAATTTTTCACAAGAAAATGTGTTAACCTCCATTAGCCTCCAAGGAAAAACAAATAAAATATGTCTTCCATGTTGAGACTAAATGTATGCTTAATCCTCGTACCAAATCTCACAAACAGACCACTGTCTACCTTTGTCTTGTTTGGGCTCTACTGAGACCAGTTTAAACACTGAGTGAAATAGAATCTTTTGATTTCAACCATAAACACAGCAGTTCTTAAATATCTATTTGTCCATTTTTAGCTTCACAAATCTTTATGGTAAACAGACAGACTACACTAAATGAGGTCCTAAGGGTGTCATCTATATCACAGGTGAGTTTTTTTCAATGCTGTTTTTGACCCGCTGTGTATATTCCGCAGATATCAGAGTTACAGTGGGGTTTGTTGTGGAAATATGCTTACTTTCATTGCATCAGCTTTAAACACCTGATCAGTAAAATTATTGCAAGCATTAGAATAATTATGGCTATGGGAAGAGTTTGGCCTCATCAACAGTGGGATGTTTTCCTCTCACAAAGAAACTACCGAACTCTGCTCCAGTAAACTACAGTCATGCACAACCATCTGTCCCTGTGGTGCTGAGTTTGGGGTCCAAATAGGAAAATTAAAATTAAAATCTTGGGAGTTCGGGGGATAATGATTTACACCCTTAGACCTCCTGAAGCAGGTGTGCAGCCTGCTGTTGAAGTTAATTACCAACCATTATTAGTGAAGCTGGCATATAGCCACTTTTCTAAAAGAAATTTTTTCTTCTGGAGCAGGCTGAAAATACTCTTCCTTTTCATTTTAGTCTTCCTCCCATTTATGTAAGTATGTCCCAGATTTCACCTTCAAATTAATCACCTTCAAATGACAATAAACTCTAGATAATTACCAGTTCAGAGAGCATTTAGAAACACCAAATGGGGCAAACCCCCTCAGTACTCTACAGCTTAATTCATTTACTTTCTCTAGTACTGTGATGAACTGAATGGGTAACTAAAATATTCAATTCAGGTATTGTTATTTGTAGTGTGTTAACAGTTTTGCACACATATGTATAAACAAAAGGATAACAATAATATTTAGAAATCAAAATACAGACTTATTTAGTTTTTTTGTTCCAGGCCCTGTTACTGTGACAGTGTAACTAGCTGGCACACCACAGTTTGAACAGAAATATGACATTTCTGTATCAGAAATGTGTTATTATACAATGCACAGTGGGCAGATTTGGGTTTTCCTATGGCATCATGGCAGATCTGGTACTGGTAAATCTTGTTCCACCTATACAAATACCAGAGAAATGTATAAAACTCTTAAATTTCACCTTGAAAAGATTCCAAGGAGGAAGAAAAAAATAATCAAAAAGTCACTGAAACATGGTTATGCTATATTTCTTACAGTCATGGTCAAAAACTAGATAGCTAAAATTAGCTGATCAACTGAAAAATCTAATAGATAATTAGCTATTTTAATTTTAAACCCATTAAAGAACTCTAAAAAGGGAAGTGACAAACTGTTCTACATTACAATTTCCTTTGATCAAAATTCTACCCTCAAATGCATCTTCATATCTCTGTTTACTTTTGAGGGAATTGTAAATGCTACCTGCAACGTGGGAATTATAGATAAGTGTGGAATTCAGAAAACTGCATTTCATGATAAACAGTGCATCCCCTGTAATATTAAAAACGCTTGAACTGACAACACATCACTCCTATAGTAAAGAAGTAATAGCATGGGATTCACACAACCAAATGCAGGTGCCTACATTATGCAAGTCATTCAAAGGTGTTTTACAGTGACTGAAGAAAAGTAAATATATCTCGGGTGAAGGGCATAATTAATCTCCCACCAAAGTGGATGAATTCTATTCTTAAAGTGCCTTTCTTTCCCAAGATTATGAGCAGAACTGAAGGTGACTAGTCCAGAAGTGGAAACCTAAAGAAGGGTAAAATAAATCATGCATAATATATCTAGTTCTGAAATCCGAAGCAAAACATGAGTTGTGTCTTTTTAAAAAAAAAAAATAAAAATTATGCTTAGAAATAGTATCCAAGCTAAGATTGTGTTGAACATATGATTTTAAAAAATATTTTGAGTACTTTATTCTTTATAAACTAGCATCAGATTATGTTTAATTCAATAAAGAGGTGCTTGCAAATGACAAGTTTATGGAGTTCTGATTATATGCTTTTAGCCATTATAAGAAAAGGAAACCAGTTCTGAAGCTGTCTTTCCATCAGATTCAAAATTGCTTTAGTAGTGTTCATCAGACCAGACCATTTTAGGGAAAAATATGTTCTCACTTTTTTTGATGTTTCCAGAGAATATAGCATTAGAATGGTAATATAAACCAGTAAGAACTAATATATTGCACGTAACAATAGAAAAAAATAAAAATAGTGTTGGAATAACTTGCTAAAATACTCTTGGCAAACTTTGTGTTCTCTTTAAAAACCAAAGGAGAGAATAGTGTGTAATGTGAATTTTATTAAAGCCTCGGAACAGCAAGACTAATATAATACTACATCATTTTGACAGATCCTGAAACACCAAGAAAAATCTAAATAGAAAAATGTTTAAAGATGGTCTTTGGGCGTTCAGAAAAGTCTATAGTGTAACACTTTCAAAATGTACTTCCTTGACGCATAGAGCCGTTCTTATTTTTTCATCAGTACTAAATATATAAGCCACGTTACTTCATACTACTCTGATCAATGTATTTGTAATATACATAAACCCACATAATGTATTTAATGTTCACAGCAAAATACGGAATGTAAGGGTATATGGAAGTTGAGAACATCTGCTTCACTAAGGTCATCCCATCAAGGACCTTTGCAATGCAGAAGGGGATAATATGTAAAGGAGGAAGCAATGAACAAGAGCGGTCAGAGACAGAAACCTGATAGACACAGAATAACAGAGATGATGCCGAAGACCAAAGTCTCCACTTGGTAACTGATGATTAAGACGCTCCAGGCACAGCTTTGGAGAGGGTCACGTAAACTTCATATCTGACAAGAAGGAGTAAATAAGAGGAACACAAGGACTTGTTTGCTAGCAAGCCCCAGGCTGGACTAGCAGGTGAGGAGGAGACTGACCCAGTGTGGCAGGTAAGAGGGTCAGGGTACAGGGAGAGGTATTGGACAGACAGAAGGGCCACGCCAGTACTTGGGGATCAGCAAATGTTTGTGTGCTTGTGAATCTACAGCGTCGTGTGTGTGCTTTCACCAGCAAACTTCAACTCTGACCAGCTGGTGAAAGGAGAAAAGGGTGGAGGAAGAAGAGGAGGAGGAAAAAAGAGGAGAAAGAGTGCTTACATCTCCTGCGTGTCCTGGTGCTGTTGCAGTTCAAGGCAGTGCCTACAGCATGGCAGCCTCTGTAACCATCTGTGTCAGCACCCTCTGTGTGTCCTCTGTGAGTGTGTGTGTCTCTGTGTGTCACCTTCAGCCTTGCTACTGGTGGGACCCACAAAGGAGGAAGCAGGAGCTGTGCCCATTGGCCAGGGACGGAGACCCCCAGGTCCCCGGGTGCACCAGGCTGGGCTCTGGCCACCAGGCAGGGGAATGGCCTCAGGCTCTAGAGATGCCAGAGGCCACGACTACGTGTAACATCCCTTAACATAGAGGATCACAGCACTGTATGATCAAAATTCTTAGCAACCCCTCTGGGAAAAAAAAAACAAAAACAAAACCAAAAAAAAACCCCAAAAACAAACTTAAAAAAAATATGCCAGAAAAATAAGAGAATCTATTTTAAAAAAATATAATGCTGTCATAGAAGACAACAGCTCCCCTTTAGTTAAGTGAAACTGCAATCCCTCCTAAGTATAGCCTTTGACAAAACAACTATTGTACACTTAGACACAGAGGGGTTTAGCATCTACTGAGTCACAGGGCACTTGTATCCTATTGATGCACATTTCCGGAGGGACATATTTTTCAAATGTACAAAATTCAAAGACCAATTTAGAGAACAATATTGTTCTGAGTGCTAATGGTAACACAGAGAGAGAAAAGATGCTGACTTTGTTTCACTTAGCAGGAACGACAGAAGCCTGTGAAGCCGGAGTGCAGCAAGGATGACATAGGGTGGCATGGAAATGGATGACATCTCTGGGCATATAGTTCTATTAAAGCTCGCTGAATTTAATTTATTATTCCTGCATATTCGTCTAACACATTTAGGTCATATTGGGCTAAATACACACACACTTTTACAGGCCTTAACAATCATGAATTAAATTGAGTCATGTAATTCTGTGTCTGCAGGCTCTCTTGTTCTGTTAGTGTGCATAATTGCAAGACTAACATTTAAATTTAATGTGCTAGAAGATGGTTTAAAGCTGCTTCAGAAACAGCAAGATCATATACTTCTTTTACACAATTGTTACAAAAATGGATTGCATTTTTTGCCTTTTTTAATTAGGACTGTCCTATTAGTCTATTATTTGAACTTGTTTACCTTTACTTCATAGTAGAGACAAAAAATAGCCAGGTTTTGGGTTGGTTGTTTTTTTTTTTTTATTCTCCACTGATATACTTTGGCTACTATCATGGTTTAAGCCCAGCTGGCAGCTCAGCCCCACGCAGCCGCTCACTCACTGCCCCCCCGGTGGGATGGGGGAGGGAATGGGAAGAGTGAAAGTGAGAAAACTTGTGGGTTGAGATAACGACAGTTTAACAGGTAAAGCAAAAGCCACACACACAAGCAAGTCAAACCANTACAGAGGCTGCTGCTGCAGACCTACAGATTGGGAGCAGCTCCGCAGTAACAGCCCTTGGGTAACTATGAGCCCACACTGTGCCCTGGCGGTAAAGAGGCCAAAAGCACCAAGGCTGTAGGAAAAGGGGCAGGGCCAGGAGACCCAAGGAAGTGGTTTCCCCCCTCTCCTCGGCACTTGTAAGGACTCATAGAATCATAGAATTATAGAATATCCTGAGTCAGAAGGGACCCATAAGGATCATTGAGTCCAACTCCTGGCTCCACACAGACTGAGAGCGTTGTCCAGACCCTTCTTGAACTCAGTCAAGCTCAGTGCTGTGACCACTTCCCTGCGGACCCTGTTCCAGTGCCTGACCACCAACCTAAACCTCCCCCATCACAGCTTCATTCCATTCCCTCAGGTTCTGCCACTGGTCACCAGAGGGAGAAGATCAGCACCTGCCCCTTCGCTCCCCCTCGTGAGGAAACTGTAGGCTGTGATGAAGTCTCCCTCAGTCTCCTCTTCTGTAGGCTGAACAAAACAAGGGACTTCAGCCTCTCCTCATACGTCTTCCCCTCCAGATCTTTCACCATCTTTGCTGCCCTCCTTTGGACACTCTCCAATGGTTTTATGTCCTTTTTGTACTGTGGTGCCCAAAACTGCACGCAGTACTCGAGGTGAGACCGCACCACCGCAGTGTAGAGTGGGACAATCACTTCCCTAGACCAGCTAGCAATGCCATGCTTGATGCACCCCAGGGTAAGGTTGTCATCTGGACACTGTGTCCAGTTTTGGACCCTTCACTACAGGAAAGGCAGCAACCAACTGAAGGGATATCAGCGTAGGCTGCCAAGATGGTTTGCAGCATCAGTCATGCTTTTAACCAGATAAGTGTCACACCTGCTTACTGTTCACATTCATTTACAGCCACTGATGAAATTACACATGAACATTCCTTAAGAAGTTATTCCATTTTTTTTTTTTAAATCATGTTGGTTAAGGCTGTTGGAGAAAATAATTATTCTAAATTGTATGAGGTTTTTTGGGGGGTTGTTTTTGCTTTTTCCAAATAATTTTTATATTTTAAAAAAATATAGTCTATTATTTCTGCTGGCATGTCCAAAGTTGACCCTCGTTGAGATCAGTAAGTAATCCTTTCATGGTCTGAAAGAGTAGGATCAAGTATAAAATTGTTTATAATACAACAATAACTTGTAAAAACAGCTGTCTGGATTCAATACCTTCAAATATTCATTTTTTTTCTCCTCAACTAAAGAATAAAATTTAAAGTCATATGTAGCAGACAGCCCTTTCAGTAATGGTGGCCACACAGGTTTTGCTACTGCAGTGAGAAAAGACAGCAGAGTACCAGGACAAGCAGGTGGAGTGAACAAAAACACAGGTGCATTCTTTGTCACCTCAGCTTTTATTAAAATAATGTAGCATTGGATATTTTAATCCCAGGACAGAAGAACAACTGGTACAGCAGATCAACAGCGGGAATGATGCAGGTGTATGTTCTGTGGACTCAGCTGTTTGAACAGCGGTAGTGGTTAGCAGGCTGACACAGAAAGGACAACAGATAACATGATTACAGAAAAGACTGAATTACCTTTTATTTTGCGGTGACGTAAAGAAAAGCACAGAGCTGGTGGCATGCTTTAATAAAAATTTTTAGGCAGGCTATATTTTGGGGTTGAAGAAAAGCCAAAGCTACCTGTGAATATGATGAATAGTTTCAAATTTCCCAGCTTTCTGATTCAGACTCAAGTCTGGAAATTGATCCTCCAATTTGGTGAGACAGCCTGAACATGAGGCCCATATTGTTCTTGGGACTGGTTCTCTCAGGTTTTCTGGTCAATTCTTCTCTAGCTAATTAATTGGGAATTCTTCAGGCAGAGGAGAGAATACAAGAGAGCTCCATGATAATGGCATTAATGTGGAAATGCAGGAGTTCAGATTCTTTTCAATACCTGGTTAATTACAAAGATTTTTGCTGTGTAGCTCAGTTTCTCACTTATTCAGGGAACTCTGAAATTATTTCTGTTTTCTCACATTCACATAACGTTCTTCATAGAAATTAACAATTTAAGAGCAAAATTTAGCACTCTTTTATTGTTTCTGCAAGCTCCCTGATGATGGGCGGTCTACAGGCTATTATTCTGTGCAGATCTGAGCAGTAGTTTCTGAGCGGGCTGTAGGTGGTTTGGGGGGTCTAAACCTACAATTCTTTCTACTTGCTTGTTGCAAACCTTCAGGCTCCTTTAGTACACCAGTCTGCTTTCCTCTATCTTCAGCTAAAGCCAGATCATCTGTATTTTGAAAGTCCAAGGTAAAAGTATTACCTGAAAGTGATTTATAAGGCATTAGGAAGATACTGTGGGTAAAAACATTTTTCTGCCGTAGAAACAGCCTTTGACTTGACCCCTTTGGTTCCAAAGATTTTCCACAAGCAATAGTATCCCCTCTTATGTGTGACTCTGCTTGCTTGACAGTTAAATAGTATATATTTAGAATTGTAATTGTTCTGCAGATTGCTTAGTTTGGTTAAGCTTCCTTATATGTAATTTGAAGTAAATGAATGCAATAAATTGAAGCAAGTGCTAGAAGTCTTCACATTTTTCATGCAAATTAAGGCAGTTAATGTATGAAAAGACCTTAAATAATTAAAACTCTTCAAATTTAAAACTTTAAACCACTTTTTTTTCCCCTGCTTCCAACAGTGGTTAACACTGATTTGATTCTAATAACATAGTTTATCATGCTCTGCAGGTAGAGTGATGTCAAACCAGAGGAAGGATTTCCATGGTCTCAGCAACCAAACAACCAAAAGATATTACAGAAGGAAACAAAATCACCTTTATGTGCAATAAAACACTGTCATTAAGGACTGTTACACTTAAGATTAAGAATGTGTTTAGTCATAATATCAGCCTAGCTCTTTATGCAAGTATCACCACATGCATTTAACTAGTGGGGGGTGCCCAGATACTTTGCTGTGATCTATTCAATCTGAAATATAACACAGATCAGTGACCTGACATCTCTTAACATCACCATGGATTATTTCAGTTTTTAAATACCCAAAAGTAATAAAATAGTAATTTGATGAATATATTATGGATAAATGGAGAGGGCTGGCTAGCTGGCTGGGAGGGACATAAAAACTATATTTCACAGTATTTTGTATAAAAATTATAAAGTTGTGGTTTCATTTACCTGTGACCTGATCTGAAGACCCTGTGTAGTTATAATTCTCTATTATATTAGGCAGTTGGTCTGCTCTTCTGCTGAGTATGTTTTTTGGGGTGATAAATTCCTTTCAGGAGTTATTTATTCAGAATTTGTAAAATGCCCAGCAAAACAGGCTCCCAAGCATTGCCATAGTATTGACAAGCAAACACAACATTACATCCTTCCTGGTATTTTATGACAGTGAATGCATAGGGTTGGATGGCTTTTGATGGTTTTTGTTTTCCTTATTTCTATTGCCTAAGAGAAATTAAACTCTCAAAGCAGGGCTTCTCTAGGGGATTAATGTACTTCTTAGGTAAAGCATCTGACCTCAGGACTTGCAGCATATTTCTTATTCTCGTTTGTGTGTCTCTGGAGGGTGTTCAGCAGTTACCCAGCTGTACGGTGTCTGATTCATCTTGATGCATTTTGCCTCTTTCTGTGATATACTTTGAAACATTAGCAGCAATTTGTGACTGATAATGGGATATATTTCATATGAAGGTTTGCAAAAGACAAGTAACAATAAATCCCAATAACTCCCTCAGATTGTGATGGACTTGTAATGTAAAAGTAAAATAGTGTTTAGGAAAATTTAAAAATGGACCACTACTGTTATACAGAAATCAGTGTACCAGGGAGCACACATTACAGCTGATTGTGCCATATATTGCTAATGTGACTGATACAATTTTCAAGTTGTATCAGTCACATTAGCAATATATGGCACAATCATCTGCTTTTCTTGACTAGGGCATAAGTAATGCATAAGAAAGTGTCATTTCCCAATAACTTTGTTCTTTATTTAAACTGTACCCTTGAAATTATGCTGCTGAATATATACAAAATCATCAACTGGCACTAAATTTTTAAACATGCATTTGTTTTTCTGCTCTCTTGCCATAATCTCATTCTTAGCCCTATAATTCCAAATCCTTAAACCAAATTTATTTTAACGTAATTATTGAGTAACTGGTAGACCTGAAGGACAATCAGAAGCTTTGAAAGCAGAAGCATTCTGACTACATTTTCTGTCAGTCTGCATATACATTTGAATGAGAGAAAGATTTTTAAAGGAAAATAGTGCATAAATACGATGATTTGAAGAGGCTATTTATGCAGCCTATATTTTATATGTTGTTATGAATTCACTTTATGGTCCTTAACAAAACTCTCGGTTATGCTTGGAGCATGCAGTTCCTCTCCTTCTCCACTGCCTCCTTACCTCTTTGAGCATCAAAATTCCAAGAAGGGCATTGACTACAAGGTCAATGAAGATGCCACCGAAATTTAGCTGCTCTAAACCACAGTTTTTGTTCATTAGAAAGGATTGAGCAATCCGGCTGTAAATCACCAGAAGAGCAGTTTCATCTGCCACTAATCTGTGCACACGGAACAGGGCTTTTTCAGGTGTTCACCCGCCAGAAAGCCTGGGAAGCTGGGAAAGGGCAGGGACTGTGCCCATCAGTGCCACCACTCAGCTGGAGCTGCCTCTCCCAGATGGCCAGGAGACAAATGCTGCTTCTCTGAACGCAGATAGACCTTGACGCACTCCCATGGGAATGGGGAGTTAGATTAAGGAGCAGTGCATTAGGAGAATAATAAACATGCTAATCTCTTGTACTTCCTTTAAGTAAAGCATCATCACATTTAGCAATTCTGTGCAAAGTCTATTTGCCTGCAGCTGTACACTTTACCTCTTCTGATGGCCCATTAAACCAAAGACATCTTTTAAGTGAGGTTCTGAGGAAAAAAGTCTGCTTGGTCTTTGGTGCAAATCCCAGGCATTACTGCAGCAATTGTACTGAGGGCTACAGGGAGTTAAACAGAAATTCCGCCTTTCAAAAGTATGGGGCATGAAGTGTAGCATCAGTTGTCTTTACAGACTCGAGAGACTTGAAACTCCGAGATTCAGTGTCTGGATCTTCGGCTAATAGTCTGCTGAAAGTGTTTTATCCTAGAATGTAATTAGTAAAATGACAATGTTAAGAAAAATTTTAGGCCAACTAAGCTTACTGGAGTTACTCCAGATTTAAAAAGTTTCACTGTAAGATGGAATTTAGCCCTCTATGTATGACTAATGGTATGAACTTAGATTAATGCAGGTTTTCTCACTTAAGCTTTTACTTGAAATAATAAAAAATGAATAAAGTTAATATAATCATATTCTTCTATCAGTCCTTCCAGAATATATCATTTACCAAGTTGTGCCATCATTACATTGTGTGCTCTATAGATTTTCAGGTGTATCAGAACAAACAAAAGGACCCAAGGAAAAAAATCACTGGCTCTTAAAAAAGAAATGTAAACTAGTTTTGAATGCACATCATGCTTTTTCATCTTTGACAGCAGCAGTATTTCAGAAGATACCAGATATGAGGTATTTATGGCAGGGGCATTACTACTTAGAAACTAATCTCACACACATGGCTGTTAACGTGAAATATGGATTTTAATAATCCAGCTTGGTGAGATATGTGAGCCTGCCTGGTGGGGATGTGATTAGCCACAGTCTGCAAGATTAATTGAGATACACAGAGCAAGATTACATTTAGTGAACTCCAAGCCAGTCTGATTATGCAAGAGACCACTTAGTTAAGGCTGTATCTTTATGGATATAAAACCAGATAAATCACAAACTCTACTGTGACAGGAGAGTCAGAAAGGAGACTGTTTAAGTCAGTGAGCCCAGTGAACAGATCATCAAAGTAAAATATACAGATGTTTTGTAAGCAGGAAAAATAAACCACCAAGAACAAAAAAATATCTTATGTAGTTCAAACAGAGTAAAAAACATATAAGGAATGAGATTTAAAATGTCAGCCATCATCATTATTTTAAATTGATGGTATGAAATTTACTTTTTGTTTAAACAAGGTGATACTCATTCAGGAGAGTACTGTTTTTAAATGGTAATGTCCTTTCTCTTTTCAGCAGAGTCTGAAATTGCAACAAGATCAGCACTACATGAGATACCAGCTTGAAGGATTAGATAACTTCAGAATGGCACTATCAGGAAAACTTTAAGTAGTTTTAATCCAGTACCATTATTTTTCCATAATGAGTGTACCTTCCAACCCAGCACATTGCTGAAAACACCAATTTGTAACACAGAAGCAAAAACTACAGGGCCGTACTTGCAGAAACCAGTGCAGCCTGGGCTCAATGCCTTTCTCTACAGGCTATCAGAAATTTGGATAATTTACGTACTCACTCCTTGCCTCAGTTTTGTTGTCTGTGAACTCATTAGTAGCTGACAGAGATATGGAAGGGTATTCAGATACTATTGTTTTACTTTTAAAGCCTTATGAGTACTAAATGTGGAGAGTGCTTTCAGAGAAAATCCAGTGTTACATTTGGTAATAACTTCAGTCATTAAATATCCATGTAGTAGAATCAGAGTAGAAACGTTAATATTACTACCATGGTGAAAACCTCCTTTCTGCCCTGTGTTAAATCCCATTACACAAAACACTGATGCTTTGGATCTTTGAGACCAAAGAATTCCATATACATGTGTTTATTCTAGGATTAACTTTTAATACCTATCTGAACATTCTTACTGAATTCTCAGAGGATTGGAGAAATGTAGACTTTCAGTTAAGGTACCATTGACCCATATGGTGGGGGGCACCCCACTGGAAAGAAGCCTTGCAGAAAAGGACCTGGCGGTCCTGATAGATGCCAAGTTGAACATGAGCCAGCAATGGGCACTTACCACAAAGGTGGCCAATGCTCTCCCAGGCTGCACGAGCCAAAGCATTGCCAGCAGGTGGAGGGAGGTGATCCTTCCCCTCTGCTCAGCGCTGGTGAGGCCACAGCTGAAGGACTGTGTCCAGTTCTGGGCTTCCCAGTACAAAAGAGACATGGACATGCTGGAGAGAGTTCTACAAAGTGTCATGAAGATGCTGAAGGACTAGAGTATCTCTCCTATGAGTAAAGGCTGAGAGAGCTGGGACTATTCAGCCTGGATGGAGAAGGGAAGGCTCAGGGGAAATCCATCAATGTCTATAAATAGATGAAGAGAAGGTGCAAAGAGGATGGAGCCAGGCTCTCTTCAGTGGTGCCCAGTGCCAGGACCAGAGGCAATGAGCACAAACTGAAACGCAGGAGGGTCCCTCTGAACATCAGGAAATGCCTTTTCACTGTGAGAGTGACTGAGCACTGGCACAGGTTGCCCAGAGACATCGTGGAGTCTCCATCCCTGGAGATATTCAAAAGCCTCCTTGTCATGGTTCTGGGCACCCAGGTCTAGACGGCCCTGCTGTAGCAGAGGGATTGGACCAGATGACCTCCAGAGGTCCCTTCCAACCTCAACTCTTCTGTGATTCTGAAGATCTTAATATTACTTGAAGAAAGTGACACTATGAGTATGAATCCTTTAATCGAGGTAATAGCTCCTGTACTGGTGAGGTAGATTCCAAAATTGCATGCAAGTGTTTGGTTTTGGCTCCTATTAAAAAGGTCAGACAAAGTAATTTTGTCAAATACATCTTTCTTTATGTTAAAGGATTCTCAGAAACATCTCATTAACTTAGGAGTAAAATTTTCATGGACAGATAAATAATACTTTTTTATTTTTCTTTTCATAGATCATCACAATTCTTTAATGGTGGATGTTTAAAATTAAAACCAAGTAGTTCACTCATCATCAAATCATATACAGATAGTTTAAATGCCTTTTAATTTTCGTGAAATTTTGCTGACTACTTTGAAAAATCAATCAAGTTTGAAAAGTTTATGTGAGATATAAGAAAAATATAGGCTGTAGTATTACTGTGCCATAAAACTTCAATCAATTAGAGAGCTCTTAAAGTTCACAGGAATTCCATTCACATTACTACATTTAAACAAAGAAAAATAATTTCATTTGCATTTCATCCCTTAAAAGTGTTACTGAAATATCTGAACAATGTTAGCATTGGCTTTAGCTTTGCAAGACTAAGTAACTTATCTTTCACTTCCATTTATATTTCCTGACTTATTTCTAGAAAGTCTGTAGAACATCATTATATAATACTCAGTGTTTTATATTTTGAGTCAAACTGAATCGAAATTGCACCTGGGTTTTGCTGTTATTTGTTGTAGAAGAAAGAGGTTATATCAGAAATTAATGTATGTATATAGAAATGTGTAATTAAAAAAATAAATTATATGCTTTGAATATCCTAGCTTAGAATCTTATTTTCCATTAATACAGACACTAATCTAAAGAAATATTAGAAACTCCTCAGCAGTACCTAGGTAGTTCTTCTGTGCTTAGTATGTGAGATTATGCCAGGGATCTTCCATAAGAGAGAAACTTCTTAACAGTAAATAATAAAACACTTTTTTCCTTAATTTTTTTTTTGAGATTTCTTCTTTCCATGCAGGTAAAACAGATGCAGATATCTGCACAAGTTTTCAAAGGAAATTCAGAAATATTCTGAAGTATGACAGCTTTCCCATGAGTCTTTTGCTTATTTGTATTTTTCCATGGATATCAAATCTAAATCTTATGCTCTTAGTGATGCCTATAACAAAACCACTATCTTTGAAACTATCTGAATCTCGAACCAGTTTACAAAGCAAAAATAAACCTATGCAAGTATAACCACTATGTGATTTGAATAATGAAGGTGATGTGTTGCCCATGAAGTAACATCCTTGGGAGTATGGTGGGGGGTGCCTTCCTAGTTATGGCTTTTGATATTGCTGACATAAGAACTTTGAATAAAATAATGCAAAAATAATGATGAAACAGTGGCAAAGTGTCTGGTTTATTTCTCTCTCATGTCTAAATCAAATGTTTTCTCCCACCTATTCCTTTTAAAGTAGTAGAAGAGTATAAGTTCTAGTCTCCTTTTTCTTTAGGATAAAAGTGATATTTAATGGCAGGGAAAAAAAGTCCTTTCAACTATATAATATACAAAAGTGTATGTTCACAAGGACATATATGTTAACACATGGATTTATTTTAATTTTAGAGAAGGCATGCTGGAAATAATAAAGAAAATTATTTAAAATAAAGATGATATTTCAGGTTTTAGTATGCTTTGAAAAAACAATGCTACATTTATTGAATGCTTTGAGATATCTTTATTTTGATATCCTAAGCACTCTTTACAGGACACTGACAGTAACTCTGAACAAGGTACATAGAGTTCATAATGCAATTGCACCTAAGTTATGCTTTATTTTATATGTAATTACAATTTAATTCATAGAGCCAAATGCTTAATTACATGACAAAGATGAATTACAACATATAATAAATACACTAGGCCTGGTTTCTGAAAAATAAACTGTGAAATTATAAAAGGAAAAAGTTATTCATTCTATTAATAATGAAAGGGAAAGAGTGAGTAAGACTTGCTCTTTATTGACTTTGTTCTGTTTTATTGCTAGAATGGGTTTATTTTGACTTCGTCTTGCACGGAGAAGCTTTCTGTTTCTGCTTGACCATTTGATTTTTATGGTACGCTTAAAAATACCACTAAAGTAGAATATAATTACTTTCTCTTTCATTTAGCAAAGGTGAAAAATCACATCCATTTGATCCATCCCTTTAGTTCTGATTTGAATTTTGGACTTGAGTATCAACTAATTTGGTGTTTGAGACATCACGCAATTCTGTTTTCTTCTTTTGCAGTTCATTAGAGGGTAGTGTTTTTTCCCTCAGAAGACACACAAGTTAGAGCTCCAACTACATTGTTAATAACAGAATAACATTTCTATTAAACACTTTTAAATGCCATTTCTAATGTCTATGTGCAATTTCTAGCAAAACAACAAATCCATATCAAATAATATTAATCTCCACCACATGTGGAGATTCATTCTTAAAGATTTTTCAGAACAGCCCTGTGTCTCGCACCTTTTATTAGCAATAGGTACACTGACACTATAAATTAGTTACGACTCTTCAGATGTTATTTAAACAGCTATGTAAAGAGTTAATGCACAACTGATCAGGGCTAGATTTCTGTGAGTGATGGCACGTATAAAACCAGTAATAGATTGTATCATAACTTCATTTGATCTAAGCAGCTTGTTGCTTGTATTTTTCTTGACAGAGAATTACATAAAATGAACTGATACTATCTGTATATAATTTCTGTAGTCAAGGCTTGTCAGCATGCATATGCTGTACTTTATACTATACGGGTACTACAATTTTTGTAGAGCCCTCTTTATATTGTCAACAACACATGGAGTTATATAAAAGGAAGATGGTTAAAAAAACAGAAAAAAAAAGGCTAAAAGGGACCTCTATGATCCATTTAGGTTAGATCCCCCCATGCCTGGAGCAAGTTCAACTGCTTCTAACAATTCCCTTGGTGTTTGGCACCAATATGTATTCCACAATGTCCCACAGCAATTTTTCCAAGGTTTAAGTATCCATATAAAATTAAACAAAAATTCTTTAATGTCTATCCTAAGTCTCTTCTGTGGCAATTTATTCCTCCTATTTCTTATGTTGTTCTCAGTGGACATTTTATTTGATTTCTTCTTTGCAATTACCTTTTATTTACTTACAAAGAAAGACCAGACAAACCCAACTGCTCTATCCTTCCTTCTTAAAGTTTTATCTGCTTTAGAATAAGCAATCCAAATAAGCAGTCTTTCTACCATTCTCCATATACTTGCTTGCTTCTTTGTTTCTGCTAATGCAGTTTGCTGATCCTTTTTCAGCTGAGCATGTCGCAATACTCCAGGCTGAGTCCTGACACTGGAAGCAAAAGTTTAGTTCCCACCTAATGTAAGTAAGTGTAAGGTCTATCTGCTTCCGTATGTACGACAGCAGTTAACTCTGGCTTTTGATCCTTCCAGTTCTTTCTGAAGGAATACTGCACTTACATGTGCATCTACTTTACCAGAGGAACGGCCACACTGGGACAGGACAAAGGTCCATTTAACCCACTAACTCCAAGAGTGGCCATAGATGGATGCCTAGGGACAAGTAAAATTAAGGTAAGCGTACATGCTGCTTCCCACTCCAACTACTCCCACTCCCAACCTCATTGTTTTCAGATTGTGTTAGTTACTTGCTATCTCCTGTTTCATTTGAATAAAAAAATATATTAAATATTTAAGATTTTACGGGGGAATTTGTTGTTGCTTTTCCTGTCTGCTGAATTGGAGACAACCATTTTCTTCGTTCTTTATCTTAATGGAATGGAATTACTTCTTTTTACACTTGCTATTCCTTACCAGTTGTTTCTGATTTTATGCCGTATTCTTACCGATTCTGCCCACGTATACATTTTTATACTTATTCTAATGCACTATGCACATTTCCACATTCTGCACACTTTCTTTTCCTGTTAGAGATCAATAAAGAAAAGCTCATGGACCAGCAAGCTGGTTTTTACTGCACATCCTATTATTTCTCTGCATAAGAATATTTTGGCTTTTGTGTCTTTGCTTCACTACTTCAGTCCTTCAGACTTCTGGTAAGACCTGGACTCTGGATTTATTGAAGGGTGCCATAATGAAGTTCAGTGTCATTACTTTGTTGCTCTTCCCCCTTTTTTTCCATAATAATAATGAACTTAACCAATTCCTGATCACCTTACCCAAGCTGCCTTCTACCCTCACACTCTCCACAAATTCCTCTCTGTGATTACAAAGTCTAGAAGCACTTTCCCTCTGCTTTCTTCACAACAAAATTCTGGAAGTTGCTGTAAAGATTTCTCAGGTTTAAAATAATTTAATTTCTATAACAGAGGTTTCTCATCAGATGTTCCCCATTGCCACTAAGTCTCTTGCCTCTAGCAGCCCTGCTAACTAGTCACAAAATCCCTTCATTAAGCTGCTTGGTAGGTATCTCCAATAAAAGTTCCATCATGACTAAATGTTTGCTTATATCTGTTTTATTATTGATAGAGTTATTGATATATTTTCCTGTGCACTTTATAAACTTGGGAACGTCAACATACATCCTTCACATGTAGTGCAACACTTCCTCTCTTTTCTCTCTACCTGGCTCTACTGAAAAAAATAAAAAATAATCGGTATCAATTTTACTGCCATGAGAATTATCACAAGTCTCTGTCATGCCAATCAATTCGCAAGTTAAGCTTGTAACATTACTATATTCTCCATAATTACAGAAGATGCACACGCATGCATACGCATGCATGTGCACACAGACAGCTGCTTCCAAGACTGCTGCTGCCCTGTCACGTGTGTCTGTCCACTGGCTGAAATTTCCTAGAAATGATGGGAATTTCAGAACTTTCTGGATCAGGTCAAAAAAGGGGAAAGGATTTGAATTAAAAGTAACAAGCTATAGAAAATTATGACACTGCAGGTATTTCATTTGAAATATGCCTGGCTCCTGAGGATTCAATGAATTTATAATGCTTGCTTCAGGTGCTTCTTATAGCACAAAATAATAAGGAAGGAAAGGGAGTGTGGTCTTACATACCAGTGAAAATTTAAAGATTAATAAAAAAACCCCTACGTAGATTCAATGCAGGTTTGGATGAAAAACAGAAAGAGTAATAGATTAATAAGGATGTTCTGCACACAACTGGAACAGACAAGACTTAGAAATGAAATAGATTTAACTCATGTGCCTATGTTAAGTTTGTGAAACAAATCTACAAAAGGCAAAAATCAAAGTTACTGCACATACAGTCCTTGGTCTCTGGCTAATGCAACTTTAATAAGGAAGCGAAATTAAATTTAAAAGAGAAAGAAAACTATGCAGGTCACTTCACTAGAATTTTATTTCCTGCTGGCTACTTCCATAGGTTACAATTTCAGTAATCAAGGCACCTGTCACTGTACTCTGTCAGAACCATCACAATTCTTTATGAAAAAGCATATATTTATTTATTAGCCACAGAACATAAAGGGGGAAAAAAAAGATGGGAGAAACTTTTGATTTAGATGTCCCAGGTGCGTCAGCTGTGGTCCAGCGTGGCAGCAATGCCTGCTAAACACAGCAGCACCCACTTGGTGCTGACTCCTGCTAAAGGGAGAGGCACATACTGCTGCGACGGTGGGTTCATTCTGCCGGGTATTGCTCACCTAGACTTGAGGATTAATGACCTGATGGAGTGTCATGCAACAGAAAGGACAGAGAGACTTTGCGTATGCTGGGCTAAATGGTGTTCTCAGGGACGTGCACTACAGAGAGCCATGAGCGCCTTTACGTTCAGCAGACTCCAGTTCAGCCGCACAGAGAAATCTGAGATCTGCCAAAGAAGAAAAGAAGGACAACCAAATTTCCCTCAATTTTTGGGACTCCACCAGTGATGAACTTTGAGGTGCCACAGAGGAGCTACAAGAGAGGAAAGCTGCAAGCGACTGTTCAGGGGACAGATTTGGGGATTTCTATGGATATGTTTCTACTTCCTCAAAGAGAGGAACTTCATCGAGAACTAAAGTGTTAAAGGGATTGATCTGTATTATAATACCAAGTCTACTTTATATGATTTTAAATAGGCTACATTAACTCCATTTAAAGAAAGACTAATGCACAGTTAAGAGGTATCCTGCTTATTATAAATGAGATGATTTGGGAGATAATTATTTTCCTGGGATGCTTGACAGCAAGATGTTGAAATGGTTTCATGATGGTAGTACTTTTCATTAAATATGTCTGTTACATATGGATATCTTTCATACTAAAAAAGAAAAGGATTTTTTGTTCCAGTTTTGTTTGTTCGTTTGATTGTTTGTTTTGGTGGGGGTTTTTTGTTGTTGTTGGTTTTTTTTTTTTTTTTGTAAGAAGAGAAACAAAAAAGTGAAAGAACAAGGTTCAACCAAAAAATAATTTTCATTATTCACTGAATAAATGAGTTTCTGAAAAGTAGGCATGTTCATGGACAAAGCAAGGTGATTCTCTTGTGATCTAATTATAAATGAAGTTTATAAGTAACTGCAGTACCTTTTGTTGATGTTTTGAGCATCGTGCATGTACGCTACTATTATCTGTAATACAACCATTTTTTCATTCTGTGAATATATGAGGACATTGGAAATTCATGTGTTGCAAAAAATCTGTTAGAGATGTAGGTCATGACATGAGAAACTACACAGGTAAAAGTCACAAGGGCTAAAGCACACTGCTTCAGCTGCAAAATCCAGACATCTAAATTAAAGCGGAGGGAAGTGGCCTTCAACTTTGAGGAACAAAATTGGTAAAAGTGCGTGAAAGTCCAGGGCAACAAATCATCAGCAATATGGCAGAGTGGTGCAGGTAGGACAAAGGGATATGGTTTTAAACTAAAAGAGAGTAGATTCAGAATAGGTATAAGGAATAATTTTTTTTATGACGAGGGTGGTGAGGCACTGGAACAGGTTGCCCAGAGAAGCTGTGGATGCCCCATCCCTGGAAGTGTTCAAGGCCAGGTTGGATGGGGCTTTGGGCCACCTGGTCTAGTGGAGGGTGTCCCTGCCCATGGCAGGGGGATTGGAACTAGATGATGTTTGAGGTCCCTTCCAACCCAAACCATTCTATGGTTCTACATTCTCAGAGAAATTCTCAAAATATTTACATGTATGAAAATACATATTTAAGAAGACTTTCAGTAATGTCATAGTTACATGGCTCTAGTAATGACATATCTTATTAGCTAATTGAAATTACCACTAGCCAGGTTTGAAAACCTGTCTTATTGTTACATTTTAAATCATTCACCAAGTATTTGATAACTCAGTGCTTCATTTTATAAAATAAAACTAGCATTTAGCTATTTCTTACATTGATGAAAGAGATTTAGTCACATGGATCACAGCAACTTGTAAGGTTAAATTTTCCATTTATCCAATTTCTTAGATAATTTCAGTACACACACAGATAAAGAGAGACAGTGTGTACCTGTGTGTATATACCATGAACAATCATTTACTTTATGGCCCCTAATCCAAATGGAAATCAGACCTGTCCTAACATAAATTTCTGTAGCATCAATGGCTAATATGAAACTATTTTTATAATTTAAACAAATAGAATTCATTGCCAGCCTGTATAATATAATTTATGATCTTTTTTCTTTTGATACAGAAACTGTAAGTCCATTTTATTTTTTCTTTACTTTGATAAGGGGGGGAGGGGGGAAGCTGTATCTGAAGGATGTTACAGACGTGAAATAGAGTTTTAAATAAAAATGCAACATGAAGAAATTTGTGAAGATTATGTGATGAATGTGTATCACAGTTGTCATAATTTGCAAGGCCTGTGAACGTGTCAGGTTTTGTCTGAACTTGTCTTGGCCTGGCTAAAGCTTTGTTTTTGTTGACTGAGCTGCAACAGATAAAGGAAGGAGGCATTTTAAATTCATTTGTTTTACTTTAATTAATTATGTGAGAAACCCATATTTTTAATATAGACAGCAAAAAGTAGTTGTCCTGTGTAGAATTATTATTTATGACCCTAGCATAATGGTCTAGTATGGAGTAGAGATACCATATGGTAGCAGAGGCCTCAAAAGTGAGGATAGAGGATGCAATGCTGCCATGGGGTGATAAGAAAAGGGACACAGGATGACATTGGAGACTCCAGAGCTGTAAACAATTGATCCATGCTCAGTTAAAGAAATTAAGAACAGCAAAGAGCAAGTATCCAGTGTCGCGAGACATTCCATATTTAAAAATGTGGATGTAACCTGCAGTAGCAGATCAACAAAGAGCAAGGTCTAAAAGCAGGGTAGAAAACATAAAAAAGATTAGTCTCAAGGGGGACCTAGAGCTGGAGAAACGGACTATCTGCATCACATTCCTTTTGGGCAAGACACTGGTGACTGGCAGTGACGCGCTGCTCAGACCGGCACCGTGACCCGTAGGACCCAGCGGGGCCAGGGAAGGGCGAGCACAGCAGCAGAGAATGGGGTGAACGGGAGGAACCGCGGTGTAACCACTTCCACTCTGGCACTACTGAGACCTGTTCTACAACAACGTTATTTACTGCCTGTTCTCCTTCTCTTTTTCCACAACCATGAGATCTGGAGTAATTTTTTGGTGTTTTTGTTTTTTGTTTTTTTTTGGTTTTTTTTTTTTTGGGGGGATAGTTGTTGGGTTTTTTTGTTAGCCTGTTAAAATTTCAGTTATATTCACAATAAATTCTTGATTTTATATATAAGGTGTGCTTTCTTTTGCTTTAAAGATTTTGAGTGCTACACTAGATTTCAATAGATGTAACGCTGTAGGAGGATATTAGTATGGTGCTTAGAATAATGTGATTAGCACATGACAGGGTGTCCTGGCTCAAAATTTCTGTATGCTTTAGTAGAGATGCATTGTTTATGATAACCGGTATTTAAGAATTTCCAGTAGCTACTCAGCTGGGCGATATTTCTGAGCAGTAGGAACATGAACAACCCACACTGCTTTAAGCAATTCTTTCTTGGTGGTGTACAAAATGTTTAAAATAATCTCTGCTTTCATAAAATTATAATCGTTTTTAAATGAACAATGTAATAATACCAAAAAGAAACAAATATTCAAAATCTTAACTGTATGACATTTTACAGAGACTTTTGTAATGCAATTGTACATCACATAGATGCACTGATGGTGGAGGCACAAAAGGAAGTTCTGTCAGAGAGATGTGCGATTCTTCTTAAGCAAACGTTAGAGTCTGAATATAGCTAGAGAATGTAACTGCATCCATACTATTAACTTTCCACACGTGTACAAATTCACCCATTTTACCTAGCATCTAATCTTGCCTAGTGTCTTCATGCTTTTTTTCATACTGTTATTTTCAACTTTATTTCCCTTGTATATCAACATTCTCCATACAGGCTGCATTCTTGTCTGTTATATCAGTATATTGGGCCATCGCATTAGCTTCTACCTGGCCTACCTCAACCTTGAAAATTAGAAGAAAATGCTTGTCTTAAATTCCAAATTTTGAGTTCTTTTGGACAAAGTTCAGGAAAATATCTAGTATGGTAAATTACAGGGAAATCAAGTTTAAGAGTGGAAAAGGTGGGGAGAAGGTGCAATCCTTCATTAATCAAACATTGTTTTGGTCTGAAAATATAATGAAAATTTTAATAACACTTAAAGATAGAGGGAGAATAATTTACAGAACCAAACCTCATATATATATATCTATCTCATATATATATATGTGAGCAGAGATTTCTTAATATAGAGGACTGGCTAAGCAAATAAGATACACATGCAAATATTAATTAATGAGCTATATGTCCCTAGTGAATACTTTCTGCAAAACAACTGAAAACTTAGTGCTGTCAATTAATTCTGGTTTAGATTGATGAGAAAGTTAAGTGTTAAATGCTCATTCAATAGCACATATGAAAGAGGATCTAAAAAGCATTTAATAGTCCTAATGACACATAATTTGGGAGTTTGTTTTTATTACCATTTTAAGTTAATTTCTTACAGCAGTTACCATCTACAGCTTTGTTTCAGAAATATGGACATCCTTAACCACTTTCATTTTAGGTCCAATTTTTTACATATCACCAAAACATTCTTTTTGACATTAGGCATACTGTATTTAGCTAGATTTTTCAAAAGTGATAGAAACAGCACCATCTGAAGAATAAGAGGAATATGTACCATAATTATATACTGTAATTATATATCTAGAAATAGCTTTAAGAAGTAATAGATGCACCCAGACTGAGTTCATTGTCAAGTGACATATCTTTTCAGTAGCCTGCCATGAGCACCAATCCATTGCATTCTCACTCTCCACTTTTTACAAGCTTTATACTGAAATGGATTTCCCAGTGAGATTCATATCTATCTGAGTGCTATTCATACTGTTATTCACTGTAAATATCTCCAGCAGCCCTATTAACTTTAATGCATTAGCTCTTCTTCTATTTATTGCAACTTAATGAATGCATAATAATTTTAGTTTAGGACACCATTAGCAGGATAGGTTTTCCAAGCTCCTGTAGCTCAGCAGATGTACTATCATAAATTACCACAAAGCTACATGCTTTTTTATGATGGTCATAAGACAAAATTATTGGAAAAACGTTTTTCTGTTCTCCTGCATATTTGGCATTCAGAAAGGCTACAGGTTTGGTAAAAGCATCATGTCTGAGTGGTATAATTAACATATGATCCAAAAGGAACCAATATTTAAGCAGAAATTAGGATATAAACTCACATCCTACAGCATTCTTTGAGGTAGGGCATGAAGATAAGAATCCAGAGGATATCAAATCAAACACCAGAGAGCTGCTCGGGTCTGACAATTGGGATTATTAATTTACATTCTATTCATAACAGGAGTTCTCTCCTTTCCCTGTTATTTGGAAAAAAACATTCAATAAAAATGAATCATATTTTGAGGGCTTGTGAGGGCCTGCATGAGCAAATGAAATATATTTGTGTCATTCACTTCACATCTATAAAGACAGAGGGGGTGTTGGTTGACAGCCAGTGGAGTATGAGCCAGGACTGTGCCCAGGTGGCCAAGAAGGCCAAGAGCATCCTGGCTTGTATCAGAAATAGTGTGGCCAGCAGGACTAGGGGAGTGATTGTCTCCCTGTACTCAGCACTGGTGAGGCTGCATGTCGAGTACTGGGTTCAGTTTTTGGCCCCTCACTACAAGAAGGACATTGAGGTGCTGGAGCATGTCCAAAGAAGGGCAATGAAGCTGGTGAAGGGTTTAGAGAGCAAGTCTTATGAGGAGCAGCTGAGGGAAGTGGGTTTGTTTAGCCAGGAGAAAAGGAGGCTGAGGGGAGACCTTATCACTCTCTACAACTACCTTAAGGGGGTTTGTAGCGAGGTGGGTGTTGATCTTTTCATAGAATCAGAATGGTTTGGGTTCGAAGGGACCTTAAAGATCATATAGTTCCAACTCCCTTCCCATGGGCAGGGACACCCTTTACTAGATCAGGTTGCCCAAAGCCCCATCCAAACTGACCTTGAACACTTCCAGCAATGGGGCCTCCCAAACGTCTCTGGGCAAACCCGTTCCAGTGCCTCAGCACCCTCACAGTAAAGAATTGCTTTATAACATCTAATCTAAATCTACCCTCCTTCAGTTTAAACCCTTGCTCCTTGTCCTGTTACTACACTCCCTGATAAACACTCCCTCTCCAGCTTTCCTGTAGGCCCCTTCAGGTACTGGAAGGTGCTCTAAGGTGTCCCAGGAGCCGCCTTTTCTGCAGGTGGAACAAGCGCAACTCTTTCAGCCTTTCCTCACAGGAGAGGTGCTCCAGCCCTCTGATCATCTTCGTGGCCTCCTCTGGACTGTCTCCAAAAGCTCCATGTCTTTCTTGTAGTGAGGCCCCCAGAGCTGGATGCAGTACTCCAGGTGGAGTCTCACCAGAGCGGAGTAGAGGGGCAGAATCCCCGCCCTCGACCTGCTGCTCCCACTTCTTTTGATGCAGCCCAGGACACGGTTGGCTTTCTGGGCTGCAAGCGCACACTGCCAGCTCATGTTGAGCTTCTTGTCCACCAACACTCCCAAGTCCTTCTCCTCAGGTGGGTGCTGGTCTCTTCTCCAAGTGATAGGATGAGAGGAGACAGCCTCAAGTTGCACCGGGGGGGGTAGTTTGGATATTAGGAAAACTTTCTTCACTGAAATAGTTATCAAGCACTGGAACAGGCTGCCCACTGAAGTGTTTGAGTCACCATCACTGAAGGTATTTAAAAGATGCATAGAAGTGGTGCTTAGGGACGTGGTTTAGTGGGGACTTTGCACTGCATGGTTAACAGTTGGACTTGATGATCTTAAAGGTTTTTTCCAATAAAAATGATTCTATGATTCTATGACAAAGTAATGAAACAGAGATGGCTGAGTGGATTTCAGGGAAATTTTGATGTATAAAATGTTTTCCAAATCCCCCCCACACTTGAAAGCAATGCTTGAATCCCTGGAGAGCAGTTTAAGCAGCTGTAATGTGCAGTTGGCTAATTCATGGAAATCCTACATATAAAGTGTTAGTATGACAAACAAATCAGCTTGCTTTGATCTAATTTTAGACTATTAAAAATACTAACCCATCTGCAAAATACAGATTATAAATCCTACAGAAATCAAAATAAGTTAAAACAAATAGAGATACCCAAGAAAGACCATCATTTCCTAGTGCAAAATGTATGGTGAGCATGGGATGACTATTTATGGCTTAAGAACTTGTGCTATATTTGGAAGTACAAAGACAAATTAAATGAAAATATAGCATTACATATACATCAAAATAAAAATAGCTATCTAGAGCTGAAGTTCGGTTACAATCAGGAAAGTTTTCTGAAGTTGCATACTGACCCACTGAAGAAGATAGACATCCCTATAGACCAGAGAGAAAAATGCAACATTTTCCACAGCAAAGTTGAATTTCGTCAGTAAAATGACCAATCATATTTAATCTTTCAGAGTGTTTTGGCTCTTTCATTGACCTGTTTGAAATACACCACAAGATAGAGCCAAATCTGAAGTCTTCAAGTGCTCACATTTTTCAGTGCTTCCTTTTACTCTATGGGGTCAATAATAAATGTTTCTTAGAATTCCCTGTTACAGCTCAATGTGTCCACACAACATTTGTGATCTGGAATCCTTGCCTTAGGCATAGTTCTTGCTAAATGTCTATAAAACCTTGCAATGTCTAAAATAAGCTCAATTAATTAAAGATTTTGGTAGCTTTCATTATATCAAAATATCCTGAAAATGTTCATTTGTACCCCTTTTTTCTAAACTGCTGGTGCAGGACTGAAATACAGAAACTTCTCTGGAAGTCCTGGGACACATCAGCTTGATGTGTTACAGGTGACAGAGCAGACAGCCTGCCTGCCATCAAACAGATGGTACTTTTGCATTCCCGTTTATTGCAATAAACAGTGATTGATAGAACAAGCATGCAACTGTGAGGAGTCTCACACTTACTTAAGAATATTCTATTTTGTCATAGGATAAATGTGTACATTTAATATAATATACTCTTATACTCTCCTCCAAAAAGTATCTTTCATAAGCAAAGCAAAGTTTATCTTCTTTCTTGTTAGCTGGATGAAGCTTTTCTGGTTCAGGAATTCCTGACCTCCAAGGGACCATGAGCTAACGGTTGAATACTACATGTATTTCTCTAGAAATGACAGGGAGAGACACAAGGACATATCACGCCTTCTATTCTCAAACAGAAATCAGAAATCCTATGGAAATCTTTACATTCAGTTCTGACTAAAAGTTCACATGTGTAAGCAGTTATTTTAAGTCTTACACCTGCATTTCACATGGAACACAGAGTGTTGGCAGCTGGAAACTCTTGCACGTGGCTCATAGAAATGAGACATACATATTCTATGTTACTTTTAGCGAGATATACCAAGCTGCATGGAATAAATTTCCAAGAACCACCATTCAGAGCACATAGCTTTTCACTACACGTCATCAGCTTTTCTTTGTAAGGCATTCAATGATGGTAATGACATCGTCACAGGTGTGCTAAATCAGGAGTGAGGCATCTTAGAAGTGTTTTTTTTTAAATAACATTTTCTGGAGTGACCAGTACCTTCAAAACATGCCGAACAAGAGTTAAACTGTATTCTACTATTTAAACTGTAAAGATAAGCATCTCAGCATTTATAATTCTTTATAATTCGCTAGTCAAGTACTTTCCCTTGGTTTAATTTATGTAGCTTTCTCTATGTTGAGAGATATATATGATATATATATATGTGCATTCTCATGTACGTGTGTACATTGTATGGAGTGTGTGGAAGCTCAGCAATTACACTATCTAATCAACCTCTTTCTGGTAACTAGGGAAAGATTAGAGAAACCTTTAATTCTGTTTATTTACTTAATGCCATTGGATTTGAAAACATAATGGGATAATTTTTCAATTTAGTTCAGTATGTTTTATGCATAAGTAATAAACATTAAATCAATTTATTCTTTATTACACCTTAAAAATAATATTCTGGGTGAACTAAAACCATAAGGATTTATTACTTTTGAATATACCTTCTTGTGCAAGGAATTTCTCTCTTTAAATAAGTTGTAACCTTTCTTTTAAACAGGAATTTCTAGAGTTACCTGAGACCTTGCTGTATTATGCATTTCCTATTTTCCATTATGCAGACATTTTGCTGTGTATATTAGTACTGTTGTATCTACCTGAATAACAGTTACACACAAGTTAAGTCATTGGTCCTGAATTCACATCCCCCTAATTAAGTTAATGTTAAAAAGTTCATTCCAAATTTAGAATTGCTTCAGTTTTCCATGTGTTAATGTTTGTACTTAAGTCGGTATGCAACCCTAGCTAGACATACATGCGCTCTGGATCTGGAAGAATCACCAGCACAACTGGTGCGGAGCCATTGCTGAATGCATAGGAATGACCTTGACCATTTGCAGAGAGTCCGGGTCTCGAAATGGTAAGCTGACATCCTGTGCTTCCCAGCACCACACCGTAGCTGAGAAGATCAGAGGCGAAGCAAGAATGGAAAGAGGATGGGTATTCCTCAGCCAGCACTGAACAATAAGATGAGTGAGATTTCATGTAAAAGTGTGATGGTCAAGGTCTTGTTTGGAAAAGCAAAATTAAGTGTGGGAAAGGGCTAAGGAAGAAGATATCTGTAACTGTCATTCAGATGAATACAATATTTTTTGCCTCACAGAAAACATAATTTCTGAATCTGATCAAATACTTCTAATAATAATACAACCCAACAGAAAGAGAGATACTTAACTCCTTTCCTGTCCGTTCCTCTGTCATCTTTTATTTTTATTCAACAAATGAGGAAAAGATAAGTTGTCATATAATCAGTTATGCTTTTTTAAGCAGGAATGATCAGTATGAATAATGAGAGAAAGTATGCAAAGATTAGAATTAGTGGATTAGTGTTTTCTTGATAGGAAATTAAGGAATACACATAAATGCTTTCTTTTCTACAAAGACTGAGATTAATATGGCAGAGCTAACAAGGGTGATTTTATGGATCAGCACTTGACTTGGACTCAAAACATCTGGATGGGTTCCCAGGTGTTATTCATAATACTATCACAGACATAATTCTAGATTTAGCATGTCTTCTCTCATTAATCTTGGCTTCCTTTGTAGACAGTAGAGGCAGGCATCTTTCTGCTGGCATCCTAATTCTATGTAGTATTTCCTCTGAAGTCTCCTTTAGGACTGTAGCTGTGTTGACTACAAAGATTCACCAGAATTCACTGTCCCTGTACACTGAATACGTATTATCCTGCACAAGTGAAGCACTAGGCTATGACTGCGTGTAAGAGGACACCAGAGTTTGCAAATGAACTTGAGTCCCCAAGATAAATCCATTTCATGAAAGAGTCTCTGTTACTGAATAAACACTCATTTCTCTAAAGCTCTTTAGGACTGCTGTCTGACTTGATGGTGACCCAGCAAACTGCACATGACTGCTTCCCTCCAGGGAAAGTGTTCAGCTGAAAGAGGCAGAATAACGCAGGCAGCAGAAGCGCAGAAGCAACTGAAGAACAAAGCGCTTACAATCAAATGCTGCACTGGGGCCCAAAGTAGCCTGACATAAGCCTTGACTAATGATTTAATTCAGCCCTTCAGCATGCAGGTGTATCTGTTCTATCATCCAGAGGACATGCAAATCACTAACACATGCAAAGAAGGAGCTGATGTTACAAGATAATGGTAATGTGCACCTGTGATTTAGAAGGCAAATCAAGGCCTTAGAACACTAGGCTACATAAATTATTATAAAACCCATTTGACTCTAGAAATCAGGAGGCTTGCTGCATATAACACTGTAGTTTGGTGTTTATATTTTGATATCTTACCAAAGATTTAAATCTAACTACAAAAAATCCCCACACTAAGGTTTATAAACAATCCCAGATATTCATAATTTATGACTGGTTTATACACAATTGTCAAGATAATTTTGCTGGAACAGAGAAATGGGGTGATGTCAACAGACAGTGGCTGACTACTTGCCTTCTCTTTCTTTGAGTTAGCATTTCAGATTTGGAAATGTCTAACCTACTTACAGCAAAGTAAATTACTGATAGCACTTTGTGTTTTCATCCCTTCACTCTAAGATTAATTATTTTGCAGCCACTTTACAGAATTTTGGTTTGCCTCTCTTTTATGAGAGAGTATTCACATATGAAGAGGAATGAGGGATTGAGACAAGGAAATTGCTTTCATTTTCCTCCTACCGCTAAATAACCTGTCTTCTCAATATCAGGCTAAAAGGTCAGTATCTAATTTAGGATCCTGTTTCTATAATCCTTGAGATGATTAACTCTTGACTTCAGTGAAGATGGCCTTGGGATTTCATGCTTTTTTAATGTGAGAAAAAGCTGAGGAATTTGGCCGATGCTTAAAAGCAGTCATTGAAAAATGCACAGTGCAAATCTTTTTATTATTTTGTCTTTTTTTGTCACCTCCCCCTTTTTTTCTGAACATCTATTTGCTGCAAATTCCTGTAAAACACTTGGGGCAGTTTCCACAGCTTTGAGAAAGCTCTCTGAGTTAGTGCTTTTCAAGTCGCTTGACTACATCAGTAGTCCAGAGAAGGGGGATAAAAGAATGCATTTGATTATTCTGAGTTATCCACACTGCTTAACTGCCTGAAGTTTCAATGCTTTGAGTACACAACTTCTAACTTTATACTGAACGTTTGTTTTGGGCAGCCCACCTCTCAACAAATCTGTTGGTAGAACCATTTTTCCCTTTGGCCAAATGACCGTTTGCTGCCATTTGTCATCCCAGCCTGGAACCGGTCTCTGATACACTCCTGTTTAACGTTTTAGACATAGCTTTTGAGCCCACCTCTCTGGAATAGGATCTGCATCCTATTAAGTCTCAGATTTTTCTTTGCCTGAGTAGGTTCCATTAGATATCACAGAAAAGCTATAATCTCTCCGTCCTTTAGTCCTTTCACAGGTGTGAGACCTACCAGGTTCCCACAGTTTCAGTGCTGTGGGCACACAAGTTTTAAGTTCAGTCATGTAAAACGTCCATTTAGCCTTGTACAATAGAGAAAATAATTTATTCCTCCTTTAGCAAAAGATGGGCATCCAAAGAGAACAATAAATCCAGCTGTATATATCTGTATTTTCCCCTCAGTTTCTTCTTACAATCTTGAGAATTGGGAAGGAGTGGAATAGGTCAGACCATTACTTGGAATTTCAGAGTATTCTGTTTACACATGGCTTTTCTTTCAAATCAAGATGTACTCATCTCACTCTTGCGATCAAGTTTAGGTTTTTTTCGTAAGTGGCAATTCTGTTAAAATGAACCTCCATGTAACAAACAGGACACTTCCATTGCTTTTCTTTGCTATTTTTATTCCATCTCAGAAAATACTGGTGAAATTACATATATATACATGTATGTGTGTGTGTATGTGTATGAAATTTTATATGTATGTGTGTGCGTGTGTGCACGTGCCTGTGTGTGTATATATTATATAGGTATAACTGTATAACTAAGAATGAGCAACTTGAAAACCATGCTTTTTCTGAGGGATTTTCCACCCCAGACCTCTTTTTTTTTTTTTTTTTCCCACCCAAAAAGTTTTTCCCAGTTCCTGTTGCCTTCTTAGCTTTCCTGTTGTTTGGCCACAGTCCAGACAGTCAGATTAATGGCTGATACTGTTTGTTCTGCAGCTTCATCTAGACAAGCAGATTGATTTCTGCTAGAGAATTTGTCAGTTTGTGATGGATTTACTTGATACTCCTTGAGGCATTCAGTAACAGTGAATTTAGGAGTTAACTAGCATTCTTCAGTGATGCACACACGGATGCCCCAATTTGTTCCAGTAGCTATATTAAAATATAAATTTCCCTGATTGTAGGAATGGGATGTGAAAACACTTACTACAGTGTCATACATGCCGGTTACTTAAAATAGTCTCTTTTACTGTCACATGCATTGTGAATTCACAAATTCCCCTTTAGAGAGTCTTCCTTTATTTCAGCCTTATGGTTAATAAGCTACACATTCTCTCACAACACTACAAATACGTACTGAACAAATATTTAAATAATTTCAAGCTTGTTCTAACTGCCCTACAAAAGGCTAATTTATTATACCTAATACACAGAAAGTTACTATTTCTCTTTTAATATAAAAAGCAGAGAAAAAAGGAGGATGAAAACTGTAGCAAGAGACTGCTCAATGACATTTGGGTGGATGCAGGCATGCAGCAATCTGAACTGCTGCAGAAAAGTGGTGTTTGCTGGACGCTCCTTTGCATCGGCCTTTAGGAAAGAAGGATGTCTTTTGATCTCTTGTTAGCTCTGTCTCTGACTTGGTGTGACCTTTGGCAAGTCACATTAGTTGAGTATGCAGCATCCATAAAAATTAGTAAACTATTGCTTTACTTGTTCTCCTGAGGTTTGTGGGGCTTAATTAGTGAATTTTATAAATCTTTTCTAGACTCACAAATGCAAAGTGCTATAAGGACAAAGTTTTATTGTCACTATTCCTTTGGGAAATTAGTTTCTTAGAGCTATGGGAGATAATTAGTCACATTTTGCAGGCTGTGCTGCAGCTAAAATCACCATTAAAGTAATCTCTTATATAATATGAGCAATACTTGTTCTCACAAGTTTGGCAAAATCAGATAGATGTGGGTTCTGGGTTTGCTGCTTGGCCTTTTCCTGCCCTTCCATAATTTGAAAACTGTTAGGATGTTAGGATTTGTTCCATTTCCTTTTGGTTTTAAATGGTGATAAAATTTCACTTCATTTCTAGAAAATTGCTCATATTGAATATTTAAGAAATATGTTTTGCCTAAAAGTTCTGCTTTATTAAGGATCACATTACTCAGTTCCTTGCAATTGTTCACAATTGTAGCTATAGAAACTATAACCATCCTTTTCAAAATACTTGGAATAACCACAAACTATTTTTGCTAAGAAATCTTGCAATTTAAAAATAATTGGCTGTGGGTTTTCTTGTACAGGCTGTGACCGATGGCATTAAGCCTACTACAAGCTGTCTCTCAGCTGGCCATTTGCAAATGGACTAATTCTGGTTTTAAGCAGCCAAAGTCACCTTTCTTCATTATTTGGAGGAAAAGCACATCAGCTGTCTGAGAGTCAAACTTGTTTAGTGGAATTACAGTAGTCTGACTCCTTTTGTGGCATTAGTAAAGAAATTAAGGCACTTCTGAAAAGTTTATCTTATAGGCCAAATTCTTTAAAGTAGATGTATGAAGGTTCACATACGCCTCTCTTATGTTTTTATTCTCCTGATGTCTCTATCTCCTTTGTTAACCTTTGTGAATTTTCTTTCTTAATGTTTATCTAAGTTGCATGATAATTTCATTTTTTTTCGGACAAATCAACTTAGACCGAGAAAACCATCAGGTTATGCGCAAAACTATATATACCTTCCTTCCACTTACTTTGTCTTTTAACTCTTTTTTAAAAATATATGACCAACATATTCCAAAACTTATTTGTCAGTCTGGATTCTACTGTGTTTTTTTTTCTGAATGGTTGGGCAGGTAGTTTAAACCTTTCACTGCATTTAAGATCTGTGCTTTAGGGAACTCCACTAATTGTTCACAAAAAATCGTTATCCGTGTGACCGTTCTGATTTAGCAGTGACCTCTGTCACCACTGAACTACCCATGTTCTCCCATTTTATTATCATGCACAGACTTTCAGTAGGTATAATTTCTTAGATAACTAGACGTGCTTACATCGCTTATAAACTCTGCTATGGCTCCTTTTTCACTAGGCAATCCTAGGCAAGGAGTACTATTTATGTTGCTGTTCCAGTCATATGACCTCATCAAATTTCTCTTATGCCGACTAAGTTGTATATGTGATCACAAACAGAAGTTGCTTCTGTTTACTTTTTTTCAGTAATAAACATTCATAGAAGATGTTAATCAATTTGATTTACTACTCACTTTCTGCTCTCACCTTTCTTTATGATATGAGTAATCCTTTCACCTTTGGTTCACAGACCCTCTGCGAGATTGATTAAAAAGGTAATAATAATGCCATGACCTAATTTAAAGCGCTCGGTTAGCAAGTCAGTATGGAAAGGCTATCTGTTTTTCTTCTTCTTCATGAGACAGCTATCACTCGGCAAGCTCACGGAACTTCATCCTGTGGTGTAGGAAGCCACTATCTGGAGGTCTTAACCTCCAGGATACCCCAGTCCCTTCCAGAGCCTTGACTCTCAGTTAGGAAAACTGTCAATAATGCTATCTATGTCTTCAGGATCAAACTCTAGCAGTATCTGTAGTACCTCTGTAAATGGAAATCATGGAGTGTGCCTATGTGAAAGACAGGCCACAGCATACTTGCAGTAACAGCTTGGATTTGGTCTCCCTATACTTGCTGTGTCTTAACGAATAGCAACCAGAGCAACTTGGCATCCCTGGAGTTCACTCCTATTGGTCATCAAAAGATCTGGGCATCTTGAAAAGTCTGGCCAAGAGTCTATATCTAGGACCTTACTGATTTGGGAAAGCATGCTGTGGACTTAGGAAAGGGTATCCTGACAAAAGAAACCATGACAGCAAGAAATTCCTCTCACCTTCTCTCAGTAGTCCAAACCATAATCAAGAGACATATCAGATTTTTTATTAAATTTTTAACACTCCTAAGTATATTCATAAAAAAGAAGGGCAAGTGCAAGACCATCTAAACGTTGCTAGTATGGTAAAGCCCAAAACAAGCCGCACTTATGCTGGCAGCATGAAGCATTTCAGCAGTTCTGCTGTATTGAAAAGAGTTTGCGTTGCCCCAGACATTTATAGAGCGTTACGCATGAAACCGCCAGAGCCTGTAAGGGACCAAGAGGGCTCAGTCCTCTCTGCAGTCCATTCAACATTTACCTGTAGTCACCTACCAAATATTCAGGAGGTGTCCTCTCTAGTGAAGCAACATATAAAAGCGAACATTTATACTCACTATATGTAATCACAATATCAGTACTATGACAGTAGGATGCGGAAAATACTTTTGACTTGTAGAGAACATCCACTACAGAGATTCATGTATTGCAACATGTTCTCTCCTAAAAAGAAATATGCTTCATATTTTTATAATAATAATAATAAATGGCCATTTGTGCAGTGGGTGAAAACAGTATTCTTATCAGTCAGCAGAAAACAAAGTATAACACATGTTGTGCTTCAACCCTGCAGTCTTACTAGATCATTCCCAGCAAGAAACACTACAGTGAGTCATAGCTATAGATTCTATATTTTTTTTTTCTTCCAGTAACATGATTGTTTGAATATTAAAGGGTTGAAAATCTTTCTTGTGATGTTAGCAAAAAGCTTGCCAAATATTAAAATCAAAAATCCTTTTGAAGACAGAACAAAAATAATGAACTATGCAATCTAATTTCTATACAGAGTGTGTATTTTTCAAAGTAGAATAGTGTTTATTGAATCTAGCTGTTTTACTTATGTAACCATAGGAAGAATGGTCTCAACCCACTGCACAGAACAAAGGGACTATTATAGAGAGAAATACTGTGGACCTATGTGAAAAAAATGTGTTCCTATCATTTTGCTTTCCTCTTCTACTAAATATTCATTCATGCATCTCATCCTGGTGAGAGAAAACAAGAGGGAAGCAATTTGAAATACACTCATCCATCGCCTGCATAATCTTCTTTTCCTTGTTCTCTGCACGCAAACAATATTAAATTCCACCTGAACAAGGATCCACAGAGAAACAACTTAAGATATAGATATAACATAGTGCTCACCTGTGTTTGGAAATGCCTCAGTCAAAAAGTGGCAGCATAGTTTTTTGCACATTTTGTGCTGATAGATGATATGTTACATCCTGGAGAGTGGCATTTTGAAAAGCTCACCCAGGCTGAACTAGGCAGCTCTTTATGTGGATAACCTTCTAAATGGGAAGCAGCGTAGTACGTCCTTCCTCCCCATTTACTTTATAATTGCCATCAGCTTCCGACAATTCCAGTTTACCTTTCAGCATTGTAAACTAAAATTAAATTCTACAATTTCTTGTTTGGATTATTATTTTTTTTTTTCAGCACAACATTTGTATGAAATGATACTCCAAAGCAATAAGACAGTAAGTCTAAGAGGTGGGCAAATTTTATTGTTGTCTTCTTCTTCATCATGATGTTTCTCTGAACTCGATAATGTTAAATGTCAGCAGCAGGTGCTGTTTGAATCAGTGCTGAACAGTTTGACTAATGCTTTGCAATTTAGGCATGGCTTTTGAATATATTCCTGAATATCAGTTGCCTGTCTAAACTAATAAGTGTTATGGTTATTTGCTATCATTGTCAATACAGATAATGTTAAGAATTAATGCAGACAGTTTATAGGTTTCCAATTACTTTTCTTCTGGGGGAAATCTCCAGTCAAAATAGTGCTGAAAACACTGTGGCAAGCCTGGTACACAGCACCTCTCAGTGTTGCCCTCACTGTTGTAACTGATGGGTAACATTTATTCCCAAAGAATTCGTATTATACTCAAAAGCTTGTAGCTGTAAGAGACTCTATGTTGGCCCCATGCACCTGCTACTGATAGTCATTGATAGTCATCGTGACTTTCATTAGTTAGGCTTTCATTGCAGCAGTTGACTAAACCCATCAACAAATCAAAACTGAAATGTTGCATAGCAACTTACCAGTTTTGAAAAACATATTCCTGGGAAGGTCTTTCAAATCAGGTTTGTTTTTTTTTCTCCCCCCCTCCCTTTTTTTTCTTTTTTTTTTCTCTAACAGAGACAGACATGACAGATATGGCCATTGCCACACACAAGGCACGTAGATAGGACAGACCTGGTTTCAATTCTCCATTTTATCCAGAGGAAGACTGTGTGAAAGTACCTCATCTTCAAGGAAGCATCACAGCTGCTGAACTATAGGATAAATATCTTAGGGTTGATATCCCACAGCTTCTTGTGATTAAGCTTTTATATTTTGGCTAAACCCAGTTAGGCTGGGGCACAAGATGGTGATATTCCAGAATGAATACTACTGAGTAGATTACTTGCCAAATTTTGTGAAACTTGAACTCAAACGTATTAAACTTGTCTCCCATAGTTCATTTCAGTGCTTTAACAGTTTCACTTACTATTTTGTTATTCTCTGGCTTGTACATTTTAAATTTAATTTTCAATCTGATCTATATTTTACATCGCAAAACCTTGTAATTGTTTATGAACTGAAATTGTCGCTTCCTCTCCCCATGAACTTGGTTGCTCAGAAGGAAGCCTTATTCTCTTTGGAATAGATACTTTTGTGCTGTCAAGCATAATAGAATAATAAAATACAGTTGTAATAATTTATTTAGATTAAATGGCACTAAAGATTTTCCAGAAATTTTTGTACAAACTGCAAGGAAGCTAGCTTTTAAGCTGATGCTCTGAACATTTTTATGAGCAGAATGGAGAGATACTCATCTAAACCAAGGAGCTATAAAAGCCAGCTGACAGAGCGTAAAACCCTTTAACGTAAGAAATAAGAAATTCCAGAGAGGAATGGACCCTTATTCTCACTGTAAGAGATTCACTCATGCATCTGGATATAGGTACCCGGCTCTGGCTCGGGATGGAGCCATAAACTGTCCTCTGCAGAGCAGTGCTGAATCAGCGCTCTCTTGTGAAATGAGACAATGAGCAAGAAATAGATTCCTGTCTTTTATTCTTTTATTAGGAAAGATTCAAACTGCTTTTTTGTACTTTCAGGGCACAAGAACTCCTATCTATCACCTCTGACAGGGTTGCCTTAAACAGCATGGCAAAAACATTCAGGATGAAGCTATCTTAATCTCTGGTGCTGAAGACACTCCAACTTCCATGAGATATTCCATTATCCCGGAAGGATAAGGAAAGACTTCTTTGCTTAGTCACTGGGGATCGCTCTTGGAGTGAGGAGACCAGGTAAAAATTCAGTTCTAGTCTATCTTGCAACAATTTTAGCTACTACAGCTTTAATTTTCCTGCTTCATGTCAGGCTGGCGTTGTATCTGACTGGTAGGCAAGTCCTGAGCTCTTCCAGCTCAGGATCCCCAGGCAAGGGAATGTCTCCCTGGGGAGTGCTGATGGGGCTGTGATGTGAGCGAGTTATTTCGCTGCTCCATTTTGCAATGTGGATCGTTGAGTGCACATCTACTGGCACAAACGTGGGCACTAGGGGAACACCTAATAGAAAGCATATGCACTCAGAGTCTAAGTATTCAGAAGTTTCGGCAAAGACTGACCTGGGATTTCAAGTTTTATTTTTTCTATATGGTATCACAAACTATGATGAAATTAACCGTGTAGTGCTTCACATTCCTTCCTCTGTTTTAAAAACCTTCACAAATTTTAATTGCATGAAGATAGGCACTGTCCACACTGGAATAAACAAACAAACAAACAAACAAACCCAAAAGCAACTGCTTTTAGCTGCAAAAATTCCGGCTCCTTGCAATGATCAAAAATCAATACTGAAAAATGGACTCAGCAAAAACAAATTAACTGTGCAAGTGACTGGTACTTGCTCTGCAAACTTTTCTTCTGCTGTTTTTAACCCTTTAAAATATCAGATGACTGCTATATGAGGGAAGAGGTGCAGTTTTATGATTTTTTTTTGTTGACGATGTTTTAGCACAATTTGTTAGCGCAGCTTTCAAGCTGAATCTCAACATAAAGTTTTCCAGGTACATTCCAATTGCTATGATAAAAGATGCTTTCTATTCAAAGATGGATTAAAGAAGATATGGCACTTGTAGGACTTGTTTCAAATATCAACATAGAAAAATCACATTTGATTACTCAGGCAGGACTCTATATTCCTTACTGGTATACATCTATGAAATTTACATTTATGGTGTATTTTATCTACACTTCCTTCTTTCTTTTTTTTTTTTTTCTTTTTTTTTCTTCCTCCCCCCAAAGTACTTAAGATGCTTTTGTTCTGCATTTTACTAAATGATGGCTGCGTTCCAAACAGATTTAGGAAAGTGATCAAACCAATATATCATAATACAATTTTCTAAGATGGACTGATTCAAATAGGCTGCTGACTAAGACTGCCAGAAAACAATGAATGTTCAAGATTACTCAGAATGTTAATGTAAATTTTGCCTTCTGTCCCCCTAGCGTTAATTAAAATTAGAAGAGACTCTTTCATCCTCTTTATCATTACAGCTTAAACAGCTTCTGACTGACATCTCAGCTGACTTATTTTCCTTCTTAACTTTTACACATATGCCAGCCTGGACACAAATCTAGACGGAAATTTTTCTTCACATTATTTGCAAGTCTAAACAGTGTTGATGTATAGAAGGAACTGCAAATTCCCTCTACTTTCAAGGACAACCTTTTCCTTCATTTCCTTCATTTTCTTATGCATTGGACAATTCAGACCTTTGTGAAAAGTAGAGAGCAGATGTATACATTACCCAAGTGGTTATAGAAGTAATGGCAACTGAGGATAAAAATAAAAGTACTAGTTTTGATGTTGGAAATGTATGATAAATTGATAATACAATTAATAAGGTAGCATTAAATGCTCTCTGTTACTTCAAGATATATTTAGAAATATGCAAATATTATATTCTATAATTTATTTCCCTTCCAAAATCTGCTTCTCAGCAGAATCATGTCATGTACCTGTTATCACTTCTATGATGGCATTCAGCCAGTATGTAACATGTAGTAGGATTCCATACACCATTTAATTCCCAGTTAATGAGTAGAAATACAGCCTAGAGGGAAGTTATCCATCAGGCATTTACCTTTGATTTCGAGGACCTTTCTAGACCAGTCCCAGTGCAGACTGCAACTTCCAGGACTTTTTTAATAAATGCTATTGAACTATAGCCTTTGCAGTGATTCCAGTCATCAACTTCCATAGAGCAATACACTGTGAAAACATGCCAGCTAATTCCAAATATTGTCTTGGTGTCTTCTTTTTCTTTAAGAGAGAACAGGGCAAGAGTTACAAGAATATGTCCTTAGTTCTTATGTTCCTTCTCTCTCTCCTGTCTCCCCTCTCATACCATCTTCCCAAATGCCAGGACAAACTCCTAAAGTGAAACCAGTAAATTGCTTCGGTTTTTCGGTACAGCCTTAAAACAAAAACTAAGGCCTTAATACTTTTGGAAACATAGTAAAAGCTGTACTTAAGACAAGCCATTCATTCATTTTACATTGGCCACTGGAAAATAAAAAGTCACATTCACTGATTAGATGGGCTGGGAACAAAGCAGCGGTCACAATGTGAATTAATAAATGCTGAAGTATAGGGCTCCAGAAAAGCTCATTTGAATCACAAGAATAACAGAGAAAGATCTTCACAGATCTTCCTCTCTTTCTTTTGTGCTGTGGGATAATTAATGGATTAGGTGTGTTTGTGTTCTCCCACGTCTGGGATTCCCCACATAGACAAATGCCTCCCTGCTTCAGTATCACCACAACATTTATTCATTTTCTAAAGTTAGAAACAAGTAGGAAGAGCAAGAATAATTTTTAATTGGAATTCTTCATTCTTTCTAAGGATATTTCTCCTTTTTTACATTCTCTAGTAAAACAAAAGTTATTTTTGGAAAATAAAACAAAGCAGAAAAAAAAAAGAGAAAAATTATTTTGGGTTTTCATTTGAGACGTTTTTTCATCTGTAGCTTTTGTACTTCTAAAGCCTCAGTACAAGAGACTGCAGTTAAGTGAAATCTTCAAGCCCCTAATAACAGCTTGAGAGAAACAGCAGAAGTGGCATTCACAGAAGTTATGCACATATTTCTTCAATTAGCAGTGAGATATTTATCCTTATCAGGGGCATTGTAATTGTAGAGCTTCCCTGCCTCCTCATCTGTTTTCACAGCTACACAGAATACATTTGAAACTGAAGAATGATCAAAATCTAAACAGCTGTCTGTTTGCAGTCTCCAGCCTCTGTGTATGTGCTGCCACTCTGCCAAGGCCGTGCCTAAAAGCCAGTTATAACAAGAAGGACATGCATGTTGCGTTATATTAGTTGCATGTTGTGTTATATTAGTTGCTACTAATCTTCCCAATTATGGTGGCTAGTGCTATTGATTCTTCCATCAAAATGAACAAATTGGTCAGGACAAAACACTGGAAGAATCTCTGTCTAATTATAAACACCCTCTAAACAACACCTCCATCAGGAATAATCATGCTTTTATCATCATTGCTACATATTCAAAATCCCAGCTGAGGAAAAAGCTCACTATCTTTTCCTTACAATTAATGCCTTATTGTTTACTTGTACTTGCTCACACCAATTTTAAGCCCTGCAAAGTCTGGGATACTTTTTTGTCTCTCAGTGTTCAGAACCTGAGTTTGAAATTGGCAGTCCCTATATGTACAAATCCCTGCCATAAATTTTCAGGAATAAGAAGAGCTAGGACCCAAAATCACAGGAAAAAAAAAAAAAAAGTCCAGAAAATACATATTCATGTTATTCATATCACTGTGGGAGCCAGTATACACCTAAGAGTTGTCTTCTCAATCTTATCTTTTTGTAGTGTACTACTCCTCGACTGTAGGGCATTTCTGTAAGACACCACTCCTTTGCGTACCTACCTCCTTCATTGCGACTCACAGCTCAGGTGTGGCAGCTGCATCTGATGCTTCCCATTACTCTTTCTTGATAATATTTGTCTTCCCACCCCCCCCACCCCCAGTCTTTCTAGACATTGTGATTGTGTGCCAATGATAGCATTTTAAGAACAGTTTGATGTTTAAAAATGAATGTAACAGGAGTGAAGCTTGTAAAGCTAAAAGAAAGGAACAACAGATCCAGAGATAGAACCAATAGAGAAGGATGTACATATGTTGTAATAAGGTGAAAAAAACCCCAATCAACCCACTGAGGAAAAGAAAATGGTTAAAATTCAGTGGAAAACCATACAGTCCTCAGGTCTCTTTGTATTATAAAATGATTCCTGATTTTTGAAGTGAAAAGTCATGGCAATCATCACATAGATGAGAACTAAAAACCCCTGACTATATGAATGCACTAAAAAGGGAAACTGGGCATCTAGAGCAACTAGGACAGTTGGAGGGATATATTTTACTGGCTTGTACTTATATCACCAGGCACTGAAAAGATGAAACTCATGATAGTTTTTAATTCTTAAAGAGACAAAGATAAACATAGAGACTTCCTTTCAAGTATTTTATTGCATGTATAAATCTATATTTCCAGTAGTTTTAATTAAATGTAATCCCTCTCTCTGTCTACATCACTTTTGGAACTGAGGCTAAGGAGAGAAGTATTGTAACTTTTCCTACAAATATAGACAATATCATTAGTTTCCTGAAACAAAAAAAAACCCAAAATGGCTTGTGTGTATTTACTTTCTGCCTCAATCCCTCTGAAGCAGTTTCAAGTTGTGATATTCAATGCTATACTGTTGCTGCTGCTATTTGTCCATACTGGTGTTTCCACGTGGCCAGCCTTCTGGTGGAGGCTGTTATCAATTGCCATCCATGGAAATTGCTGCCTGGAGAATAGGAGAAACCTGACCAGGTAGGATTTGACTCCATACTCTTCTTTTTTTTATAATTTTTTGTCATAAAACAGCTTTTCAAATAGTTTAACCAGCAAGGCTGAAGTAGCTTGGTAACTGAGCTAAAACTAGGATGGTAAGTAGAATTCCACACTTTGTATGATATAGTTTCATAAATCTTGTGGAGGATGCTGTAATCTAAAGATAGGGGCATTAGAAATACTTAGATGGATACTGAAATTTGATGTACATGTGAACAGCTGCTACATTTCAGCAGAGAATTTTTACCTCTGAGTACTTTTCATACAGGCATGCTGAGTCTCTAAGCATGTTTAGGACCCTCCATCATGAAATGGCCTATATAAATGTAAATTTAGATGAATATCTAGACAGTATCAAAGTTATTCCACAAACTGCAAGCTAACATGTGAAGTAGAGTAAGAAATTAATCATTGTGTATCACAGACAAAGCCACTTGCATAAAGGTAGTTTATGACAAATATTTTACAAAATATACTTGATCCAAGACAGAAAGAGTTAATTTGTACACATAAGCATGGACACATATTTGCACATACTGCAAACACTGAAACTGAAACACAGGTAGATTGGAAATAACTAACTAATGAAGTAAACTATCTACCAGACCTATTTCATTTGTAAATTTATTTAATACGAGGTAAGGAACACAACACTGTGAAATAGTGCAGTCTTATTTTGTAAGTCTCCAGCTGGTTTTCAAGTAGTGAATTTTGAGGGTGGCAAAGGGAAGTAAAATCAACAGAAAAACTATTTGTTTTATTTGTGCATGCAGAGAGAATTTTTCAAATGGACCTTCTGGAACTGACCTTGCTTTGCTCTTAAGTCTGGTCCTGCCATCCAGATTCACCCCACCCGATTTCAACTACATGACACACTTTAGAAATGTGGTAACTACAGTTTCTTTTTCAAGTCAAGGGCAAGAAGAAAACACTTTAGAGAGCTGCATCACTTGCCGAGGCCTAATCGGAGACAACCAAACCTGATCCTTCCTATAGAAATCCACATATGGCCTAGACTGACAGGGTTTGTACTGCATTTTTCAGGAGGAAGCAGGAAAGGGAAGTGATGCCCAGTTGTAAAAGTATGATGACATCTCACCACCCTGTTTCAGCAAGGAACTGGACTAGGCATGTGAAGACATGACCCGTGATATGGATCAAGAGCTTTCTCAGCTGTTTTCCTCCCTTATCTGTGAATTTAGCCTAGACAAAAGCCCTTTTCCTCTGTGGCACAAAACAAGTCCCATGTGGTAGACCAAGCAGAGGACATAAACTTGTACTGCCCATTAGCCAACAGTCAGTTTTGTCCAGCTGTGACCTGGCTTTCAGAGAGGCAAGTAAGTCTGTAACTGCTAAACAACCTAACAAATTGTAATAGTTCACCTGATCTTTTATCTATAGGCTTTAAAAAAAGGCAACTGCGGTATTAAAATGTCAAGATGTTTGTTTTTATTAACAAGGCCAAAAATAGATCTTTTAAGAATGTGAAAAATGAGGGTGGCAGAATTTAATAGGATCTCTGATGACCTGAAAAAAAGTCCATTTACAGTTCTTTTGCTGGGTAGAGAACAAACCAAAATAAACCTAATTTATCTCCAAAACAGCAAATTGCGCTTTAGTAAATGGCCCACGAGGGGGCAATAAAAACATTAAAGAATCCTCGACATGGTAAATAATTAAAAGACTGGTCAAAATCTTGACAGAAAGTCCCCATTGCCTGCAAATTACAAGAACTCAAGAGTACTCCTGCAGAAAAGGAAATGTACAGTAACACAGGAAATGACTCAAGTAGCAAGTCCAACACAGTAGCATTAAATAGTGAGTAGCAGTAAGCCCGAAAGGAAGGCAACTTTACATCATGATCTAATTTATGCTCTGTATCATGGGGACTTATACATATTAATGGTTCAAATGATAAATTCAAATAAAAAACCAACAGCGTAATAATCTAAAAAAGGAAGTACATTAATAGGTCATGTATATGGTAATAACCTCCTAAATTGACCAATTAAGTCATAAAAGACAAAATTAGGTACCCTAATTAAGTATTCTATAAGCCATTGTCTAACAAATACTCAACATTTTCCCTTCATTTGATGAAATTTTAAAGACAGTAGACCCATACTGAAATATTTTTATTTCAATGAGCTGCAGTAACTCCTGAGCAAGAGCGATTTAGATTCCCAAAGCCCTATCATGGATTTTCACCAAAACCACCATTGCTTTTAATAATCCAAGATCTGTGCTGCTCTCACTCGGTCAAATAATATCTCCCTCCCAACTGCCACAGCAAACTACCCAGCCCTCCATATAAAACACCAATATTGTTCCCCTGAGCTCCGCTTATTTTTACTGGGGATTAGCTAGATTTAAAATTAATCATAAACATAAGATCAATGAAAATCATGTCATAAAGAACAAGTTAACATACATTGGAGAAGTACAGAAACAGATTTTCAGAATGTCAGTTCCTCTACATTGTAAATGCAAAATAAGATTTTGAGTTATCCTAAAAAGCAAATAAATATGACTATTAGCAACTCTATTAGGTTAGACTGTACCGAAATTGAATCTCAAGATAATCTTACTACTGCATCCATTCCAGCTAATGATCTTTTTCCTTCCTTTCATATTTCCATAACCACTGCTCTCTTGTTACAGTTCTGCACACCTACAAATAGCTTAATGCAGGTTATGAATAAAGCAATTAATTAAGAGACCTTACACTAACTATCTTAGTGTGTGTAAGACAGCACAACCTATTTACACCTACACAGGGCGCATGAGGGCTGAAAAGTGTTTATACATATATATCTGTCGGTACATTGCAGCACTGCTAATATTTAAGGTTTGAACAGCTGCTAAAAGTCCACTTTATATCAAAGTGCATAGTGATCTTTTTGTGTGAACAAGTATTGCTCTGTGACTAATTTAAAGCCGGAGACTGACCACTTGTAAGCCACATGTGATCATTGGTCACAAATTGTGAGAAACTATTATTTTCAGCAGGCCTTGGCTTATTAAAAAGGTAGGGATGAGCATATCTGTGTGCTGTCCTAATTCTTTTCAGATGGTGGCAGTGTGCTTGGCACTGTACGAAACTTAGAGCTGAAAAAATCCTTGTTAACAGGCATATAAAATCCAAATATGGAGGGACATCCCTTACATGTGCTGTCTAATCTTATCACAAATTCAGGGTGATGTTCGATGAACAAACATTAGGATTTTAGGGCAATAGCAAGGTGCTATATTAGAGAAATCAATAACATGACAATGTCCCTTTGGCGAATTGGAATCGATGGACTTGACAGCAACGTTTAGCAGGAACACTTTGAAATAGGAACCAAAGCATCAGAACAGGAAAATAATTTGAAGCACAGGAAAAATTATAACGAGTATGAAAACAGAATGAGCAGAAAGCAGTAATATAGACTGCTACGCACATTGCTTAAAGAAAGTAAACCAGGAGCTTCATTTTTCCTAAGTAGGTCCAGAAACATCAAAATGACCTGAAAACCTAAATCGCATTTTCAGGCTAACTTAGGCCAATAACCTCATATGACTTTCAGAGAAAAAAAGGACTTATGAGCAAGTGCAAGAATATCCCTCTGACCCTCAAAATGTCTCCCCGCTGTTGCAGGACATTCTAATTAAAACATTATGGAGTGCTCACAAAGCAACATCATTTACAGACTGCAAACAAATTTGAAACTAATTGTGCAAGGGAGATGAGATTTGTCTGTATGTGTCTGCACATCTGTATGTGGCACACAGAGGCTTCTAAATTACCTGTGTCATGTAGTCTTGCATCTGGTATGGAATAATGACAGACTGCAGTCAACTGGTTGGAAAGCAACTTGGCAGAAAAGGACCTTGAAGTCCTGATGGTTGACAAATTGACCAAGAGCTAGCAATGTGCCCTTGTGGCAAAGGCGGCCAGCAGCCTCCTGGGCTTCACTAGGCAGATCGTTGCCAGCAGGATGAGGGAGGTGATCCTTCCACTCTGCTCAGCACTGGTGAGAAACACCTGGAGAACTGTGTCAAGTTCTGGGCTTCCCAGTACAAGAGACATACAAACGGACAGAGGTGATTTCAGAGAAGGGTCACGGAAGTGATTAAGGGCTTGGAGCATCTTTTTGATAAGGAATGGCTAAGAGAGCTGGGGCTGCTCAGCTTGGAGAAGAGAAGCTGAAAAGGAAATCTTATTGCTATCCACAACCACCTGATCAGAGAAGATGAAGCCAGACTTGTCAAGGGTGCATAGTGATAGGAAGAGAGGCAACAGACACAAGTTGAAACATAAGAAATTTGTACTGGATATAAAGAAAAAAAAAATTGCCATAATGGTGGTCAAATACTGGAATGTTTCCCAGCGAGGCTGTGGAAGCACTTTTGGAAACATTCAAGACTCTAATGGACATATATCTGACTAAGCATCTTAATATAATTAACCCTTCTTTGAGTAGACGGGGGGAATAGATTACCTCCAGATGTCCCTTCACAGAATCAGAACCATTTGGGTTGGAAGGGACCTTTAAAAGTCATCTAGTCCAACCCCCCTCCATTGAGCAGGAACATCTTCCACTAGATCAGGTTGTTCAGAGCCCCGTCCAACTTGACCTTGAATGTTTCCAGGGAGGGGGCATCTACAACCTCTCTGGGCAACCCATTCCAGTGTTACTCCAACCTCATCATAAAAAAAAAAGTTCTTATATCTAGCCTGAATCTACCATCTTTTAGTTTTAAATAATTACTCCTTGTCCTATTGCAACAGGCTCTACTAAAAAGTTTGTCCCCATCTTTCTTTCACACCACCTTTAAGTACTGGAAGGCTGCTATAAGGTCTCCTCAGAGCCTTCTCTTCTGCAGGTGAACAAGCCCAACTGTCTCAGCTTGTCTTCATAGGAGAAGGGTTCCATCCTTCTGATTATTTTTGTGGCTCTCCTCTGGACTCCAACAGGTCCATGTCTTGTACTGGACACAGTACTTCAGGTAGGGTCTCATGAGAGCAGCCTGCTGGTCACACTTCTTTTTATGCAGCCCAGGATACGGTTGGCTTTCTGGGCTGCCAGCGGTCGTTGCCAGCTCATATCCAGCTTTTCATCCACCAGTACCCAGAAGTCCTTCTTGGCTGGGCTGCTCTCAATCCCTTCATCCCCCAGCCTGTATGGATGCCGGGAGTTACCCAGACCCATGTGCAGGACCTTGCACTTGGCCTTGTTGAACCTCATGAGATTCACGTGGTCCCACTTCTCGAGCTTGTCCAGGTCCCTTGGAATGGCAATCTCAATTGCTGTATGATTCTACTGTTTTCTTCTGTCTCTGCATTTTCACTGGCAAGCCTTTTTAAAAATTCAAAAGAAACCAACCAACTATAAAACAACATATGCAGCAATATGAAAAAAAGATTTATGGCAAAAAACCTAAACATCTTTGATGTTGCTACTTGGGTTAATGGTGTCTGCATTCATCTAATTGAACCATAGAAAAATGTATAGGGCATAGGGGCCATACTTTGAAAACAGCCCTTTTTTGTGCTGGTGGTTTTCCGAGTGGTCACAGCTCTTTGTATACAGACATGTGTTTAGCAGCCACACATCACAATCACCTAATGAGGGGCACTCATCTCTGTAAAATCGTGTTTTGGACATGATGAAAAACTGAAGAGGAAACCTAGTTAAAACAGATCTGAATTTTGACCCCATAGGCCTCTTTCTACATTTTTCTCAGAAACTGTGCAACGTCAAGGACATAATAAAGACTTTTTTCAGTCACTGTCATTTACAGTTGACCAGCATTTGGTAACACTTCTATGCACTCTCTGATTACATCCAGTGGGTTTACACTGAGACTTAAACTATCATATCTTCTCATCCTGGGGAAATTCCTTTGGAAATAGATCTAGAAAATGGCAAGGTCTGTAAGAGGAAATTTTACATGGTCTTCTGCTACTGTGTCAAAATATGGGAAAACTTTGAATATTTATTATGAGTCAGTACAGCACTGATATAAAAGTTATGATACTGCTTTATGTAGTTTTTAGTATACTCTAAGAGAAAAGAACACATAACAGAAATGAAACTCAAAGCAAACTTATTATTTATTTATCTAGGTTCCTGAGAAAAAATTATTTGCACTATCAAGCACATTCATTTTAGCAGAACTTTTATAGTCTACTGAGGGCATTACAGTCCATCATCTGACTACAGTCCAGAATATATTATTCTTTTTGTATAAGCACTGTCAAAGAAAGCTTTTAAACCTACTGTTGTGGGATTTTTTTAAAGGACAATCAGGAATTATCAAGTAGAGAGGGGCTGAATTAAAAATCCAAGCTGTCCTTACGACTAGGAATAATGTATCAATTAAAGGCCAAACCATCTGTATTTCTTCTGCAGCAGGAGATTATTATGTCAAGGTGTGATGACACTGTATAACAATGTCACAATATTGATACTTTCATCTCTTTTTGATGGGTGATCATGTCATTATAAAGGATGTGAAACACAACATTACACTAAATCAGCCACATAAATCTATGTAATTCCTGATTACTTTGTGGCACTGTTTGTGCTGCTAAAGCTGTCTTGCTAAAGGTACAGTGGGTCCATTACTAGGCGGACAGCTTAATTCTTATTTCCATGTATTTGAAATCCTTGCATGTCTGTGAAAAACGGAGATAAAAGACTTCATTTGAAACTTACCAAAATTAGAAAACGTACACAAAATATACCACAACGCTCCCAAGAAAAACAAACTAAATCATATGCATACAAATATACACACATATACACATAAAAATTCTAGCTAAAAATGATTAATGAAAAGTATACCTAAAAGATACAGAGGAAATGGAAATGCATTTTTTTTTCTTATAAAATAGGCTGCAGGAAAAAAAATGGCTGAATTATAAAAATTTGTATTCTATGATTAATATTATTAATCTATAGATACAGAATTTATTTTTCTTCCTGTTCCTCTTGCTAAAAAAGGTCCAAAGTATCAACATGCATCTTTACCATCTCTTCAGGAAAAGTCCAAGAACAATGTGAAATTGAAATTTTTTCATCTTTCTGAACTCTGCTGAACAAGTAGAAAATAAATGTAAATGAGGAAGGAAAGCAGCCAGGGTTCCTCCGGGTTCCACTGGGAATGTAAAGAACATGCTGCTGGTGATATTTCTGCTGTTGTATTTAGTGCCAACAAATCTCCAAAGAATTTTTGTTTCACAACAGCAAACTGTTGCAAACCTCAATTAATGCACTCCACATAATAGTACTTCTAAATTCATACAAGATTCCTTCCACTTTCTCAAACTAAGCACCTAGAGACCCCGAAGCAAGACAGGGAAAAAATAACCTCTGCATACATTAGAAAATACATAACTACAAAGCCTTAGTCTGTAGAATTACTAAGCTTTTTAGTATTCTACTTTACTGTCAGCACAAGGTATTTTATAAGCATTGAAGCCAACAAGTCAAATGGGTAGAGTAATGAAATGGTTAATACAGCAGTGTTAGGAAGCACGTTTTTTGCAATAATGAGATGGTAAGAAAATGTATGAAAAAAAACCAGACAGGAGAGAAAGAGTGAGAAAGAGAGAAGGAAATGATAAAATGTTGCTACATCTAATCTATCACATATGTAAAGGTCAACTAACAAAGAGAAAAAAGTTTTGTCCCTTTGCTTGGCAGTAATGCCTCTCTAACTAGCAAACAATGCCCAACATCTGCTGACTTCTCTGAGAGCAGGGAAAGAAACTAATATCCACAGAAGAAGAAGACATGAGGCACGTGAAGATTAAAATATAGGAAAACAGGTTTACTGCATGTATCCTTCTGTAAAGGAAAACAACTTTAGCATATAATTGCTGCTTCTTGGTAAATCCACTGGTGCCTACATTCGGTTTTTGAACCCTTTGACTGTCTTAATGTGCTCCAGTACTGATTAACTAATTCACAGAATGGCTGGGATTGGAAGGGACCTCCAGAGGTGATCTAGTTCAGCCCTCATACTGCAGCAGGGTCACCTAGAGCTGGTTGCCTAGTACCATGTCCAGACAGCTTGTGAATATCTCCAAGGATGGAGACTCCACACCTCACTGGGCAACCTGTGCCACTGCTCAGTCACCCTCACAGTAAGAAAGTGTTTCCTAATGTTCAGAGGGAACCTCCTGTGTTTCAGTTTGTGTCCATTGCCTCTTGTCTTGGCACTGGGCACCACTGAGAAGAGCCTGGCTCCATTCTCTTTGCGCTCTCCTTCCAGGTATTTATAAACATTGAAAAGAGCCCCCTGAGCCTTCTCTTCTCCAGGCTAAACAGTTCCAGGTCTCTCAACTGTTCCTCACAGGAGAGATACTCCACTTCATGGTTTTTCATTGGACTTCCTTCATCTGCCTCCACCTGCTGACAATGCTTTGCCTAGTGCAGTCCTGAATACCATTGGTCTTCTTTGCAGCAAGAGCCCATTGCTGGCTTATGTTGAACCTCGTATCGCCCAGCATTCCCAGGTCCTTTTCTGCCAAGCTGGTTTCCAGGTGGGTGGCCCCTGGCATATATTGGTGCCTAGGGTTGTTCCTCCATAGTTGTAGGTATTTTCATTTCTGCTTGTTGAACTTCACAAGGTTTCTGTCAGCCCATTTCTCCAGATTGTCAAGGTCCCTCTAGATGGGAGCATGAAGGGCCATCAGCAAACTTGCTAAGGGTACACTCTATCCCATCATCATAGTGAAGATGGAAAACAGGACTGGACCCAGTCTTGACCCCTTGGGTACACTCATAATTACTGGCCTCCAACTAGACATTGCATTGCTGATCACCACCCTCTGGGCCTGGTCATTTAGCCAATTTTCAACCCACCTCACTGTCTCCTCCTCCAGCTCATACATCAACAGCTTGCCTATAAGGACTCACTGAAGTCAAGGTAAACATTATCCACTGCTTTTCCCTCATGTACCAAGCCAGTAGAAGTTTCCTAAGGTTTCATCATTGAAGGTTATCAAGTTATTCAAGTACGACTTCCCCTCAGTGAATCCATGCTGATTACTTCTGACCACCTTCATGTCCTTCATGTGCCTGGAAATGGTTTCCAGGATTAGTTGTTCTACCCCCTACTCAGGGACTGAGGTGAGACTGACTGGCCTGTAGTTCCCTGGGTCCTTCTTGCCCTTTTTGAAGATGGGAGTGACATTTGCTTTCCTCCAGATCCCAGGCACCTCTCCCAGTTACCACAATTATTCAAACATAATCAAAAGTGGTCTCAAAATGACATCAGCTAGCTCTCTTGGTACTCGTGAGTGCATCCTATCAGGCTTCATGGACTTATGTATATCTAGACTGCTCACTTAAATTAAGCAGTTTGCTAAAGTATTCTATAACTTGATCTCATTCCACTAAGACTACGTCTTCCTTCCTCCAGACTTTCCCTNATCCCAGGCACCTCTCCCAGTTACCACAATTATTCAAACATAATCAAAAGTGGTCTCAAAATGACATCAGCTAGCTCTCTTGGTACTCGTGAGTGCATCCTATCAGGCTTCATGGACTTATGTATATCTAGACTGCTCACTTAAATTAAGCAGTTTGCTAAAGTATTCTATAACTTGATCTCATTCCACTAAGACTACGTCTTCCTTCCTCCAGACTTTCCCTCTCATCTCTGGGTCCTTGAATTTCTGAAGGCCAGT
>VXBL01009723.1:89991-146415 GCA_013400195.1 Aramus guarauna
CTGTGTGTGAGGAATTAGACTTCTGAAATTATATATTTATATATATGTATATATATATATATATATATATATATATAAAATAATCCATCAGTAATACTCTTAATCTGGATCCTATACTTCTTCATCTGCTATTAGTCGCTTGTGCATTAGAAATACTGACCTTATAGGTTAATGTCTGGAATAAGCCCATCTCACTTTATTTTTCTAATTCATGTTTCTTATTTACATGGCTAAACATTATACACACTCTTGACAGTGAGAAAGGAAAGATAGATCACCACAGAATAATTTTGGCATCTTAATTCAGGTTGAAGAACCTTCTTGAGGTGCCTTCTTTTCTTTGTTTGATAATACAGAGGGTCAAGGAAGATTATGCTTTTGCTTTTAAGCTCTGCAGTTAATTCCTAAAATCTGGTTGAAGCATTCCACTCCTATAAATATAACTCCTTTAACAGCTTTTGCTTAGTCTGTCATTGTCACATAGTTATCCTGCTCAATTTGAGACTTCACACAGAGATGATGTGGAAAGGAATGCAAAAATTAACTGAATAACAAGAAGATTTAAACCTGGGAAACAAGGTGAAACACCAATTGGAAACTAAATATCTACTAACATGCCACACTTCTGCTTTGCCTAAATATTCTCAACAACTCTGAAGTAACAGTTGGAGCGGCAGTGTCAGTTCTAATACGCTGGTAGATGATTTGATTTGATGACTTATCAAAGAATAGCGAATTGCATGCTCGATCTATCCAAACAGTCCCGTGAAACTGGTATGCAGAAATCTGCGATGATGTAATTGCCTTATCTCCTGAAACACTGTAAATGCTGTCATTATTCTTGAATAAGGCAAGATGTTTACAATATCTGGGGAAAGAAAAAAAAGTAGCAAGAGGAGAAATGGAGAAATATTGCTTAGCAGGTGTCTATCTAACATGTTAATACTAATTATACTTTTGTTATCTAAATTCTGTCTGACAGAGATATGCTGAAACAATTCTATTCTGATTTCTTTCTTTAAAATTCCAAATGAAACAAATGAAATCTACCATTGTTTTGTCTGGAAAATAAATGACAGCTGAGGAGAATACTATTTAACTAAGCCTTGACAATGAAATGAAATAAAATAGAAGTATCAGCACACTAAATATACATTGCTAGGCACTTGCAGGTACAAGCAGTTGTGCTAATATAAGTATTATGAAACTCTCATATTGGAATAGGTGGGGAAACCTAGAAAAGAGCTCTTGGGGTTTTAACACTTCTATTACATGAAAAAGTTTATATTTCATAATTAAGAATTTTCTGATTTTGACTCTGAATGTCTCATTTTATGCAGAATAAGACATGAAAAGGAGAGGTATATAAAAATGTATACAGTGTAAAAGAACATTACACTGTAAGAACACTAGTAAGAAAGATTAATAAGATTTTGAGGCAAAGAACCATATAAAAGTGCACACACTAAATGAAATAATGGAATCAGGAAGTAGACTGTCCTCTATGATTTAATTTAAACTGAAGTCAAAGTAAGAAATACTTACAGCCAGCTTGGCAGTTGCTAGTTCTACCTACTAAGTATGGATAATAAAAAAAAAAGAGTGAGTTTTGGTGTGCTCGTATCCCTTGAACAGCCTTGGTAAACAGCCTTGGTAAGGCTGTTTTCACAATAGGCAAGTGGTCGGAACATAGGAAATTTAGTATTCTATATATGAGATTGAATTATGGTTACCTTGTAGATTAGTGACACATCTTGGAAATAATCAATTGGTCAAAATAGGCACCCGTTAGGCTTTTAGCCTGGATCTTAAAATAATCTCTCAGGAGAGTTATTTTTGTCTTTGTTGATGATACGCAGAGGATAGACTCCTAATTTAATGTGCCTGAATTGAATGCCTAGTATACATAGTAAAAATATGTCCACTTATTTCCAAAACTCTTAAATAGAAGTATGATATGCAAAGTAAATATGTGTACCAGTTTTATGAAACAACAAATATTTTAGCAGATCTACATCCTTTTTTAGATAAAATAACGCTTTTTAAAATTAAATCTCAAAAACCTAATTGTTCTTCATCTTAATTAGAAAGAAAATAAAAACAAATCCTACAGATCTCAGAATCATTTCNTCCTTGAATTTCTGAAGGCCAGTTTTACTAGTGAAGACTGAGATGAAGAAGGTATTCCGTTTCTGGTTTTCAAGAATTCTGTGTTTGAGGAATTAGACTTCTAAAATTATATATTTATATATATGTATATATATATATATATATATATATAAAATAATCCATCAGTAATACTCTTAATCTGGACTCTATACTTCTTCCTCTGCTATTAGTCGCTTGTGCATTAGAAATACTGACCTTATAGGTTAATGTCTGGAATAAGCCCATCTCACTTTATTTTTCTAATTCATGTTTCTTATTTACATGGCTAAACATTATACACACTCTTGACAGTGAGAAAGGAAAGATAGATCACCACAGAATAATTTTGGCATCTTAATTCAGGTTGAAGAACCTTCTTGAGGTGCCTTCTTTTCTTTGTTTGATAATACAGAGGGTCAAGGAAGATTATGCTTTTGCTTTTAAGCTCTGCAGTTAATTCCTAAAATCTGGTTGAAGCATTCCACTCCTATAAATATAACTCCTTTAACAGCTTTTGCTTAGTCTGTCATTGTCACATAGTTATCCTGCTCAATTTGAGAGTTCACACAGAGATGATGTGGAAAGGAATGCAAAAATTAACTGAATAACAAGAAGATTTAAACCTGGGAAACAAGGTGAAACACCAATTGGAAACTAAATATCTACTAACATGCCACACTTCTGCTTTGCCTAAATATTCTCAACAACTCTGAAGTAACAGTTGGAGCGGCAGTGTCAGTTCTAATACGCTGGTAGATGATTTGATTTGATGACTTATCAAAGAATAGCGAATTGCATGCTCGATCTATCCAAACAGTCCCGTGAAACTGGTATGCAGAAATCTGCGATGATGTAATTGCCTTATCTCCTGAAACACTGTAAATGCTGTCATTATTCTTGAATAAGGCAAGATGTTTACAATATCTGGGGAAAGAAAAAAAAGTAGCAAGAGGAGAAATGGAGAAATATTGCTTAGCAGGTGTCTATCTAACATGTTATTACTAATTATACTTTTGTTATCTAAATTCTGTCTGACAGAGATATGCTGAAACAATTCTATTCTGATTTCTTTCTTTAAAATTCCAAATGAAACAAATGAAATCTACCATTGTTTTGTCTGGAAAATAAATGACAGCTGAGGAGAATACTATTTAACTAAGCCTTGACAATGAAATGAAATAAAATAGAAGTATCAGCACACTAAATATACATTGCTAGGCACTTGCAGGTACAAGCAGTTGTGCTAATATAAGTATTATGAAACTCTCATATTGGAATAGGTGGGGAAACCTAGAAAAGAGCTCTTGGGGTTTTAACACTTCTATTACATGAAAAAGTTTATATTTCATAATTAAGAATTTTCTGATTTTGACTCTGAATGTCTCATTTTATGCAGAATAAGACATGAAAAGGAGAGGTATATAAAAATGTATACAGTGTAAAAGAACATTACACTGTAAGAACACTAGTAAGAAAGATTAATAAGATTTTGAGGCAAAGAACCATATAAAAGTGCACACACTAAATGAAATAATGGAATCAGGAAGTAGACTGTCCTCTATGATTTAATTTAAACTGAAGTCAAAGTAAGAAATACTTACAGCCAGCTTGGCAGTTGCTAGTTCTACCTACTAAGTATGGATAATAAAAAAAAAAGAGTGAGTTTTGGTGTGCTCGTATCCCTTGAACAGCCTTGGTAAACAGCCTTGGTAAGGCTGTTTTCACAATAGGCAAGTGGTCGGAACATAGGAAATTTAGTATTCTATATATGAGATTGAATTATGGTTACCTTGTAGATTAGTGACACATCTTGGAAATAATCAATTGGTCAAAATAGGCACCCGTTAGGCTTTTAGCCTGGATCTTAAAATAATCTCTCAGGAGAGTTATTTTTGTCTTTGTTGATGATACGCAGAGGATAGACTCCTAATTTAATGTGCCTGAATTGAATGCCTAGTATACATAGTAAAAATATGTCCACTTATTTCCAAAACTCTTAAATAGAAGTATGATATGCAAAGTAAATATGTGTACCAGTTTTATGAAACAACAAATATTTTAGCAGATCTACATCCTTTTTTAGATAAAATAACGCTTTTTAAAATTAAATCTCAAAAACCTAATTGTTCTTCATCTTAATTAGAAAGAAAATAAAAACAAATCCTACAGATCTCAGAATCATTTCTGAATAGGGCTTCTGTTTGGAAGGTAGTTTGATTTTGTTTGGTAGTCTATAGTTAAACATAGCAGAGGTACATTTTTACAAGGTATCTGCAAAACGTCTTTTAGAAATGAAATCTCTATATCTCCCCAGATGAGATAATTGAAATTTTGTAGTTGGATGATTAACTGAGAATTTACTATTATAAATCTTTCCTTGGTGTTTTGAAAAATCTACATTTCCACATGATCTATTTGGAATTTTACACTTGTATCTATTATGAATTCAGGCAAGTACCAAAGGACTTACTCTCCAGTCATACTCTATGGCTTTAATTTCATTAAAGCAAATTCATTGCAAGCTAGTTTACTGTTAAGACAGCAGGGTGTTGTAAATTTTATTTTAAATGTTTGGAATGTATGATCCAACAAAATCAACAGAAAAAAACCCCTCTCCTGCTGTTGTGAATATACTGCTATTAAGTTTACTTGCTGAATCTCACTTGCCAGTGGTGGAAAAAAAAAAGTGAATTAGTCAGAGTTTTAAAAAGCTCAGGAAAAGGCCACAGAAATTAGATTTGAGCAGTGATTGGTCACAAATCTATCATGAGGATGAATGATCTTACAGAAATCTGCACTAATGCATTTGTATAAAATAGATGGATTTGATTTAATCTTGCAAAAAGAACACTGTGTAACTGACACGCCTGACTTATGAGGCTCAATTCACTCTATCACCAATAGAAAGGGGGCAAGCCTTTTTCATGAGGCTACTCAGCTCATCCAAGTCTGATGCAGTCTCAATTGAAGGACCAGTATCTATTTCACAATTGTTTGGCTATTTTTTTTCTCTTTTCTTTTCTTTTCTTTTCTTTTCTTTTCTTTTCTTTTCTTTTCTTTTCTTAGGGGCAAGAAGAGTACTTGAAATTCATATTCCTGCAAAATGAAGATCAAGGAACAGTTGGTAGCACATGCTGGTAAAAGGATGCTCTTGCTTCTATACCATCTAAAAGGAAAATATCACTGGCTCGCCCCACTTGTGAATTACAGGAGTGCTGTTTGGGCCTGGTTGAGGGAATACAGAGATTAGAACATTTGATTTGGCTAACACTTTTTGCAGGTGCAGGAGCTACAGGTCAAAATTCTCTAGCTTGTTTTAAAAGTCCAGATAAAACTACGATTATTTGATCTCACATTTATTAATATGTGAGGTTTCATAGAATCATAGAATGTTTTGGGTTGGAAGGAAACCTAAAGAATACCTGTTCCAACCCCCCTGCCATGGGCCGGGATGCCCTCCACTAGACCAGGTTGCCCAAAGCCCCATCCAACCTGGCCTTCAACACTTCCAGGGATGAGGCCTCCACAACTTCTCTGGGCAACCTGTTCCTGTGTCTCACCACATTTACAGTAGAGAATTTCTCCCTAATATCTAATCTAAATCTACACTCTTTCAGTTTAAACCCATTACCCCATGTCTTATCACTACATGCCCTTGTAAACAGTCCCTCTCCAGCTTTCTTGTAGGTCCCTTCAGGTACTGGAAGGCCACAATTAGGTCTCCCCAGATCCTTCTTTTCTCCAGGCTGAAAAACCCCAACTCTCCCAGTTTGTGTTTACAGGAGAGGTGCTTCAGCCCTCTGATCATCTTTGTGACCTTCCTCTGGACTTGTTCCAACAGCTCCATTTCCTTCTTATGTTGGGGACCCCAGAGCTGAACACAGTACTTCAGGTAGGGTCTCATAAGAGTGGAGTAGAAGTGGAGAACCACCTGCCTCGATTTGCTGGTCATGCTTCTTTTGATGCAGCCCAGGATATGGTTGGCTTTCTTGGCTGCAAGCGCACACTGCTGGCTCATGTTGAGCTTCTCATCTACCAACACCCCAAAGTCCTTCTCAGTGCTGCTCTCAATCCCTTCATCCACCAGCTTGTAGTTGTGCTTGGGATTGCCCCAACCCATGCATAGGGCCTTTCACTTGGCCTTGTTGAACTTCTTGCGGTTTGCACGAGCCCACCTCTCAAGCCTGTCAAGCTCCTTCCGGATGGCATTCCTTCCCTCCAGCATTTAAATGTTTCCTAGGAAGCTCATGGAGATATCTTGAAACAGGTTATATCAATGTCTCCAAGTAGCCTGATGTCTCATTTTCTGACTCTTCTCAGTACACAATACTTCAACACAGTCCCTGAAAAGTATTGTTTCTAACTTCAGTTTGAAGCAAGAATGAAGGCCATATAGACTTGCTGCTAGGAGAATGGGGTGCAGCATGTGAAGGACATGCAGGAACAGCTCTACTGGCAAATCCTGGAAGTTGCATGATGGAGAAATTTTTTAAACAACAAATTATTTCCTAATCTGACAAGGAGGTTCCTGCATTTTCTTCATGAATTAAAATATAAAGCAATTGTGTAGGTTGAGCGCAAAACGGATTAAATAGTATATGCACATAAATCAATAAATCCCATTAAAACCAATGCCTATTTGCATTATGGCCTGTTTGACACCATTAAGATGAAGCTACTAATCTATTAATTCCATCAATATCTAATACTCTGAGATTAGAAATAAGAGGGACTAATTGTGAACTAATTAACAGAAATCTTTGCCTGCTGGCATAATAATATGTTGTTAATCTAAAATTTGACTTACAATCTTGCTATATTATTACATCAAGAACATAGGGGCTTGTTTATCTTAGCTAGCGTATGGCCTTGAGTATTAATCATCTCTAAGTGTGTGATTCTTGGAATTCATAATAAAAGCTCAAAGGCAAAGTTAGCTATTTAGCCATTTGCAATTTAAATATAGGATGGAAGAAATCTGCTACTAGTATCACTGCCAGCTGTGGTCATGTCTCACCTGACACAGGAACAAAACAACTTCCACACAAACAAAAACATCTCTGCAAGGAATAAAACATATTCTCTGGGTTCAACTGCAACAACCTTTAAAAATTATGTTCAGCTCATGTACTCAATGCAATGCAAACCCAATCAGTTCCTAGAATACAGACTCTCAAAGTGATGGCAATCCTTCCACAGCATCGCAATAGCCTAGGCAGACATCGTAACACTCTGCAGATGGGGTTTCACAACCAGAGCGAATACAAGTTTCAAGGCTCCCAACCTGAAATGAACTCATCAGTTGCTATTTTTGAAGCTTATTTTTTGTGTTTGTTACTCTTAGATAAATTAAGCCAAATGCTAGACAAATTTACTTCAAACTGAATTATGAGAATATTGTGATCAGAACCCTGCAAAGCAGTTTTGATGAATTTCTCTGCAGATACATTAAAATTCTTTGTGGATTTAGAAACAGGACATAGATCTATTTTTAATCCTTTACTTTTATTTCGTGCCACAAAATCTTCATTAGCAGCATGCTGGGACTAGAATCAGCTTTTTTATTTTACAATTTCTCATTTCTTTAGCATCAAGAAAATATCAAAACCACTGTGATTAATTCTGTCTTTAGTAAGACTTATCTCCCTTGAGCCAGTCTGATAAATTACTTACATATTTATATATTTTACACAGATGAATAATATCTCTATTTGATACCTCCAATTATTGTAGGAATTCGGAGATTTTTAGAATATTCTGCAGCACTGCCTGCATGGCTGGATGAAATAATGTGGGGCTTCCCCTAGCCAGCTGTTGTAGAAGGAAAACTGGTAGATGTGAGTAAGTAAAAGAGGGAAAGAAGAAATTTATGTAACAGTTCACAAGAACAGTTATAATAAAAATGTTCCAGGAAGATTCAGGTCAGAAATTAGAAACCTTTGTAGAAAGGCATATGCTTTCTCTGCACTTGGAAGATTAATTAGTATTTAAAAATGAACTTTGTCACTGACATGAATAATGTGAAAATGAGCATAATTGAGAAAAGTTCATTATAGAACTCTATAATTTATGGCAAAATATACTTTATCAAAGTGGAAACTATTTTTTTGGAACTCAATAATTTCCTTTTTAAAGTATTGCCAAGAATTAGAAATATTTTCAATCATAACTTTTTTAAATGAGAAAATATTTCATTTAATCATTGTTAAAGTATTTTGCTTGTTACAAAAATTCTTATCACAGGTATTTCAAAAAAAATAACAGCAAATATAAGAACAGATGACTAGAAGAAATATAAAAGTGAAAAAGACCTTCTGGGCTACTTGGAAAGGCTATTGAACTGAATGAAAATTTTCTTCATATGTCACACACAGGTAAAAAGCTAAACTGTTTCTTTAAATATCCTACTTAATTTTTCTTAATTTTTTTATTATTATTTTAAAGGAATTTATCCTCCCTTATCACTATAGAAGATATTTTAAAAATCCAAGAAGTTGTATTAATACAACAATACAAGTTATAACAACAATGCAGTTATTAGTTCAAATTATTATATCCCGTGTTAAGCTCTGTGAATTTCTTTCACTGTCTGGAGAACTGAAATTGTGACAGGTATAGCAAACCTCCACAAACCTTAAAAATGATGCTAAGAAAAGGTAGTCTGTCATGTCCACTATACTGCCAGATTGCACGACAGTACACAGTAACCCTCTTTGCAAGCTGGGAGGCATGCAAATTTATAGCCTTAACTGCTACAGACTACAGTGTAAATTACAGCCATTATTTAAGAGTAAGACAAACAGAAGACAGAAGACTGAGAGAGAGTTTTAGAGGAAATTTATTTTCTTTTTTTCACAGGTTCACACCTTTTTTCAGTCCTAAATCTACACTAACAGAGGAAATTCTGAAATGCAGTGGAGCACACCTAGGGTATCTCTCCAAACCAAGTATTTGTAATTTCTTGTGACATCCTTAATGATGCATTTGAACATTTCTTAAATCTTTATGATGACACAAGCTTAAAACTAAAGAATGCAATAGAATGCTAGAGGTACAAACCGGTCAGCTTTTAGATATATTTTTTGACTTTCAATCTTTCCTGTTAGACAAGCTAAACTAATTGTCGACAAACTATAGCAGAAATTAGACAAACTAAGTCATATGTTAGGTTAACTGAATCTAGCACTAGGCCCCATTTCAGCCAATGAGGTAAGAAATATGCAAATCAATGATGAAAGTAACTTAAGGAAAGATCTGCCATAGTCTCTTGTTCATTTCTCTATAGGCATTCCTCTTTGACTGCCCTTATTTTTTCATTATTTAAATCCATTACTACCTGCTGATAAAATTTACATATTCACAGATGGTATCATGCACACTCTAATAAATTATTGTAACTCAATTATTTTTTCTTTTTCCCTTGAAAATCACATTTATTACCATTCTTCCTTAGTTTCTCCAGCTGGTCCACATACGTATTGCTATGTGTGGTGCTCAGATCAAGTCCATATTCCAGATTATACTGTGTTAGTGCTCAGTAGGATGGAAGAATTAATTCACATATATACATTTAGAATGTGCACGTGGGAATATTATAACATTTAGAACAATGTTCTTGTATATCTAAATATCTGAGCTCACATGTAATAGAAGTGAATTTGTCTTTCAGGTTATCAGTATCCAACAACTACCCATAAAGCTTAAAAGTTCACTTCTGCAAGTGAAGTTTTGAAATACGAAGAGCAAAAGGAACTAATTAAAAAAGTGTATTGGTACCATTAATGGCCAAGACAGTTCTAGGTCATTTATGTCACATGAAATAAAAATATCTATTGGATAAGTAAAAGTACTTGGTTAACTTTCAGTATTTCTGCACATCCAGGTTTTCGTCTATAGTTCTAAGGCACAAAGATGCCACAAAACACATTTTTCATGTATGAGTCACATGATCTTCACCATTCTCTTTGGTGAGGCTTTACTGGATTATGAATTTCAACTGAGTTCACTGGTTAAGTGTGTGTTTGCGTGGCAAGGTTTTCGTAATGGGGTGTCTACAAGGGTGGCTTCTGTAAGGAGGTGCTCGAAGGTTCCCCCATGTCCAACAGAGCCAAAGCCAGCCGGCTCCAAGACAGATACACTGTTGGCCAAGGCCAAGCCCATCAGCGATGGTGGTAGTGTCTCTGGGGTAACAGAGTTAAGGAGGGGAAAAGACTGTTGCACAACAGCAGACAGAAAAGAGGACTAAGAATATGTGGAAGGAACAACTCTGCAGACATCAAGGTCAGTGAAGAAGGAAGGGGAGGAGGTCCTCCAGGTGCCAGAGCAGAGATTCCCCTGCAGCCTGTGGAAAAGCCATGGTGAGGCATGCTCTCCCCCTGCAGCCCATAGAGGATGATGGTGGAGCAGATATTCCACTTGCAGCCCATGGAGGACCCTACACCAGAGCAGGTGGGTGCATGAAGGAGGCTGTGACCCCATGGGAAGCCCATGCTGGAGCAGGTTCCTGGTAGGACCTGTGGACCTGTGGGGAGAGTAGCCCACTCTGGAGCAGGTTTTCTGGCAGGACTTGTGACCCTGTGGGGGGGTCTGGTCCTGGGGGACTGGGGAGCAGTCTGGTCCTGAAGGACTGCTGGAACAGTTCATGAAGAACTGCAGCCTGTGGGAAAGACTCACACTGGAGAAGTCGATGGAGCACTGTCTCCTTTGGGAGAGACCCCAGGGTGGAGCAGGGTCAGAGTGTGAGGAGTCCTCCCCCTGAGGAGGAAGGAGCAGCAGAGACACCGTGTGATGAACTGACCACAACCCCCATTCCCTGTCCCCCTGTGCCACTACGGGGGAGGAGGGAGAGAAATGGGGAGTGAAGTTGGGCCCTGGAAGAAGGGAGGGGTGGGGGGAGGTGTTTTAATATTTGGTTTTATTTCTCATTGCTCTATTCAGATTTGCTTAGTAATAAATTAAATTATTTTTTCCTCAAGTCAAGTCTGTCCTGCCCATGACAGTAACAGGTGAGTGATCTCTCCCTGTCCTTATCTCGACCCAGGAGCCTTTCGTTATATTTCCTCTCCCCTGCCCAGCTGAGGAGGGCAGTGACAGAGCGGCTTTGGGGGCACCTACCCTCCAGCCTGGGTCACCCCACCACATCAAATTTTTACATTCCTGATATGTTAAACTGGAGATGTTGATATAGTCTGTTGACAATGGTTTGTGTGATGTTTCTGCAAGTCATAAATTAGAATGAAATCAATATTTTCTGAAATTCTGCAGCATGCCAATAATTTATTGAATAACAGCAGTGTTAATTGAAAAGTGTCTTTCAGATTATGTAAAATAATCAGAATTATTGATTTGTAAATGCTATAGAATACTACAGAGATAAAAGGAAAATTTATGAAAATCCAACTTTTTATTCCCTATACCCCTTTTTCTTTTTAATATCAATTGATTTTTTTTAAGTTTTCCAAGCTTTCACTTAAGTGAATGAATTTGATGAATCATCATTAAAACGATGGTTTCTACTATTTTCAGTTTAGTTTAATTCTCACACTCATGTACTTAACTGCCATATATTTAACCTCTATTATTAGAATTAAATGTATTAAAGTGATAAATCCAACACAACAGATTAGCTCTTAAGAAGCATTAAGAACTGTCCAGCAAATCAAAACCACAAATTCTATCTAATATGATCACCAAACAACTTCTTTCAGTGAAGAAAAAATACACTATAAACAGCAAAATATGCTACATTGAGCAATAATTATTTTAGATAAAATTTAATTATTCTACTATATTATAGAAAGCAAACTAAAGGTACAAATGTAAACCCTACAGAAATTTGATGTTTTGTGTAGTCCTAGGTGAGTATGGTCACCAAATCAGAGCACAGGTACACACCATCAGGGTGAGTTCATGCACCTGCAGATGTAACCATTTCACTTCTCCCCTTCTGCCCATCTTTGACATAAGCAGATTTAGAACGGTTCATCACAAACCTCACTTTATAATATCTTAGCACAAATTAGCTACGAGGCAAAAGGTATTCATTGCTGTACTCTACCATTTCGGCATATTTTCGTTCTACTTTTTATTGTGGTATATCTTGCATTCTAAAATCCTTTGTGAGAGGTTTTCCTCTTAGCTTTTTGAACAGGTTAGTGTTTCAATGGCAAGTGAACAACAGTTGGAGTGTTAGAGGAGGATATTCACACCACTTGCTTTAGTCATGTAGATCAAGCACCTCATTTAAGAGTAGTTTCCACAGGCCATAGAGAAAAGCATCTCCAGAGATTCAGAAATGCTAAGTTACACTGGTGCTCATGTCAGGAGATATTTATGAATATACTAATCTTTTTCTTCTGAAATCTGCTGACTCTGTGATCCATTGTTCTTTTTTTAATCCCTTTAAAAATCAATGCTAAATGTCAATGATGCCGCATCCTTTTGCACATGATGAGAGTATATTCTTTCCTCACCTGATGAGCTTAAATCACAGGCTCAGTCAGAACACCTGTCTTCACATTTCTTCCTGGACATGATGAGAACACTATCATTCACAGTGTTATGGGGAGTTTAAATACTATCACTCGCAATTCTGTGCTGAGCAAAGATGGTACTGTTAATGGCTGTGTGGTGAGCCATAGCAAACCACCTACAGCTTTGTACTGAGCTAAATTGACACTACCTATAGTGCTGTGACTAAAACGCTCCTTTTCACAGTTGCACACCATATTAAAGGCAAACACTAGAAGTACAGGCCATGGTGCACTCACCACGAGGCTCGTACCCCAGTGGACATCAATGGTACATGAACTTTTTAACCACTGAGTTCATGAGCTGCATTAGTTGTAGTGGCGTTAAGTTAAAAAAGAAATTAAAAAAAATCTACAGAACCCCCTTGCTCCCCCAACACAGAATCACACAAAAATACCAAAGTCAAGTCTGGTGGAGTATTTAACAAAATACTAGATAAAGCCTTTCTACTTGAACAGCCAACATTAAGGTCAATAAATCCAATGAAGTAAACTAAAACCACTACTGAAAGTGGCCTCAGTACATAGCACAGCTAGCCATGCTGAATAAAAGCCAAAATCACAGGATATATTCTTCAGTATTATCAGCATTTTCACACTACTGCACTTAATAGGGAAAAAACTATCTATCAAAACAGTCCACTGAGCAAGGCAGTTACCCGTCCTGGTGCTGTATGGAGCTCAATAAACTCTGCCTCCTACAGTCTTAGCACCAAACAGTATATGAACATTTCATACATTTTGACAGAAGAAATATTTACTTTTCACATTTTATTTTCATTCAGTTTAGGATAGAGATTTAGTTACACTACAGTTAAGAAATTGTTCTCACTAAAATGCTAGCAGCAATTTGAACAAAGACAGCTATAGAGTTGACAAGTGCATTTTTTAAGTTTGGAACAGGAAGAGATTCACTTACAGCTACCTATGTTCATGTGCTCACATACATATGAAGTGTATTCCTTTTTTGATACGATATGTGACCTCTTCACATCAGCCAGCTTGCCTCCGATGTGGAGAAACTGACAAAATTTTTTCTTTTTTTTTGTGTTTTTCAAATATTAATCAGGTTCTCATCACAGGGGTTAATGCCTACTTTTTCAGGGTGACTTCAAAAAGAAGCAATGTTTTCAAATGGTAGTAAACCCATTTGATCAAAATATGATTGACTGATAAACATAGAAACAAAACCACACCAGTTTTTTTAGCACAAGAAGACTTCTTCAGTTATGATATAGGCAACAAACATTAACTTCACATTGGGTAAGGTTGCTCTACTGCCACTACTCAGATGGGCAAGTCTGAAAGAAAAATATAGTTAACACCTAGGGAGTAGAGGAGAATAGTTGTAAGCAGACAGGTGATCTCATCACTATTTCTAACACAGGTAATTATCATATATAGAGAAGCTATTGGCTTAAGCTGGGGAGGAAAATCATATAATTGCAGCAAGTTTATAAACTTAATAAGTACATGACTTTTCATTCCAGCACAGCAATGAGTTTAGCTCCCTGGATCATTTCTGAAGGTGTTTTATACACGTTCTGGTTTTGTGGGGGTGGTTTTGGGTTTGTTTTTGTTTTTTCCTAAAAGTTAAATGAACACTTCCATCTTCTATTATCTAAATTTATTCAGTCCATGGTTGCAATTTGATCTCTCCCGCATAGTTTTTGTGATGTTATTTACTATAACAATCTTTTGCATTTGAATGAGCAGGGAGGTTTCATTTACCCCAAATGTGGTCTGTGGTTTGTCGGTTCAATCTCTTGTTGCCAAGTATATTTGACCATACTAAGTTAAAACTGAAGAGATCTCCATGCACACTTGGCAGTATACCACCTGAAAAGTCCTGACTGGAAAGTTTAAGCAAAGAAAAATAAAGTATGGAAGTCTCAAGGACATAGGGAACTTTTCCAGTAATATGCTTTCTACCTGATGGTGGAATTCAGCAATGAGAAATAAATACATAAAATAACCCTTACAGTTGTTTTTTCCATAAGATCTTGATGTACGGTGTGGTATTTTTCACAGCCGTTTAAGACAAAAATTATCAGCAATTAGAAGAAAGAAGGTTTTTCATACTGCTATATAGTGCTTCTATAGGTAGGAGGCAACCTGTAAGCTAGATTTTATGAGGAGATTTGAGCTTGGCATTTCTTAGGGTTAAAAGCACTAGGTGCTATTGCCTGAAATAGAAGCTGGACATGACCCAACAATCTGGTTGTTCTTCTGTCTTGCTCATCTGGTTATATGACAGAAAAGCCAAAAAGATTCATGAACACATCTAGCTTGATAATTTGATATCACATTGAGAAACTTCTGAGCAGCCGTATGGAAGAGAGCAATAGAAAGCTTGCTACGCTCTCGATGAACCCCCAAGGGGAAAAAACCCCAAACAGAACCAAACCATAGGGATTAATGCAATCCAAAATTTTTTAGATGGCAACCCAGTATTATTCTGTTCCAACACAGGCATACACACACATTCACTCACATCCTTCATAGAATTTCTATTAGAAACTTGATAAAACATTTAATTTTAAAAGATATTTAATTTTGCTTTCCGACTTGAAGTATTGTCATATCCGCCAGCTCTCCTAGTAGAGCTGTTCCAATATTGTTTTAACCTCATTACTAGCAAACTGTATCTAATTTCAAAGCTGAATTTGTCATCATTTCAAAGGTTTCACTGCCTTTTTATTGCATTCTTATTAGGAAAGGCCAAGCCAATGCTTAAGAAACATTGTTCTAGCCTCTAATGACTTTTTGAAATGAAGTTAATGACTTATTTTATTATGTATTTGTTATACTGTTAGAGCTGCATTGAAACTGGAAATTATTCTGCATTATGAGCTAACTATTCTTTGTACATGTCTGGTACTAGAAGAAAGGGAAAACAGGCTCAGTTGCTTGTTGAGATCCAGTGTTATTGTTTTCATTACTTCTGACCATGAGAAGTGGTCATCTAGAAGCACATTTTAGGAAAATGATGGCAACTTTATAGAAAAGTATATTCCTACAAAAACCATATCACTGTTGCAATGTGTTCTAGAACTGCTGAATTCCCAGCAGTACGGATGAAAGCAGCAGAGGTTCCTGGGGATGAGAACTTCTGGTGAAGGGTCACACACTACAGTAGTTAGAAAAGTAAGACATGCAATACCTGGGGAGAGAACTAAGAACTACTTTGATCATCTTGCTGGCAGGCAGTAGGAAACAGGCTTTGTGAATTAAACCAGTGGGTCCTGAGTGCTGCCTTCAGTTGGCAGGTGCCGTCTTTCCCTATGCTGCATAGAGCTGAAGGGCTGTCCTCCATGGTCCTGGTCAGCTGAACTTTTGGCTGAAGGCAAGCATTTTCCACGGTAACCAAGAGACAGGTTTGGTGGTTTGTTCCAGTGATTACATTGTCAGTCTACACAGACCCTGTGACTTTGTTTTCAGTGGCTACAAATTTTAACATTACTTTCGGGTGAAAAAAACAACATTTATCAAATAGAGCAGATTGACTGTCCTAGTAACCAAAGTGCTCTATTAAATATTAACTGGGTGAGTCTTTTTTCGAGACAGGAGAGAGATGTATTGCCTTGCCCACATATGGTACCTAACAGGAGGTGCAGGGTGTAAGGATAAAGTTCCTGAACATGCTCAGGAGCGAATAAAGCAATTCAGCACTTACTGTTATTCCCAAAGGTACTCAAGGTCAGGAAGCTGCATGGAGTTCAGGGATCTTTTCCTGACACCCCACAGCAGGAGGATTTCCCTAACATGTGGCTGACTGTGCTGAGCCATGCCACAGCCAGGATGAGGAGATGACTTGATGAAGTAGCATTCATGGTCTACCCATAGTCTGGGCACTTCTCACTGACCCAACACTCAAAACGCTTCATTTCTCCTCACTCAAAGCTTCCATTGCTATTTTGGGTTAGTTTTGTAGGTTACAATGTCTACACTACCTTAGCACAAAAGATTTTTTTTTTCATATCTGCCATTGTTATGAATATTTAATATCTGTTCAGAGATATGCTTTCTCTCCGTGTTCTTTAATCACCCCAAAACTTGAAAGAGGCCTAACTTCATATCCTTAATGTTAGGAATTAGTTTGGTTTAGTGCCAAATTCCAGAAAGTCGTTCAGATTCAGCTGCATTTAGCTACCTTTTACAAGTTGTTGTCTCTACTATATAGGGAAGAAGAGCAACTATTCCCTAACTCAAGCATTTCAGTTTAAACATTCAAGTTAAATAAGATGAATTTTGGCCTGCATGATTGCTGTTTTGTCCGGGTCTTTGTGACAGCTTCTTAACAACAGGCTTCTCCCCACTAGCAAGGCTTTAAAAAGATGCTTTTATAGCTTTAGTACGATTATTATCCTACTACTCTATTATCTTTCTATTAGCCCATAAAAGTAAACAGGCAGTCTGAAATTTCTAAGAAATAAAAAATAGAAAAATCAGGTAAAATATCAAGCAAAACAGAATGACTCATTCCTTATTGTACTCTCCTATAAATGTTAGTTTTTATGAGTGCGATAGACATTGGGCACCCTTAGATTCAAATGATGGAGTTTTGAAGTTAAGAGGTTTAGGCTTTAATATTTTAACCACAAAGATGGAGAGGGATGAACAAAGACTTTAATCAAAACCACTAGAAAGTGGTAATGCTGCTTGACATTTTGACTCCAGGTCAAGAGGAGTACAATGTCAAGACTGAATCCCAATAGCATGTCATCTCCAAAATCATTCAAAACATATGAAGTAACAGAACCATTACCCTATTGTGTAATCATAAATCAATAGATATTTCTGTGTAAACTGCCAGACAGAAAGGTAAAATCATTATCTTAACACAAAAAACATTGCTTCATTATATTTTTGTATGAACCTATCAGCAAAACCCATGTGATTTACTATCATATCCCATGCAATAGAAAATCTTTTAAAAGCATCAGGTTGAAATAGACTGACTCTAAACAGTCTGTCACATTAAGACTTTTCCACCAAAATTTAAGCGGAAACACAAAAATAAGGATATATGTGCAGGTTAAAGTTTCTCCAGACTGATGGTTACACTAGCATGGCTGGAATCTATTTTTCAGTTGGTACCACAACATTTTTCTGGAGAAAGATGATTTGTCATCACAGTTCCAAACTGGTGCGAATCTAAGTACCAGTTTGCTCGACAATTGTTTGTATGATTGATAAGAGCTTGTTAGGAGGTAGGAATTTTTTACTGAACACACCTGAGTTTACTAAACTGAAAAAAATAGAGTTAGGTAGGTAATTAAAATATAGTCTAGTATGCTAATGATATTAATGGCTGCATTACTACTGTTAGGTCACAAAATATCAATCACTAGTTTAATTCCTGTACACATGACAATGTTTTGGTTCTGTTTCTAACTATTGCTCATATTTACTGTGGTCTCAGCTCTGAAAAGCTTTAGCACATTACTTCCATGCTAAAAGCAAGGCATCTTGTGGTTGCCTAACATTTGGTACCCTGCAAGTGGAAGCATCACGTATCAACATATAAGCATATCATTACGTAGCTCCAACCAGGTATAAAAGCCTGAGTAGTTTATCTATGCAAACAAGCGGTAGGGTTTCTGATAAAAATATTTCCTTATGTGCATACTCAAATTGACTCTCTTCATGACCACAACTTTTCCACTCCTGATTTCTTGACATTAAACACACTTCGGGATTCTGGCAGCAGTAAATAATTTTTATTTTTCCATTCTTCTTTTGAATTAAGAATTATACAAAGTGCAACATTCAGCAGATAAGTGCTTTCATCCCCAGTTCAATTAATCACTGAATCCAGGAGTGAGAATGTGGGCAGCAGGCTACCTTTGATTTCAGCACTGCCACAAATCATTCTTCTCTTGCTTTGCACTGTCTGCAAATGCAGTATTTCATGATGGGCAGCTGAAAGGTTAAGTTTGTTCTGAGTTTTCCATTTTGTGTGGAAGGCTGAGAATGTGAATGTCCCCAGGCACTAGTACTTATCTGGAGCTCTGTCTTTTATACTCGGCTATCAAAGGTGAGGAAGTCGCATGGTATTTGCTATACTGTCATAGAGCAGGGCCGGGGGGTGGGGGGGGAGGGCAGGTAATTGTATGGGCTTATCAATGATAAACACTGGTCATTCATGCGTTCATCGTTCATTTGGCAGAGAAGCATCTTTTCACATACTGTCCGCTCTGATGTAGGAAGGACATTGTCTAAAAGGAGGAGGAATAAAACTGTGAAATAGTCCTGGCACTCAGAGTAGTATGCATATTTTATATGGTTTCGTTAATGAGTTTATGAACCTTAGGCTATGAATTTTAATCCTGGCAGTGGCTGCTGGAATTCTGCAAGTCACATATTGAGCAGGTTTGAGATGCATTTTGGAAGCTGATAAGAGCAGATGACAGAGACAATTCCTAGAAGCCTCCAAGTAGCCAGATGGAGAGGGATGGACATAATAAAAGATAGGAAGCACCTCCGATCACTGCCAGATGTAGGTCAAAACTAGACAGGACACTTGTGTTCATTCCACATATGCTGTCTTACTTAAGAGCATTTTTTGTAAGAGTCCCTTCATATCATATTCTAGCGAGTGACTGTTCAGAAAAAGTCATGCTGTTTTTAATTTGGAGCACCATACTGAGGGATATAGAGAAAAATTCACCATTTAGGGAGTCTTTGCTTGGTAGTGAGAGCATTTTATGTAAAAATAAATGAATGGTACATAGACATGAGGTTTAAGGACAAGTGTTTACCACTTGGCGCAATGAGTGGTGACCACCGGGTCTCAGAGGTACTGCCTCTGTCGTGCAAAGCCTTGCTACTTTCATTTCATACCCATAATTTTATTGATGCCATGAATTATAATGTCTTACGGAGAAAATGAGTCTCTCTTTGACCCAATTAACATGTAGCAGGTAATAACAGAGAAGAAGTAGATAAATGGGCAGAGGAACAAAAGGGCGTAAGGGATATATGTTAGATTAAAACAGAATCAGAACTCTGCAAATGCCATTCACTCTATTATGTAATCTTTAGCATATATTTAAACTTTGAAACATCTTGTCACAGGCAGCAATAATTATTAAAAAGAATGACAGGAGCCCTACTCTCAAGCTGGCTTTTGTCAAGTGTCTTACATCCGCAAATAAAAAACAGAGTCTTACTTTTTCTATTAACCATGAGCTGATAATCTGATGTGATTTTGTTCTGTTTTAAAAATACTTCTCCTCTTCCCAAAACACAAAGAGCCATACCTGTTTGTCTCATTCCAAGGTTAGAGAGTGCTGTTTTAAAACAATGCCTTTCAGCAATATTCAGTTCCAGCTTCTCTGAGAAATCAGTGCTAGAAAACCTTAGCAACTCTAGACAAATAAAAAGTTCTCTGCTTAGCTGATACTAGTGTGAACCAAAAATAAATAGCCTTTACTATACACATAAAAGCAGATTGCAAAGTGATTGTGGGGTACCAGGGCAGTAAAACTCCAGGAACATACCCCCAGTCCCATTGTATGTGGGACAGTGCGTTGCAAATCCTAAAGTCAGGATTACATATGAGGAACACAGAGGTGATCAAATCATCCAGAAGACAAAATTGCTGATGCCATACCACGTATCATTCCATGATTTTCCATTGAAAAAAATCGCAATTACACCCATTAAAATGCCCTGACCATATAATTTGTAACTAAATATATATAAAAGCTATCAAGAAAGTTAAACATTATCGCAGATTAAATTCTGACTAACTTGATTTAAATTCAAGCTGGCCAACTCTGAACTCACTTCAGGTATTACTGTAACTGAATGAGATAGGAAAAGCTCCTCTGAATTTCCGATTCACGGTTCCTCCCTGGTAACTTGTTCCCTTACAATTTGAGGTCTTTCCCTACAGGAAAGTCTTATAGGAAGAAGAAGAAAAAACAAACAAACAAAAAATAAACATTTTGTCCCACTGTCAGTTCAGGAGTGAGGCAGACTCTAGGTCTACAATGACAGCTTAATTCTTCAATTCCAGTTTGGTTTGAAGGGCAATAATACGCCATAAGAAAAGAAGCAACATATTATCAGTCCTGAGACCTTCTTTGCACCTGTTAGTTATCAATATTTCATAAATGTAAAGTTTCTGAAAATGTAAGTGTATAGCTGTGATCTGTAGTCCCAGACTAGCTTTTGTATACACTAAAATAAACTTAAGAGATATAATTCAGTCTAGAGTCTTGTATTCAGGAAATACATTTTTCTGCACCCTAAAAAAAACCTTTTCCACATAGCTTAAGCACACTTGCATACATTCATGAATGCATAAGCAAAACACAAATAACAGGGTCAGCTTTAAGATAAAAATAATACTATAAAAATAGAGTCGACACAAACTAGAGAGGTCATCTACTCTCTGCTTGGATGATTTCCTTCACGACTGCAAAATCAATACAACAATGTAGTACTCTCTTGCAAATGCTGGCTGCTGCTAAGAGTGATCCCATGATCTGATGATTTAATGGATAAGTACTGAATTTTAACACAGCCCAAAACAACAGGAATTGAATGAACTTTATCTTGCTGAAGCAGCATCAATATCTATTGCTCTATCATTAAGAACAGTGCACTCAGGCATCTAACTTACTCAGCTACCGTGAATTGCATCAGCTGTAGGAACTATTTGCAGTTGTAAACATGTTCCACTGAGTGCTGTAACATAAAAGCAGCTCCAAGTGCAGAACGATGTAATCAAATGTATGGAGACAGTAAATTACTAGTTACATTGACAATTTAATTAAAATAACTTTGAACCTAATTTTGTTATCGTTGGTTAATTACAGCTTTTATAGCATTAAATTTTCTAATGAATGACTATTATCAATGAAATTTATCTTTGTGTAGGAGAAAAATATATGTGATATTATACTTAACAGCATGTGAAAACAAGTACTGAAGTGATTTCTTACAGGAGTTTAAATCTACTCTAGTAATATGGAATAAACCTTGAATTATCCTAAAGAATCACAAATCAACCTGAAGTTTAAAAAGAGGAATGCTTTAGAAACCATCAAATATGAGCAACAAATTAACAGATGAGAGGAACAGTGAGTTTTAAACATGGTACTGAAGAGTTGCAACATGACTTGCAAGAGTTTTCAGGCCATTATATTAAATAAAATACTTCTGTAAACACTGACTTTAAGTTTAAATTCCAAAGTAGTTACATATTTTCCTTCCTATATTAGAATCAGTCACTGCTAGTGCTCTAAAGCCTCTGCAAGATGTTTGTTTAATATACATACCTAAACAATGGCTGTTACAAACAGCTGAAACTCATCCCTGTATATGCAATTTTAGAACACAGAACTGACAGCATATGAAATGTGTCTCAGAAATTTTGCAATGTTATTGTGTTGTACAGAGTTAGATCATTCTATCTGGAGCAAACTCTACTACTTACAGGCATTCTGTTTACCAGCAGTTGAGACTAAGGAGATTTTAGCTATGTGAAACCAAATGTAGGCTCAGGTACACTAATTTCACTGTGTAATATCTTCTGCCAGATGTTGACTTTTAACTCTTAAAGCTTGCAAGGTTGAAGATATAACTCTAGAGAAAAAAAAATCCAGATTTGAATTTCTGAAATGCTTCTGAATTTTGCACCGAAGTTCTTGAAATTGTAAGAGTAAAATATAATTTTTGAGTTAAAAAATTAGAATTACAATAATAGATGGTGGTTTTAAGACATTACTACTGGCATCATCAAAATACAAATGTCACCAAAATTGACAACATTCCTGACAATACAACACAAAAAAGAAAAACATTCCTTGTCCAAAAGTAATGGACTTAGGTAATATAAGATAATGAAGCTACCTGAGGAAAACCAGATTATATGAGACTGTTTCATGTATGCATCCAGTGCATGTATGCTGATAATCCACAGATACTTTCCTTTATTCCTGTCTCCAATATCACAGTATTATAACAAATTAAAATATTTTAATTTTGCCAACTTTTAGTAAATTTAATTTTGTGATAACACAAACCAGGAAGAGTTGGAAAGATTTGAGAAAAGAGGAACCCAGTAGCTGTTGAAAGGCAGTATAAGAGGCAGCATTAAGAAAATGGTGCAGCCAAAAAAGATCGATCAGAGACGATATGCTGTCAAATTACAAAAATTTTCACGTGAGAAACCTAAATGATTATTGATTACCTCATTTTATTACTTGTAAAGGTAAAGACAACTAAGCTAATGCCAAGAGAAAAACCTCCAAGAGACATACACTTGCTACATGGATAAAAATCATAATGATCAAGAAAACGTACACAGAATTCAGGAAAAACAAAACGACCTAATAACTAGTTTCCAAAACCAGAACACAATCCCAATGTGACACATTCTGCAGCTGTTAGTCTTTAGAAAAGCACTGTGCTAATTAATAATTTTCCATTTTTTCTTTTTTCAATAATAAAGTTGTCATTGTCTTTTCAAATGAGATACATAGCTGTCCTCTCTTTTAAACACTATTCAGATTTATGTACAAATTAAACGCAGATGGGCAGCACTTGTAAATGTCTTAACAGAAATTTTTACAATTTCATTGCTTAGGCAAATAGTTTTAATAATGACGTTGATCTTCTCTGGCATGCTTTTACATCTTCCTATTTCTGTTTGCAGTTAAGAGCCTTGAAACAATAAGCAGAGTTTTCTTGGTTTTGTTTCGATTTACCTGAAAGACAGCCAGTGAGTGACAGAAACAGAAACAGTTTCCATGACAACCACATCATTGGTCGCAAAGGTCTTCAGTCCCTCTTTGTGCAGTTGTTAGCAACGTTGACGTTTCTTCATTAAAGCTTAGCCTAGTGAGACAAAGACAAATCTCTGTTAGGAAAATTAAAAATATCTTGCAGTAATATGATAGACAATTCAAAAGACAAGGCTGGTCCAAATGCAATTAAAAGTCTCGTTCCGAAGAACTCTGTATGCACAGGGGCAGGTAGCCTGACAGATACTCAGGGCAATCTTGTTCCAGTAGTTGCCTGTGTTAAGAGCTGAGATGTCTGTGGCAGTCCTTTGGCTATATGTATGGATATCACCCCAACGCTGGATGGGGATTGCAGCTTTGAATTTCCAGAACAGCCAAACATAGACAGAAGATAGTACCCGTATCTTTCACAGCAAACATATTCAAAGCATATAGCTTGGTATGTGTTCTTTTCCTGAAAGCAATATCTTGATATTTGGTATTAAGCATTTTAAAAAGCCCAAACCAAAATAATAATTTGCTCTAGGAAATTCAGGCATTTTTATTACTTGTAAATTGGATTGAAATAGATTCCAGTTTCTTCCAATGTACTCCTTGTGTAAAGAATCTACCAACACACTTGAAACAACCATTTATACAGAACAGCTTTGTCATACTTGCTTCCCTCTGCCACTCCTCAGATTTTTATTTCCTATCTGCTCCATGACTCACGCATACATCTTGGCACACTACATCTTTCATCACTCCATTCTTAGCTATCGCTTTGATAGTATCAGTAATACCAACAATCAAAAGTTAGAGATTTGTGTTCAAATGACTGAAAACTAAGTCAAAAAAAAAAAGAGAAGTTTCAGCTGGTTATGTAACGAGTGTACTTCTGGTCTTTGACTTGAAAAACATTAAGTTGCAAAGATAAAGTTCATTTCCTACACTTAATTAGTCATATCTGTTTAGGAAGCCTTTGAGATCCTGTTCTTGGAACCCAAGGAATCTTCAGCCTCAGTTGTGACCCACAACTACAAGAGCAATCCCACAGGGCAGAACAATGTGACAAAGGAGAATTTGGCTTTGTTCCCCTGCCAAACCCATTTTGGGGACCATATGAATCCTTTTAATTATAATCAGCTTAGTTACATGCACAGTACCTGTTTCAGGGGACCTATCCTGTATGTTAGAACATTCACAGTAAGCGAGTAGAGGCAAAGTTCAACACAGTTGCCAAAAAAATAATTTCATGATGTAAGAGTAGGTTTCAAATGGATTCTTCCATTTCAACTGGTCTCTGCGCATCTCTAGTTGCAACCTACTTTGTCAATCTTTCCCTCTTATATAGGGACAAACACGTATGCATACACATATAGAGAACACACGCAGTGTGAGCACCAGATGACAGCATCTGTTTAGGTGCTGGTAGATATTCCTGCAACAATCTAAAGGTGTAACTTGTCGGCTTTCATTTAGACAGCACAGCAGGTACAGCTTTCAACACAGATAAAAACTCCCAATTAGGATTGTACTTCCTTCCAGGTAACTCAAACAAGGCAAACTTGATATTGGGTGTACACATTAAAATAAGCATCTCTGAAAGAGAACATAACAATCTGGTAGTCAAGTGACTTTACACATAGTGCCTGTAGCTCATCTAAACCTCCACAGGAAACCTCCACAATTAATTATTAATGTCAGCTGCCTTTGTTTTTCACTTCAGTGATAATCTGGTTTTCAGTCACTGTGTTCCTTTGGTTAGTGAATTATCTCGTTCAGCATTCTTTGCTGGCCAAGCCTTTGGGAAATACATATTTTCATTAATATTTAATTTTTTCCCCTATGGCAATATCTGTTAAAGAGGGTAGAGCACAGCTTCCCCCCTCCTTTAACTTTATCACTCTTTCTTCTTTCTCTTTTTCTCACTTCTCTTCAGCTGCTTTTATAACGGTGCAACACAGCAATTATGTTAACTTGGTGATTTCTCTCTTGCATAAACAGGGGAAAAAGCACCAAAGTTTTCAACATTAAAGAATGAGATTGCTGTTGTTGTTATTGTTATTATCATCATAAGGTATTATTGTGCCTATTAGGTCAGACTTAAAAATAATATTAAAGGTTGGGGTTGGTAGAGCAGAAACAGAATGAGGAATAACTGGAGCCAAGCAATGGGAACATCATAATAAAAGATGAACTTATTTCTCTTTGCAATCTAGAAACACAATGGTTTTGAGGTCTCTGGGAAAATGATATATTTTTAATGTAAGTTTCATTAAAGACAACAGAATTATGATAACTCCTGCCATATAAGGAGCCTATAGATAAATAGCTGTAACAACGTTTAAGTGACAACTCTTAACTGTGACCTACATAACCTGACCCTATCAATGTAAAACAAACTTCAGTCCTGTTACCTAGCCATATTAAAATGTAAAAGCAGAGCACAATGACAGGGAGATGCTCTGAATTAAGTCATGAATGTTGGACATTGACCTTCCTATTAGGATATTTGTTGTATAAATATGTTGGTTTATGCCAATAGAATTGTTAGCAAAACAAGCAAGGGGAAAATATGTCACCGTATACCTTTTAAAAATCTACCTAGAAATCTTGATTGTTATCATAATGAAATGATCTTGCTTCTTTCCCTCCCACCCCCCCATATTTCTTGTTTCTTCAGGGATACCTGGCAAACACTTCACTGGCCATACGGACTCATGGAATGCATAGCAACATGGTAGAGATATTGTACATCTAAGAATTGAGGAGTACAGTTCTTACAGTCTGACAAAGACATCAATATTGCATGTATGGGGCTGCCACATGGCATGTGGGATAATCACAAAGGTACTTTCTATGAAATAATACAGGCAAGAGCATGAAAATGCTATATTTAGTAAATACAGGCATATAGTCCAATTTTTGCTCTAAATGTAATGAAGGGATATACTCCCAGCTTTACTATCAATGGCTGTCATCTGATCTGTTGGATGACTAGGCTCACTTTTAGAGTCTTGAGTGATTGAAGAATTCATTTATTTTTATAACAAAAAGATCAAAGCTGCACTAAATCCATTAAGAGACTCTTCTTTCTTAACACACACACACATGCAAACACACACACGCACATACACAAGTGTTATTCCTTTAAAAACAGTTGATGAATATTCTCTTAAATCTTGTAAGAAAGTTCTCGTTCTTAAAACTGGCTCATAAAATAGCTTAAGGGCATATATACAAGCAGTATTCAGTTGTTCTTGGTTTGAAAATCTTGTTAATTTTCTGAATTTTTTTTCACAGCCCTGACTGTCTTCATTTCAGAATAGGGAATCTTTTAAAACAAGCATTTATATTTTAATCCTAAGAATACAGAACAGAATATGCAGTCACTTACAATTGCGAAAGCATACAGCTGAAGATGCTGCTCAAAAAGACTTTAAAATAATTTCAGCTGAACAGTAGCTTCCCCCCCCCAATATAAATTTGTTTCTCACAAAAATCCAACTGATTTGTTCGGAACAGTTTGTTGGCTTCATTAGTAATTCAGTGCAAGAAAAGAAAATGAAGTTGTCCAAAGTATACTATGTTCTATAGATTTCTTTTGCATAATAACACGATTTGACAAAGCTCTACAGTCTAGTTTTTAAAAGTAAGGATGGAATGTCTACTGTTTGTTGAGTTTTTTTCCTGTCCTGTTCTTATTCTGGTTTCTTCAAAAAATATGCAGATTCAGTGAGGGGTTTTTTTGATTTTTATATGGAGGATATGAATTTTCCCTGATGGTAATTTGTAAAAATCAGTGATTTAAATTAAAGTCGATGTATATAATGTGCAGCAAGTAATTCATCTAAACAAATTTAACTTCCTGTTCTGCACAAAGAATTAGCAGATGCAGTTTTCAATTTCTGTATGGTACTATCCATACTACTTTCTTTTCCCCAGAATTTCTGCAAAATTGCTTTGTAATTTGTTTTAATTCTGTATGCTGATTGTAGACAAATTATTAAAACATGTTTTAATAAATTTTTTTGGCTAGTAGTGACTGGGTGGATAGTGTCTCATGGTTCTGGCTCCCAAAAGAATTTGTGAATACTTGGAGCATGAGTACTTATGCAATGTTGTCAACATTAATGTGCAAGAATCTTGAATTAGATTCAGTAAAACTGTGGTATTTTTAGTAATAATAGCACCTACTATCACTATTTTTTTTTTTTTTCCAGGCACTTTGGTTAAATTTATATGCAACTGCAAAGACTTGTTATTTTTTTAATTAAAATAGTTAAGAAGTGAAGCTTTTAGCATAGATACTTTGATACTGATATCAAAGTGCTTTATTCCATTATCACTACCTCATTTCCCTTTTCCATCATATGCATATTTATCAGTTTATCTGTACCAACATGAAAGGGATGATTACTTAAATACACATCCTCTCTCAAAGCAGTGTAACACAAGTCTTTGTCTCTACAGTGACTACTGCTCAGAGGAAAGGATGTGGCTTGTCGCAAAAAAACAGTTTTCTGTGTAATATTGCTTTTTCCTATATTAACATACATTACAGAAAAGCTCAAGTCACTGGCCAGTCAAATTATTTCATTTCCCTTTCCTTAAGAAAAGGGTACAGGCTCACAGTTAATGAAGAAATAACGTCAGTGATAAGCAATTCCAATATTCTACATGGACTTGGAAGAGCAGGAACTGAAGAGAGTAAGAAGTTAAGCTATTGTCACCCACATGTCTGAACTGAAAGAAAAAATAGTATATCCTACAAAGAACAGATATACTTACATGTTTTTAGATAGTATTTTTAGGAAATATTTTTCTTCACATTTAGTAAGTGGAGGATGTTGACCTAAGGTGCAACTAGACTGCTAATAAGATTCCTCAAGGTGGCAAACATATGAAACCAATAAGTGCAATGAGCTAAGTATCTGTATTGGGTCTGGCTGGGATGGAGTTAATTTTCCCCACAGCAGCCCCCATAGTGCTGTGCTGTGTGTCGGTAGCCAGCAAGGTGTTGGTAACACACCGGTGTTTTGGCTACTGCTGAGCAGTGCTGCACAGCATCAAGGCTGTCTCTCCAATATTTCTTCCCCCTCTCAGCATCAGGCTGTGTGAGACACAGCCAGGACAGCTGACCCCAACTGACCAAAAGGATATTCCATACCATATTATGTCTGGTCAGCAATAAGCTGAGAGATAGGGGGAGGAAGGGAGGGCATTTGCTATTTACAATGTTTGTCTTCCGGAGAAACCGCTATGTGTACTGAAGCCCTGCTTCCCAGGAAGTGGCCGGACATTGCCTGCTGATGGGAAGTAGAGAATAATCTTTTGCTTTTTGCTTTGCTTCCACAAGCAGCCTTTTGCTTTTGCTACATTAAACTGCCTTTATCTTGACCCACAAGTTTGAGGTTGTTTTTTTCCATTTTAATTTTCTCCCCTCCCTGCGTTGCTGAGGAGAAGAGTGATAGAGCAGCTTGGTGGACACCTGGCATCCAGCCGAGGTTAAACCACCACAGCATCACTGACTAGGCTTTCTATAAAAGGCTCATTATAATCTCGGAAAAAGAGGGAGGTCTAACTGAAGATCCACGATTTAAAGCACTGAAATAAAGCCTTCTAATCAACCCCGAAGTCTCTGTCCCTCCCTGCATAACCTTTGCTTCAATCAGGGCTTGCAAGACATGAATTGAATTCCTACAGTCAGCAGATCAGCCCATCTTCCTTGCTCCCATGAGCATCAGGCCTGGTAACGCTCAGTCCACAGAGAATTAGAGGCTTTAGAAAAGCAAAGGCTCAGAAGATACAAAGCTCATCATGAACAGGGAAGATAGCTTGGCTGGAAATTTTTAAAAAGAGCTTCCCTGTTGAGAGTTCCCTGATGATATATTTACATATAAAGTTAACTACTAGACCATGATTATGACAGACACTGGTTATATAGAATATAAATAACCTCTACTGAGTTCATGTTCTTGCTTGCTTGCAGTAAAGAATTAATTTACTCAGTCCAAAATCTTTTTGACAATACTATTTACAAAATGGTTTAAATTTAATAAAAACATATTAAGTTAATATTTGATAAAAGTCATACCATAGACACTTTTACAATGAAATGTCAGTGGAATTTGTTATAGGACAAATGAAAGTGAAATGATATTAAGCCAATGTAAACAGCGAGGCGTCTTGTAGGATTGATTATCACCCCAAGGGAAGATCGTTTATTTTCAAGGTTTAATAATAGTTCAACCGATTGTAAGAAACATTTAATAAAGCACAAGTTTTAGCAGTTTCATAAAACAATTTCTGAATTGGTTTATGAACACTTAATTTACTGCTAACAATATTAAAAGTTTATTCTGCAGTGGAACCTTTCCTTGTCAGGTTCCTCCTGGCAAGCAACCAGGACTTTCAATATCTAAATTAATATTTTATATATTTTTTTTTATTATTCATGATGTTAATATAGCTTTCAAAGATACCAGTCAAGTTCTAGGAAGCAGCATAAAATGCTACTGTATGAAAGAACCAAACTGGCTATTTTTGAAATGTGGATCAATCACTATTTCTATATTGGTGAATGAACATCTGAACTACTGCTCTGAAAAAAAATAATAAAATTGATTGCAAATGCTGAATAAGAATCTTAAAATGTCTATGAGTCCAAGGGGTTCTGAATTATTCAGATGAACTAAACCGTTTTTGAAAACTCTCCAAAGTACCCATAAGATAAGAAATTAATATTGAATTAAACATTGACAATTTTATAATATATGAATAAATTTAGACATACATAATTAAAAAAGAGTTTTTGAATGTGAGATACAGAATTTATCTCCCTTTCCAACATATGCATCTCAAGCTGGTGATGAAAGCAAGCAAATGATAACATTTCAGTGAATTGACTGTGTTTTCATTGTGTTCAATATTACTTTTTTAGCAAATGAAACATTAATAAGTATAGTGGAGATTAACAAAGATTTGAACAAGAAGCTGAATTATTAATGCTGAATTATTTGAGAGATCACTCAATGTTAGTTGCTAGAGGGGCTAGATCCTCTTTGGGAATCTCACTGCAAATCAGACATAAAATGTCATCAGTGTCACAGAGGAAGGAGAAGATTCAACACACTCAGTTCTGGGTCCTGCACTTGGGTCACAACAACCCCAGGCAATGCTAGAGCTTGGAGAAGAGTGGCTGGAAAGCTGCCTGGTGGAAAAGGACCTGGGGGTGTTGGTCAATAGCTGTCTGAATATGAGCCAGCAGTGTGTCCAGGTGGCCAAGGCAGCCAACAGCATCCTGGCTTGTATTAGAAATAGTGTGGCCAGCAGGACTAGGGAAGTGATTGTCCTCCTGTGCTTGGCCCTGGTGAGGCTGAACCTTGAGCACTGTGTTCAGTTTTGGGCCCCTTGTTACAAGAAGGACATTGAGGTATTGGAGTGTGTCCAAAGAAGGGCAGTGAAGGTGGTGAAGGGTCTAAAGTGCAAGTCTTAAGAGGAGCAGCTGAGGGAACTGGGGTTGTTTAGCCTGGAGAAAAGGAGTCTGAGGGGAGACCTTATTGCTCTCTGCAACTACCTGAAAGGAGGTTGTAGCCAGGTAGGTGTTGTTCTCTTCTCCCAAGTCACAAGTGATAGGACAAGAGGAAATATCCTCAAGTTGTGCCAGGGGACATTAAACTGGATATTAGGAAAAATTTCTTCACCGAAAGGGTTATCAAGCATTGGAACAGGCTGCCCAGGGAAGTGGTTGGGTCACCATCCCTTGAGGTATTTAAAAGGTGTGTAGATGTGGTGCTTAGGGACATGGTTTAGTGGTGGACTTGGCAGTGCTAGGTTAATGGTTGGACTTGATGATCTTAAAGGTCTTTTCCCACCAAAACAATTCCATGATTCTATGATTATAAGATGGCAGAAATAGTTCTCAGCTTCTCTAAACTAGCAATAGTGAGGTGCTGCTATTTAGCTACATTCGCCTGAATACAGCATGAACAAATTAGAGGACTGCTCAGGCAAGTCAAGTGACTCAGGTTATACCTTTAGGTACTGGGTGCTTAGAAGGGGTACAACCATGGACTCCTGCGCCACTCTTGGGCATCGAGGCAGCTCCAACCTGCTGCTCCCACTATAAGGCATGGAGGTGTTCTCTGGTGAATAAATACCTATTGGATGAGGCCTCCCAAGAAGGAAAGCAGTAGAATTAATTTTGTTGTTCCCCCCCCCCCACCTCCCCCCATGCATTTGTCAAACAGAATGACATTTCTAAAATTCAGCTCACATTTCAGAGAACAAGCAGCTGCTGGAGATGAAGCAGTTTAAAAAGCCTTGCTCCTCTTGCTTAGGTCTGTCTGCAACACAGAGCGACCTCATCAGCATGATTTTTCAGTTTCTTAGAGCCTGGACTGGAAATAACATAGATCTGCTCACAGCTACCACAGTTAAGCTTTCTGCTTCCTTGTATGAACCTTAAAAACAGTTTTTCTTAAAGTCCTACAAGACCTTGTGACACTCTCCTCTCCTCTTTTCTTTTTTTTTTTTTTTTTTTTTTTCTCTTTTTTTCATTTTTATTCNNNNTTTTTTTTTTTTTCCAGTTGTATCAATATTAATCACATGTAAGTAGTAGGATATAAAGAATAAAGAGGAAAATTATGTATATTTTGACAGTTTGGAAATTAGGTATATAAGCTCTCTTGTTAGAAAATGAAGAGAAATAGACAACCTGAAGGAAAATTCATTCAAACCATTTTTGACAGCTATTTTGGAGTGAGATGAACAACCTCATTCTTTTTGCTAACTGTGATGGAAACCTGATTGCAGCAGAAGCCTAGACAGCTACCCTAAATTATTCAATTAGCGTTTACATGGCTAAAACTGAGTGATAGCAGCCTTCACTTGTTTGTTCAAGCCTGTATGAAAGTTTCCACAAGTCCTGAAAAATGGGACTGGTCATTTATCTCCTATCCCAGTGGTCTTGCAGTAAAATCACTCTTATTCTGTGATGGACATCCCTCAGTATTTTGCTTTAATCATTCAGAAAATATATTCAAGCACTTTTATGAAGTCCTAGAGATGCCCTCAGAGAACTTGAGAAGTTCAGGGAGGAACAGCTATAGAATTATGGATCATGTTAATGATCTGCCCTCAACCTACATTATTTGTATACAACTTGATTTATTTTCAACCCAAAATTGCAGAGAAAAAGGTATATTCTTATGCTACTCTTTTCAGGCTCACTTATTTATTTCCAGATTCCTCTGGAAAATCGTAAGACGTGCCAGAGTAATCACATCTGGAAATTGTCTTTTCTCTGCCAAGCAGGGGGATTAAGGACGAGGATGGGACCAGCATCTGCTGTTTTGTGTCTCAGCTGTACTCGACAGATCTACCTCTAACGTGTAAGAGAAGCAGCTCATCTTGGCCTCTCTTCTGCAGCAGCCAACTAGTGCCAAGAGCAAAGATGACTGCAGTTAAATAAATATCCTTGACTGCCACTTGCATCTGGTATGATATCAGCCAGTATAAATAAGCATAGCTTAAGCCTTCCACTTAATGCAACTGCCAGACTAACAATATTATGCATTTTAATAACACAAAACAGCATCACCACTCAGCTCTCTACAAGGATATAAACCCCTGAAGATTGTGTGTATATCATGAAGTAGTGGCCACAATCTCTCTGTGGACCTGTAAATTCAATTAATTTCTGTGCTCCTTTCCAGACGAATCAGCTCTGGCATAACTGGGTGTATTGCACACCAGGGTGTTCAATACTACACATGAAAAGGATCAATAAATTTTCTGTGCCTAAGACATGAGATCTTGTTCAGTTTTTAAAGCAGGTGCAGGGCTAGCTCCCAAAAGTGTGTTAGGGAAAAGTAAGGTCCTTCAATACCCACCTTATGCCCATGGGCCTTACATGATGCTGTCAGCCTGACAGAAGGAGGTTCATACTAAAAAGGCTTAGGCTACAAGCAGTGAGTGGAGGAGGCTGTTTCATGCACAGAGAGGATGGAAGATACAAAGAGAGGTTTGTGTGTAAAAAGATTGCACATGAATGATCTGGCAGTGCGTATATGCTACAAGTCTGCCTCAATGTCAATCCACAAATTAGAAAAATGAAAGTACTATGTGAAAAACTTGTCTTGACATCTCATTCGTGAGGTCCAGGTCAATACCTGTGTTAGTCACCTTGGCGGATTTCACATCAATTTAGCCCTCAGGTTTAGATAACAAGAACAATTTTTGTCAATTAATTTATTTTAATGTAATATATAATCAAATATATACAATTTTTCAGCTAAAAAGATCCATCTAATCATAGAATCATAGAATCATTTAGGTTGAAAAAGGCCTTTCAGATGACCGAGTCCAACCATTAACCTAGCACAGCCAAGTCCACCACTAAACCACGTCCCTAAGCACCACGTCTACACGTCTTTTAAATACCTCAGGGATGGTGACTCAACCACTTCCCTGGGCAGCCTATTCTAAGCAAAACACTCTTCTGCTTTTCAAATACATGGTGTCTTTCTGTAATTTTTACACTGTTATTTGAGAAAGAAGAAAGCACATCTTCTCCAAGTCGAGGTGATCTATGTATACAGACACCATGACAATGGTACATCTGCATTTTACAAGGATATCCCATAAGCACAAAGGTTTTATTGCTTATGTATTTAGATGAGAGGATTCTCTGCAGAAATGAAACAGGTCGAAAGGATTATATCTTCAATTCAAGATAGGATAAAAGTCTCCTAAGCTTAAGAGACACAAGTTGCTTTAGACACTTTTGGAAACAAGTCTTAACACTGAGCGTTTTTTAAAAAAATGTATCTAATTCAATCTCAGTTGAATATGAAAAAAAGGAATGCAATATTACAGGTTTTATTTAAATGGTTGGACTAGACTGCCTCATTACAATTAATAGTTGTCACATCTCAGGATAGCAAAGAATTTATTTAATATACAGTAAAAAGACATTATCTTTGGAACTTAGCTGTTAGAGCTATAGATAAAGACGTAGAAATTGAAAATGCATCTGTAAAAAAATTAGTTTGGACAAGAGACTTAAGACACTCAGTTGTTGTTCTGAAACAGTTATGGTGGTTTAAACGTTAATAATTTTGTTCTTAGCTATTTTCCACTTGAAACACTGCAATACATTTTTAAACTGCCATACTGAAGAATATTAATGATGCAACAAATTGACTAGTGCTACAGAGATGTATCTGGTTTTTTTATGAGCATATTTAATTGCACATGTTTCTTAAGTTTCTAATTACAACCAATACTAAAAGTGTCTAGATGCTTAAGGATGCATTTTTATATTTAAACATACCTCATTATTATTACTTATATGGCAGATAGTTCACTAAGATATAATGGTAGGATATTAAAGTGGATTAGAAAGCTCATTATTAAAACACCAGCTTGTCTGAATAGAAAGGAAAAAAATAAAGTACTCTAAATGGAATAAGCACCTCTTCATTTTCTTTCGCAAATCTCATTTTATTATGAGCTAAATGTCAGAGACATAAAGACGTAACTGGTGGCATGATCCCATCAGGGAGGTTTGTATATGTTATCACACTGTATTTAACATTATTTTCCCAAAGATTTTAAATAAAGCCAGTGAACTTTACTAATGCCTCAAATTTAAACCAAATGTGGTTTAGCCTATCTGGGGGTGGACTGTTTATTTTTAAAGAGTAATATATGACTGCAGTCCAATAACATCTCTTCCTGTATTTTAACTCCGTATTAGGGCAGACACCAATTATAAAATTGTGCTGTCAGGTTACCCCTCTAAGGGCAGTCACACACTTCATGTTTTCAGTGGCAAATTGAATTTGACATTTAATTTGAAGCCCAGGATACCATAATGTAAAACCTTCTGCAGTATTAGTGATAAAGCAGGAGGGCAGACATCCTGGCTGCCTCTTTTAAATAGTCCTCTCCATATTACCACTGCCTTCATTATTTTCTATGGGGACTTTTTTTTCCTGATCTTTAAAGGAAAATTGAAGTAAATGTTTAGAATCACAGTAGCTCACAACTAGAGCATTTCAGGTTCCTTTATAGATCAAAATAAATTATCTACTATAAATTTTATCCATACATGCTATCCAGACACCTTGTCATTTCTGAGTTTAGATCAATCTTTAGATAGCATAACTCTTAGTGGTTGGTGGTGCTGACACTTTCTCATTTGTTTATTCTTTAGAAGATAATTTAATTTTATGTTGCCCATGAAAGTGTGCTAACAGTGGTTGCAAGCCTTTTATTGATTGAATATTCATTTCTTGCAGAGATTTCTGTGTAAATTGGCAGCCTTTCTTTAAATGCACTTCAGAGTAAAGTATTGGACTGTAGTATTTTCAAGATGCAGCTTAAAACTCCTCCTTGCTTGACAGAATTAGTGTCAGAAATTAAGAATGTAATAACCTGAAAGTGCAAAGGCTGGTGTGATGCATCAGAAAATGGGATTTAGCCAGGATACTGGGTTAACCATCACTTTGGAGTTTAACATTACATGCCAAAAAAAGGAAAAAAAATATAAAAAAGGTGGGGGGGGGGCAGGGAAATACAGCAGCCATGAATTAAGCTGTGAAGTGTATGCTAGCTCAGAATCAGGCCCACAGACTCCAGTAGTATTACATTAACTAACAAGGGATCGCTGTGCTATTTGATATTCGTACACAAATATAATCAAGACCAAATAGGAGCATATTTCTATGGAATTATCCAGCCCACACAACACATTCATGTCTAATTCAGCATAACGCTGATTTTGCATAAACTGGCACTGTCTGATTTGCACAAAACTCTGCAAAGACCAGGTTATTTCCCTTTTTTTTTCTACCACTTCTGCATTCTGTGTCAAGTGGCTGAAGTGTTTTCAGTATAATTTTTGTCTTGTTGGCATCCTAAAATGGAGTTTACTGCCATGAAAATCAACAGCTTTAGCACTCCCTACAGAGTACCCACGTTTCCCTAATTATACCAAGAAGATGTCACAGTTCTGTCAGGAGAACTGGAAGGATATCTCCTGATTTTTCCCTCATTCATTGTTTTTTGTTTCTGAAATAGTTTCTGATTTTTTTTTTTTTTTTTTTTTTTTTTTTTTTTTTTTTTTTTTGGGGAGAGGACATCCTACTTAACTAAAAGCCATGAGCCTCTTACTGGTTTCCAAAGAACAATGTCATTGATTGCGTTGACAGTGCTTATTTCCACTGATCTTCTCCAGTTCTTTTGATGTCTATCAGAATTTGTCTTGCAAAAATTTGTCACTTTTCTTTAGCTTGTGAGTTCCAAACAGTTTTGGGTTGTATTCAATGACAGAGGACAATTTCTTTTTTAATTCTTTTCTTTGTTGGCATTCATGAGGGCAGAGAATTTAGAATTTAGAAGCAAGAACACAAGCTATACACAGCTTTAAGTTTTCAGCATGACATTTTCTTTGCTATATAAGATGCTTCAGTTTGGCAAATTCCTGTTGTCTATAAAATAGAAACTAAGAACCCCAACTCAGGAAAATGTAATGAAACATAATGAAGGAACTATGTACCTATTGCTGCTGGTGTGCTGAAATTCTGCTGGTGCATCAGGCAAAAATGAGCCCGTTAACTACAGGCCTGGGGCTACTGGATGTTCTGGTACATGCTGGACAAGTGTTGGCACATCCTATTAATTACCCAGAGAAGGCTCTATCAGGACAGAGTTTTCAGTCACTTGTTTGACAGGGAGTGAAGCATCAGGCCCATCGCTGCACCTACTTAAGATGATTTTTTTGTGTTTCTGGAAGATATGTGGAATGATGCCTTCTTTTAGTAAAAGTTTAGCCCTTCCCTTCCAAGAGACAGAAACCCCTTGGCACAGTCCTGATTAGTGGTTATAAGGGAACCAAGGTGGAATTGAGGTAGGAATTTAATGTGCTTCTCTTCCCTCCCTGATAATTAGTTGGAAACATAAGTGTTTTACAATTCAATTTCTAACCTCTGCTGCCAAACAAGAATAGCAGGATGGCTAATAGACAGAGTGACACTTATCTCTGAAAATGAATGCTGTCTCAGGATGACTTGTCACCTTCCTGCTCTTCACCAGAGGTTTCATGCAAAGCAGCAGAGGGAGAGAAGATGCCAAGAGGACACAGTGTGTGTAAAATAAGCTCTTAAAAACAGTCTGGTGATGCCTTTTGTTAAATGTGATGTTATGCTTTCTATTCTTCTTATCTTAGGTGTTCCCTTAGATTCTAGTTATATTAGTTGATCCATAAAAATTAACATGATCTGTCTGTACAACTCAGTATTGTGATAGGTCCCACAACAAAAATATCTGAACAATTGGAAAGAGAAAAGAATCCCTGGCATATTCATGTTATGTTGGAATGTTTAAAAAAATATTAAAAATGAAGAATGAGGATGTCATTACGTCTGATTATGTAGATTGCTATTGAAAATGGAGAGGCAGGTATTGTCTGTGTGTTGAACATTGTTTCTAAGTGGCAGCAGTGTATTACTTGCAGTCTTTCTGTTTGTATTTATTGGACTCCTTGGCCTTATAGGGTTATCTATTAAAGGGCCAAACCTTTATATGAATGAAAGTAATAAACAAACAAATTAAATAAATTATTTAAATAAATTAATCTGATTTAAAAATGAAACTTATTTTATAAATTGAACCAGACTTAAACAAGGACAAAGGGATATTAGAAATATGATAATCCTTTATAGTTTAATTATACAGGAAAGCAGGTATGTGTTAGCTTGGCCTTATTTCAGTAAATTGAAAGAGAAAGTTTCTCATTTTAGATCCTTCACTTCAGCACTTTCAGTGTATAATAAAAGATAATCTCCTAGGTAAGAAAAATCCAAAGCTAAAAACACACGAGAGAGTTCAAATCAAATGGGTGGGAAACATCTTATTATACCACTATTTAAAATTTTCAGTAAAGAAAACTTCATAATGCATCCAGGAGGAAAAAAAAAAAAAAAAAAAAAAAAAAAAAACANCACTAGTTTTATCACAGCTCCATGTACATCTTGTTAGTATTTCAGAAAATGTAACTCATGGAGGTACAATTAAAAAGAATTTCATTTTCAACTTCACACTTAGATGTGTAGATCTCTCCTGGCAATTTATTCACTAAGGAAGCAGACATTAAGAAACCAAGCAAGGCTACACTCAACCAAAGTGTTTATAGCAGTTATGCAGACATAAAAAAAGAAAATTAGTTAATACAAATATTACAACAGGAAATGGAGACTATCATCTGTTTTGAGCTTATTTTCATAAGCTACAGGGTGGAGAATTTTTCCTGAGTCATAGAAAACTCATGACCTTCAAAAAAGACATAGTGCAATGATATTGTGAAGAATTGAATTATGATATAAATAATCCACTTAATAAAATAATTATTTTCCTCACTATATTCTTTGCTCCCAGACAAATTGGGGTGTAGAATAAGTTTGGTAACAGCTTATATAGTAAGAGGAGGCAGCAGCTGACGAGAAATGGAGAGCCTGGTTTCTCAGCTTCCCTGAGAAGGTGGAAGATGGACATTCCTTCATATCCATCCACTTCGTGTCAGCACAATTCAGTTTGATTATTCTGTTACACTGGGGACAGAGGGAAGGAATCTCACCCTCCTCCCGGGGGGCCTGAGGATTCACTAAACAAAGCAAAGGTGCCACGGGAGGATCATCCCATATTTTCAGTGTTACAGAAGAGATGAGGAATAAGGAAAACAAAACAACTCTGATCTGAAGTCAGTGACAGGGAGACATTATGCAGTAAAAATAATCTAAAGACCAGAGGAGAATCAATGTGTTACCTCTTTTTATTTGTAAACTTCAGATCTGAATTAGCTGGTTTACTTGCTTTTTTATTTTAATTTACCAATTTTCCTCAGCTGTTCTTTTACAATGTAAATTGTATGTCACCATCGATGACTGAGGTGAATGATTAAAGACAGATCATGGCACTCTGCCCCCAAATAACTTCTGTTTTCATAGCACAAGCAGATTAAATATTACAGGATAGCTACAAATCCAAAAATAAAACTGCTGTGTCTCCCATTCCTACATACATTGCTGTAGCACGTCTTACCCCCAGCTGTCCTTGTTTGTTGGCCTCTACAAGCCAATCTTTTCCCTTACCTATTTGCATATAATATACTAGAAAGTTAATGCAGTACGAGTTGCCTCATTGTTTAGTATCTCTGCTTTTTTTCTTTCCACAAAGAAAACAAAAAATTTGGAGAAGTCCTTTTCTCCCTTGTGAACATTAGTATTTTATCATTCTGCATCACCTTCAAGAGTCTTCAGGAAGCAATGCAATCCAAAAAGACAGTAAGACATGAAAAAAGAAAAATAGAACAGTCACAACTCCTTTCTATGGGTAGTTTCATCAGCGTCTCTCTCAGATGATCAAGGACAGGACTGAAAATTGTCTCCAGCACACCATTTCCTGCTGTTGCTTCAGCCAATTTCCCTTGGCTACTGCCCACTAGCAGCAGCTCCAAACAGCCATTGGCAACAACAGCTTCCAAGCTGAATAAATCAATTTTCATTCTGAACAATATTTATAAAAACAAGTGTCCTTTTTAACCGTTGTCCATCAAACAAAAGATGTTTTAATTGTTCTTACAATTATAAGGTGTCATTCTTTTGACAATGCAACAGGAAACACGAACAACAATGTAGTGTCACAATAATTACAAATGCCTGATGTGCCGTTTTCTACATCTTGGTTTATTCAGTAGTGTAAACTTAAGTGAGAATAAATTAAGAAATTCTGCAGACCACTAGAGAACTTTAGCACCAGGGTCTCTCTCCTACAGGCATTGCAATGTTCATTACATTCTCCTGCATGTCCCTTCTTCTCATGAAGATAAACCACCATGGTTCTTCACCATCATTTATCCCTTCCGCTTTCCCAATGCAACAGACATTAGGCGCAGGTTTCTGGCCAAGACACGCGTCACTATGTCCGGTCACAACAGTACCCACTGGCAGAGGCTCAGTCAGTTGGAAGACTAAAGAAAATGCTTCAGAGCCTCTCTAGTTACAGAAGTGAACATTTGTACAGATGTACATATATTGAACCTACATGTATGTAGGTACATACATAGATTTAACCTTACCTTATTGCCTTACATACTAACAAATTTAACTTGGCAAGACTTTTATCAATCTAAACATATCAGTTTAATGTCCAGATGTCCACCTAGTATGGTCTTTATACAAATATTTTGTTCTATAGGGTTAAAAAAAGCAATTTTTGTTTGTTTGTTTGTTTTTTTTAGTTTTACCATTTTTACCTAAACAGTACAGATAGCAAAACTGGGGGTGGAGGTGGTTGGTGTTTGGTTTTTTTGTTGGGTTTTTTGGGGGGTTTTTGGTTGGGTTTTTTTGTGTTTTGTTTTGTTTTTGTTTTGTTTTGTTTTGTTTTGTTTTGTTTTTAAAATTATTAGAAGGCTTTTGTGGAAAATAAAGCTACTGATGTTAATTTTTTGTGTGGTATACCAAGAACATTTTTGAGACTGATACCAAGAATAATTTTGAGACTTTAATTTTTAAAATTAAATGCATTACTTTTAATTTCTAAAAATTATATGATACAAAGGCTTTCTGGAAATTGTTGCATGGTCTTTTTAAAAAAGAATTAATATACTAAATAACAGTATTGGTATTTAAGGCAACATATTCTCCCAACTAATTTGAGGAAAAGATACAGAACAGTAAAATTGTTTGTTTGTTTATTAAAGAACAGATGGTATTATGTGCAAATAAAAATATTTCTTTTTCTATGTGTTGTTATGCATACATTTTACTTTTTTGCAGACAAACTTGTTGCATAGGTATGTAAACATAAAATATTGGAAAGACTAAGACAACCTTAGAGATAAATGATACATTTGAGTACCTAGCTGTACATCAGTGCTTTGACATATGGAATGACAAAGTAAACAGTAGGTAATTCAGAAAGGCTTTTGTATGAAAACACAACCATAAGAAGCAAGAAAACAAGAAATAAGTCACTATAGAAGGCGGCACTTAAAACACAATTACTTTACTTTGAGTGTTATGTACCTTTAAAAGAGGTTCAACTGGGCAGTCATGACCTTCGGCTAAGTAAATATCTCTGTCTAACTGTTTAGGCTTTTTAAAAATGAGTGAGACAGGAAGAGTTAAAGAGATTATATCATTCATCTTTCTCCTTCAGGAGCAATTCTGATTACAAAACAGTCCATAGAAAGCAACTGGACATGTTTATCACTCTCTGGGTATACCCCATGACAGCTGTAAACCTGTTATCGTTAAGATTCAAACACTATTGTTATTTTTCCACCTTGTTTGCAAGGTAGAGATCTTTCTATGAAATACATCAATATTGCTGGTCTTATTTTTCAATTTCAACTATAAAACACAGATTTTCTCTGAGCTCAAATTTTTTTTGTTGTTGGAGTTACTGGAAATATAGGTGGACTATAAAAAGATCCATTTAATACTAAATTAAGTGACATACAGATAGAGAAATTGAACTTACACAAACAAAAATAGTCTTAAAATATTTTCTTCTTTAGCTGGCAAATATGTATTTCTTCCCTTTAAAATAAAATATTAGTTTATCTTGGTAACTTGCTAAGAGAAATTAATCCAATATAATTCAAGTTAAAGTTGCCCAATTAAGAGCATCCACAGAGCAGTATAAAGTAGTTCAAAATCACAAGTTTAAAAAATCAATTTAATTAATTCAGTGAAATGTACAAAACAGCTCTAGTAATTAGTGAAATCAAAGACATATATAGTCTAAATTTAATTGGTGACTATGTGGCTACTTGACCACATCATGGTCAGGTTTCGTGATCAGTGTGATGATCATCAGAGTTTTCAACGCTAGCACTCAAACTCACACAATTAACATTTAATGTGTCATGGTGTTTAGTCTTGCCAGAAGCTGAACTGTGCTTGTTCTTCCTATCATAAAACATAAAGAGACTGTTATTACTTAGTGAACTTCTAATTATTTATTTCTCTGTTTAGCCTTTATAGATTCATCCTTCTAAAGACTGACAAAATTATTGAAGTTGTTATAAAGAAGGGTTGAAATAAAACATTATCGCAGAATCACAGAATCACAGACTGGTAAGGGTTGGAAGGGACCTCTGGAGATCATCTTGTCCAACCCCCGTGCTAAAGCAGAATCACCTAGAGCAGGTTGCACAGGATCATGTCCAGGCAGGTTTTGAATATCTCCAGAGAAGGAGACTCCACAACCTCTCTGGGCAGCCTGTTCCAGTGCTCCGTCACCCTCAAAGTGAAGAAGTTTTCCACACGTTGAGATGGAATTTCCTGTGTTCCAGTTCGTGCCCATTGCCCCTTTTCCTATCACTGGGCACCACTGAGAAGAGTCTAGCCCCATCCTCTTGACATCCACCCTTTAGATATTTACAAGCNCAATATAATTCAAGTTAAAGTTGCCCAATTAAGAGCATCCACAAAGCAGTATAAAGTAGTTCAAAATCACAAGTTTAAAAAATCAATTTAATTAATTCAGTGAAATGTACAAAACAGCTCTAGTAATTAGTGAAATCAAAGACATATATAGTCTAAATTTAATTGGTGACTATGTGGCTACTTGACCACATCATGGTCAGGTTTCGTGATCAGTGTGATGATCATCAGAGTTTTCAACGCTAGCACTCAAACTCACACAATTAACATTTAATGTGTCATGGTGTTTAGTCTTGCCAGAAGCTGAACTGTGCTTGTTCTTCCTATCATAAAACATAAAGAGACTGTTATTACTTAGTGAACTTCTAATTATTTATTTCTCTGTTAGCCTTTATAGATTCATCCTTCTAAAGACTGACAAAATTATTGAAGTTGTTATAAAGAAGGGTTGAAATAAAACATTATCGCAGAATCACAGAATCACAGANCTCAACCCGCCTCACAAATTATGACCTAAATAACTTCACTAAACAATCCAAGTTAGTTCCAGCAAAATCATACAAAGACTCCTGTGTGGTAGAGGAAAGGAAAAAAAAGCAATCAAAAAGCAAATGACAGAGAGATGAAATATTTTACTAGATCCCAGCTCCAAAACTTCCTCCTTCTTTGTTGCACATCAGATATTTTACTTATTCATGAATTAACTGTCATGATAATCTTGAAGAACATATTGTATTGATTATCTTCATTATCACACAATGGTGCAAAACTGCCATTAAAACACATTTAAAATTATGTGAGAGACAGGAACTAATTTTTTGTTAACTATCTTAACTATCCACTAACACCACCATGTCTGATCAACATCTTTTCTATTAAGAATACCAAGACTTTTCTTTGTATTGGCTCAAAAGAAACTCTTGTTTAAAAATATTCCAGTCTTTTTTTTTTAATTATTATTTTTAATTTCTATTTTTATTCCTTAGGTCAGCTGCTAACTTTCCCACTTCTTTCCTACAAACATTAAGATTTCCACCATTTTATCAAATACTCTAGCTTTAGTTTTGCTCTGAATAGGAATGTTACAGACAAGCAGTAACCCTTACTGTTTTTCTGGCTGCTCTGGCCAGATGTCCTCATTCTTAACCAGAAGCAAGTCTAATCTGAGCACCTCCTCTTCTCCACTACGTGTAATAAGCTTTTTCTTAGAGAAACTGATACCTGGTAGTAACCTCAGTATCACAAGTTCCTACTTTGAAAAACATTTTATAAACCATGTATCTTAACATGAACATCCAAAGAGAAACAAAAATAAATGAGCCATTAAAATTAAATCATAATGTTGTCCTATCTTCTGTTCTTATTAGTACATTAACATTTTTTTTTTCCCTAATTGAGAGCAGCTATGGAGTGTTAGAGACAGATTTTGTAATCCATGCCACTGTTGGCTTGGATTTTTTTCCCTCTGCTAATCCTTCAGCAATAATTTATTAGAACTACAGAGACACGAAAACCACACTAAATCAGAAAAGCATGAGAAACTGAAGAGAAACTAAAAAAGCTGTATTAAAAGAAAATAAAGAACCTTTAAATGTTATTTTTTGCCTACAGTTTTACATGGGCTTTTGTCCCTAGAAAGCAAAAAGAGACCAGTTTCAACCGTATCTTCTGTAAGGAAACAAAACCAAACATACTGACTCTTGAGCTATTCTGTCCACCACTGTTGAGTCACAGACAGCAAGAGTTTTCATTACTGCTGTACACAGACACAGTCTGTGAATAGATACTTCTACACACCTTCCACTGCAGGATTTCAAATACTCACTACAGCAGCTGGCAGGAGTTGTGCGTGTGCCTTGGGAAACCTTCTGACACTGCCACATTAACTGCCTTTACAGAACTGCCGCTAATTCTGGGCTTGGTTCACACAGTCCCAGTGGAGGGCTGATTTTTAACCCGAGAAAGTCCTCTATGTGTGAGGCTCTATCATCTCAAACATCATATTGTCTTTTTTATTAGAGGAACAAGAAAAATATTTTATTTACAGCACAATGGCATCACAATTCTGGATGTTACAATCCAGTTGTGAATATGAACCACAAGCAACCACCTATGTAAATGGCCCTGACTAGCACAACTGGCGTTGCAGAAGTACACTCGGGGACATCTTACAGGATTATACTTTAACTGAATATCTCTAGTACATCTTCACTCATTTGACACATTCTTTTCTCTTTGAAGAATCAAAAATAGCTGTATTGATTTTTTTCAAGCTATACATACATTTCTTGGATAACAAGTTTGAGAAGCTGCAGTCCAACATCAATTTATGGGGAAGTTAAAAACTACTGAAAATCATGACATGAAATGAAAAATATTTCTCAGCAGCCTTAAAGATGGAACAGTAGCAAAAACTAGAGAGAATTGCATCTTTGGTCTAGCAGGAGATATAAGCATAGATCCAGACTCTAAGCATACTATGTAATCCTTAATTGATGAATCCATCCATAGGAATTAAATTTTGCTCTGAAATCAGGTTACCAGATGAGGATAATTTACAAATGCCAAAATGTCTACTGCAACTAGAAAAGCTAGCTGACTGTTATCAGAACTAGCTATTTATTATTATCATGGCTTGGTACAGATAACACATTGGAAAATATTCCTTGGAAAGCTGTCTTAACTAGAAAACTTTCCAAAATGGAAAATGAAATTTCTTATTTTAGCAGTTATGAGTGTGTTAATGCATGTGACTAATTTTTGTGGGTTTTTTTAATCCAAGATTAAACAGATAAATACAGATCTCATTATACTACTTAATTGAGAATCTATTCAAAAGGCCCGTTAAATAAATAAGAAGATATATGACAAATTATAACTACCTCCAATTTGCAATAGGCCCCTGCCATTAGTTGATACTCGGCCTGCTCATGAAAAACAGAGGAGGTGGAAAACCAGACCAGTCAACATCTCAGTCTGAGAAAAATAAGCTGTTATATTATGGCTTTCTGAAGGAATTTAATTGCCTTTATTCTGCTGAATATGAAGAGAGACAACTAGACAGCCATCTTTATAACATTACAGAAATGAAGTAATTCTTCAAGGAAGTAGGAACAGATGGATTAACTTTTCATATACTAATATCTGTCTGCAGAGAGATGCCAGAAACCTGAGACAAATTTGTTCTCCCTCCCTAAGAAAGTTTAAAAAAATGTATCAGTGCTTTATACGAGCTAGTATTTTCATGTTTTGTATCAATTTGAATACTACATCCTAAACAAGCAAAGTTACAGGCATGAAAGTATCATTCAGAAATAAGGATGGTAACAAAAAAAGGTGTAAAAAGTTCACAGTGCATTTTAATGAACTTTTTTGATCAATCAAGGAAGATTTAATCTCTTAATATTGTCATTGTTGTATACAGATTTGAATGGCAGCATTCACAAACATTAAGCTTCTCGTACCTTAAAATGGAGAGACTCCCTTTTTCAAAGTAAAATGTATTAAAAGAGTTAAAACCAATTTTTGAAGAAATAAGTGCACATAGTAAAGCTCTAGGAAAAATGAATGTACAGGGCAACACTCTACACAGGAGAATTGATACACCCAGTAAAGAAAAAGAGGTACAAGATAGTATATGCTCTAACCAACACTTTTTCTAAGGAATGGATTATATTGTCAAAGAAGAACAAGACAAACTCTGTTTAAGACTTAGAAAGCAAAGCCAAACCATGGAGCAGTCAGTTTTGATAAAGAATACATCTTTTCATTTAAAGATAAATTCATTACTACCAGAGATTCTTTGAATATTAAAAATGTGACAAATTACAAAAGCAGAATATATGAATTACAGGATTTCTAAACAAAAATTCTAAACTCCCTTGGATGGCACTGTAGTATTTTCGTTACTAAGTAAAGAGATAAAGAGTTTATTTGAATGACAATGCAAACAGGATTTTTCTAGTAGAGTTATTTCTGAGACAGTGAGGATTCAAGCAACACACCAATGAAATTGCTATCAGCAACAGGAAATACCCAGATTATGATGGTGGAAGAAGAAAAGCTGCAATACTTGGCGCAGTACAGTTTTCTCTAATTGCATGAAAATGTATTGCCAGAGCTGCCTTTTTACAATAGAATATGAGGGATTTATAAACACAACTTTTATAAAAAAAGCTTTTAGTGGATACAGCTGACACATATTACTGACAACTAGCAAAACAAAATATGCTAAAGGTTAGTAAATCTGTCTGAAAAATAAAACAAAATAATGTTTCTTATAAAAGCTTGTACAGTACAAACAGCCAAAACCCACTGAAGTTTAAAGCAAGGGACATTGAATAGTCTGCTAGTTAAGTGTCACAAGGAGAAGGAACTAATATTTTTACATTTAGGTCAATGGTGTTTTCGTATTACTTTTCCTTAATGAAAATTATTTCTCAGTTACTAAAAGTTTGAAAAAACTTTAAAAAATAAAAACATTTCAGAATGTCAATGTTGTAGGTTACTGAAACCAATGAAATTGTTATTATAAAAGTTTGGGACTTTATTAATCTTCTTTCAATTCATGTATTACTACATTGTATGTCTAACATGTAAGAATCAGCAGTTGTGTTGTCTGTATTGTTGAGATGTCAACTGCCAAGATTAAAAATGTGTCTAAAAAGTGTCATAACCTATTTTGTCTGATTTCTAAATACTGTAAAACAGAACCATGTTAGAATAATATGTTTCCTGGAAAGGCAAGATGAGATAGTAGAAGCAGCAGAACAGATTATGAACTGGAGTTTCTGACGAGCATGCAGATATGTATTTGACAATATCAAACTTTCCTCATTTATTAGTTTATTCTTTTTTTCTTGTCAACAATACATGTTCAGTTCTCCAATATCTGTAACCTATGCATGGGTTCCCATGGAACCCAAGGGCCATGGGTTTTATTATCAATATTATTCGGGATGTGGAAATCCCCAGGGAGAGTGCTAAATAGTTATTCTGTTATTGCTGAGAGTTAAACGATAAGAGAAAGACATATTTCTTTCATATTACTTCTATAAATACTCCTTGCCAACAATTGTCAGCAGCAAATGTTAAAAATGAAGGCTGCCAGAGGAGAGCTTGACAGTGCAGAACTTCCTTTTGGATTGATTGTCAGGTAAAAAGATCAGTTGCACAGAAAGCTAAAGTTAGCCTTTTGAATTTATTTGCAGATTAATAATAATTACGAAGAAAAAAAGCTTGGAGTCAAATGAAATATTTTGCAGCTGTATTCTAAAACAGATTTTGTTTTTATTTTAAGTGGTTATTGAAATTATATTACCTTTTTGATATAAAGCTAATTACATGAAGAAATTTCATTTATGTTCCTTCACACAGTTTTTATGTTGCACAAAAGTCATATTGTTCCCTGAGAAAGGATTGAATTTAAAATTTCAGCTAGACTGATATCAAACAGATTTCAAGCAATAAAATGAATTGTCTAAATCATAAGTTTTATGTCATTCAAATTTATCTCAACTATAGGCAGAGGCGATGCTTCACAGCCCTGGACACACGAAATTTAAGTACTGTAGCCACGCAAACAATTGGAAACACAGAAAGCTGTAGGTGCGATTAACAAGCACTTTATTTTAGGACAATGAGCAAGATACCTGGTAGTATATCAGAAGACTGACCAACGTCTACGGAAGTCCTGTATTATATGCATGTGAAGCAGCAATTTTTCAAACATGGCATTGCAGGGTACATAACATGCACTAAATGGATTGCAGTCCATGATTAGGACTTGCATGTGCATTTAACAAAAGAATAACAGGATTACCCAATTTGTAATGCACGGTAAAAGGTGCCACTTAGTCAGAGAACATAGGACATAAGACTATAAGCACTATAGGATGTAAAGAGTATAAAGATGAATTGTAATTTGAGGCCACAGACTCAAACTGCTACAAGGTGAGATCCCACTGTGTGCTACATATCGCCTGAGTAGAGAATTTAATTTGCTGCTGTATTGTACCACTGAATAAAAGGAACTGTGGATTCACCCTCTGAGTCTAAAAAAGTTTGAGTGAATTCAGCGTTTGATAGAAGTGGAATTTGAAAGGCTCTGGATGAATCAGGTGCCAAGTAGCTGCATCTCTAAGTGCCAGCGCTGGGCACTCAAGGTGGCAGTCCCAGCTGCAGTTTAAGCGTACCCTTGTCCTTCCACAGAATTGTCACCAGCATTAGTTGATGTTGTAAATAGTCAGTCTCTATGTAATTGACGTATGTCTATAATAGTCACCAGCTATTTTCTCCAGAATTTCTAAGTTTCTAAATATCACCTTGTCTTGCTATATATTTATTTGTTTGTTGGTATGTTATGGTTTTGTTGTTTTTTTTTTTTTTTTTCTTTTTTAAGATAGAGACAACAGTATTTGGGGAAAGTCTGTGACACTGGATGAGATTTTACACGTGTTCTGCTCCAGACCTTAAAATTCTCCTGAAGCATTTCATATGCCTTGAGGAAAGGCTGAAATGAAATATAATTACCATCTTCACCCTTTTCCTTTTTTCTTGCCAAGGATGATGTATCAGGTTTTCAAGTGGAAGATGCATTCTGATACATAGCAGCATTAAACTTGTATTTTTCAGACGACATCTACAGAATGATTGTGATAGCAGAAAAAACAGCTCTGCAGAGTAATGGAAATGCAATGATACAGAAGCATTTGAACCCTTGGAAGTTAGGGGTGGAAAAAGTATACTACTGCTTTTCAACACTTTGATTATTTTTTCCATTGGAAACTCTCCGATGGGTGATCTCCACAGAGAATCCCTTTCGGCAGGCATTCCGATTAAACTGTAACGTGGTTTGACTCTGAGAGGACTAAGAGGGAACAATGTTGAAAGACATCACTGAAAGTTTAGTACTGCTTTTAGAGTATTGAATTTAATTTGAAGAGACACCTTGGTCTCATTATTTAACTCTTACGAACAACCTGACAGGCTGCAAAGAAATGGCAATTTTTTTCTTTATTTTGTCCTATAGATGGTCTCAGAGTTCCAGTATAATATCCCGATTTCTCAGTTTAATATGTGGATAGTAAAATTGTCTAAGTAGCTAGCTGATGCTTCTTTAATTTCTAGTTATTTTCTAGAACTCTAGATATCTGAACTTGAAAACCAGGTAGGTCTTGTCTTTTCATATATAGTCACCAGGTCCTCTCCTCTCTTTAACTATTCAGACAAAAGAAAAATGTGCATTCACTTTAAATAGAGTACAGTCTTTGGCCATTTCTAGAACTTCATGTTCTACTTTAAGGGAGTAAAAACCATGAACTAATACATCTCTAGGTATAACATATTTTCCATTTCGGTTTTCAAAAAGAAGAGGAGATTCCAAATCATAAAGAATCCAGAAAAAAATTGTTGTTCTTGACATTTCCTATATATACAGAAAGTTCAGACAGATGTATAATGAAAAAATAAAGAAGCTGGCCAGCCAAAAGTCAAAATATAAAAGACCTAAATGTCATAGAGTCTGATTTTCAGGTCTTTTGTCTAATGCAACTTTAAAAGCTTAAAGCAATGGTGCTTTCAAATTAAAAAAAATATCTTTCTATAAAGAAATATTTCTATGGTGCTTTCTAAAGGACATAGGAAAAAGTCACAGTGAATTAATGAAGAAACTAGTTATATTAAAAGAAATTATTACTTTGGTCTTGATATTTTAAACCTTGAATTACTTCTCACATGGATGGTTGTATAGCCTCCCAACAATTTTGTATTTGCACTGTGATCCAGTGATACAGACCAGCAAATTCAAACACTGGTAGTAGCATAACGTTGCAGCAAGAACTTCATAAGGAGGTTTGATCTTGAGTAAATACCCCTAGGTCAAAGCAGCCATCCAGGCTGAGCTCTGTGGTGCTGCTGATAACTCTTTTTTCCTTACCACGATTTTAGGGCTTGTAGGAGAGTGTCTAGCTGTAAACATACCTTTAAATTGCTGTAATAATTTCTAACACGTCAAACAATTACCTTCTTTGAACTGTTCCTCTTTGGTTACACTAGTAATTTTTTTGCTGTAAGGTTTCCTTTTTTCTACCTTTCCATTTTTCTGCATGTATCAGAGAAGTACACAGATCTTTATGTGGTGTTCAAAATACTCCCCTTCTGTCTAGAGTGTAAGACTTCCACAGATACAATTGATCCATTTCTAAAGTGAGACCCAGCATTGTAGTAACTTTCCTCAAACTGTATGAAATTGCATTCTTGTAATTTACTGTCCAAAGTGAGACTTCCCAATAAAATTGCTTAGATCAGACAGAAATAAAAAAATTAGACCTGAGAGACTTCTTCGTATAGTTTTTGGTTCCCTCTACAATTTACGGAGTTATGAATTCTCAGCTGCCCAGAGAAGGCTGGAGGTGAGACAGGGCAGAAGAATGGATGTGAGCACTAATGCCATATTGTGCAGAGATACCCTCCTTTTCTGAAGGATCGCTAGTGGGTAAGACTGAAAGCTGTTACAGCAAAAAGGCATGGAAAGAGCTGACTCAAAGAAATAGTGAGGATTTCCTCATGCTTCTTCTTTCAGGCTGTTACACGGTAAAATCCAAACAGCAATACATGGAGTTATCCAGTTCTGTTCATTGCTTTTCCCCGAAACTGTCCATTGGCACAGATTTGAAATTTCCATATCTAAGCAGTAAAGATCAGATTTGGTCTTTATTCACCCATCAGACTGTGAAGGGAAGCAAATTACTTTGGGCCCTCTAGAACCTTTTTGAGTTTTAGAAGTAGTAACATTGCAGGTCTGCTTTAAAAACAAATGGTACTTGTCTCAGCAAAGGGCTTTGGAGATGCCATGAGGAATGCTTTCACTCTCATCACTGAGACATGGAAAGTCATTTGGAAAGTTCTGCAAGTGACTCACATGGCTTATTGCCTACAGCATCTGCAAAAGCGTTGATAAGAACAATGCCTAAATTAAACTGGCACTGCTGTATCCAAGAGGTTTTTCTGAGTTGCACATGGGTAACAACCAGCCTTACAAAGTGGGAGCACAAATGCCTTTCTTCTACGTGGCAGGGGACAGAGAACAACATTCCTTCTTACTGGCATCGGTCCAAATATTATTAATCATTTCCAAAGAATAACTTTATGCTTGTGATAGTTACAATGCACAAAATCTATCTTGCAGTTTATGATTTTGGGAGGGAGAAGGATACTGGGATAAAAGTTGGTTAAACAACACCTACAGAAACTCATATTTTCTTTCCATCCTGTTTAAGCAGCTGTGAATCTCTCTGTAAGCATGTACACAACGAAATCCCCCAATTTCTATTGATATCCAGACCCCAAGTCTTGTCACTTTATCATGTACATGGAAAAAAATCTTAGATAGTTATACTACACTGTCAATTTTAACACTGCCTTTTTTGTCTCTTAAGAGGAATTGAGGGTATAATCATATATGACACTTGATATTTCTTCCTGAGTCAGTATTGAATAATCTATCAAACATGAAGTGAAACTTGCTACCACAGGAAATCACTAAAGCCAACATTTTACAGTCAAACCTGAAAATGTAGTTTTTACAGACACACACACAGAGGCACACAATCTGAGCTGGTTGATGCTTTTAAGTTAGAGACCATAAACACCCCCAAACTTTTCACCTCATATATTGTTTATATAGCTACTAAATAGTTTTACTGAGCCATCTTCAGTTACTCATTGCCTGACTGCTCCATTTCTTTATCCATGTTGCGTGGGAATTTTCCCAATGGCTTTAAGGAGTCAGATACATGTCTGGCATCAACACTTCAAAGGGATGAGTGGGTAACATCTGAGAATGCTCTGTCAATCATGTACTTGGGTGACTGCCTGTTAGATGCAAAATCGTGGACAGAAAAATTAGATTACCCTTTTCAAAAGCTACTGTATAGTGATAACAGTAAAAGTTGCCTGAGGAGTCATTTTAAATGTTAGACTTCCACACCAGAAAACTGTGAATGGTTTGATTCTCAACTTTTTATAGTCTTGAGTATCTGGATATTCTATGCCTTGAAGATCTCCAAATCCTTGAATTTATCATGGACAAGTACATAAAACATACCCTCCCCCCAAAAAAACCCAAACAAACAAAACAAAAGAAACAACAAACCAACAAACAAACCCAAAACCAACAGAAAACAAACAAACAACAAACCAACAACCAATCAAACATCTTTTTTCAAGATATTTTTTTGTCATCAAGCAAAAATAATACAATTTTTGAGCAATACAACTGTGTAAAACAGCTCACTACAACTGCTGCACATCCATAAATTTCTGTTTCAAGCACTAAACTATCAGCCTCTTCTGAAACCTACTGCTTCTCTACGTGACTTCATGGTATTAGATCCTAGGACTCAAGATATGAAGAATGGTAGTTTATATTGAATCAATTTCTTCTTTCAATTAAGCAAAATGGTAAACAGTCAAAGTATACACTGCCATGACTAGATGCTTTATGCAAATGAGTATGCTTAAGAACTAAAATTACTTAACCTGCATTTGCCCTTTACAGTCTGGTGCAACAGAAATGCAAAAAGGGAAGGAAATTCCTTTATTTGCTGAGGTTTAGAGGTTTACTGCCTTTTCCACTAAGTCAGTTGTAGTTACTGACCTCATGGAATTGACTGCCATGGAAAATGAGTTAATACCGTATATATCAACTCCTTGTAATAGTAAAGCTAAAGAGTGAATCATTGAAACATTTCCAAGAACAGAGAATAATTAACCAAACCTTAGAAGAGTTAATACTTTGCTGTTATTGCTTTCATCTCTAAAGATAAAAGAACTGTTTCTTTTCACATCCGTCTCCTGCAGACTTCAGTTTTCTTTTTGCAAACTGAAATGAAAATTGACAGTGCTAAATTTACAAGTACACTAATGTATGCATATCACTGCTGTTCTAAGCGTGACTTTGGCTCTTAAACATCTTTAAGTTTTCCAAGAAGTTAACAGTGTTTTGAAAATTTTCCTACTAATCAAAAATTATTTCTGGAAAGAACCCAATGTGTATTTTAGTGATGAACAAACAGAATTCAACTGGGATATGGAAGAACTTCCCGGGGTTTTTTTTCCAAAGCAGCTTCTTGAAAATTGAAGTGATTTCCTTTCATAAAAGATTAGCTGATAGTCAACCTCATCAAAACATTTGATTACTAATACAGAACAATCACCCACGGCAATTTTCATAATAAGCACCTGAAAGAAAAACAAGATTAACATTTCCAGTTACCTGAAAGAAGCATTAGACTGTATCTATTTAATAACTGTCTGAATGAAAGAACGTACAAAGCAAAATGCATCTTATATGCATTGCTTTAGGATTTGTATTTTTGCTTTGTGGGGATGGGAAATTACTGTTAGGACTATAAAGAGGACATCAAACTTGACAGTTTCTGGAATGAAGTACCTGTCAAAAAACAACTCGCCACCTACCTGCCAGCTGGTTATTTAAATATACAAAATCAATTCCCTTGCCTTGTTGCTGCAAAACATTGCTTCAGAGAACAAATCTTTCTTTAAACATAAATGACAACTTTAGGAAGTAAGGTGTACATTCTCCTTAAAGAAGATTCAGGATTTCTTTGTGTCACAAACCTAGGAGATCAGCACTATAAGAGAGAAGACAAGGAAATACCTATGTCCTTTTACAACCACAATAACATACCCCTTTCAAGTAGTCACCTGAGAAAGAATGTTAGAACTAAGAATCACAAAGCTGGTAAGAAATTTGGGTCTATTACTACAGGATTTTTAGGGTTGAAGTGCATACTAAAAGAAAGTTTAGTTCATGGAACACAAAAGTTTTGTGCTGTGCATGTGAATAAAATCTTCAAATTATCTAGCAGGCATTCTCCAAACAAGAATAAAACAAGGCATTGTTCAGTATTACAAATGAAGCAATACTTAAAGTGAGGAATTTCTGTCTGTTAGACCATGACTACCTCAGAAAGATGTGTTTTACAGAATTAGATATGAGAACTTTGTAATAAACATTTTAAAATACAGTTATAACTGAAAGTTGAAAATGTATCTTCCTTTTATTGCAGGATAAGAAGCACCTGGCTAGAGCTACTAATGTGTGGTAAATTGTCATCTTTCAATAGCACAGGTTTTCCTTTAAAACATAATCTAAGATGCCTCTCAGATATTAAATCCCTGCAAGAATGGGAAAAAAACATTGCCTTGCTTTTAGACAAATACAAATATTATTAGAATAAAAGAAAATAAGATTATAGCACTTGATAACAAAGACATGCTCTGTAGTGCTTTGTAGTGAAATTGCTTTTTTCTCAGTGTAGTTGAAAATGTGATTATTATTATTATTAAAGCTAACAAATCTAAGATATTATTATGATGGTAAACTAAAAGCGTCCATTGTCTGAGAACTTCCCTGAGATCTGTGCTAGAAACTTAAACTGAAGAATTCTGTCTTGGGTAAGACACTTGTCAAGCAACAATCTTGAAACACAGCATTGCTTCTACCTGAAAAATGACTACACAGGCAGGTGATGATGAATAGGAATTTAGTCAACGTATGCCCAGCAGAAAAGTAGCATGAACTTATGGCTTCTAGGCTAGAGTCAGTTCATGAGTCTGTGTTTATCTAAATGTACCCACAGGTACATTACAAGTGGGATTACAGGTGACACCCACGAGTTAATATTAGAGTAGGTATTTCTGGTTTACTGGTAGTACAACTAGCCAGGTAAAACAGTGTGGCTTGCTCTGGGGAGTTTATAATATTACGTAGGAAACCTATGAATGAGCTCACAGCTCTGTGGTTTATTGTATTGGTACTGTATTTATTGTACTGTAGTGGTCCAGTTTTATTGCACTGTAGTGGTCCAGTTTTATTGTACTTAAGGTTTTCATTCCAAAAGTTGTTATCTTACTACATATGTGGGAGAAACGTGTACACAACTCTGCAATATCTTTATGGAACACATCACAGCTAGGAAAAATAGTTCTGGAAATTGTCATCTTAGTTCCCTGAGTCACTGTCTCCAGATCCTAAACACAGAAGTATAAACATGAAAACTGTTAAAAATTTTCTCTTCTAGTGTATCTGACAGACATACTATATAGTATGAAATAATCCTCAAGTCCCCTTTCATATAGACAGTGCCACATAACTGCCTCCATATCCAGATGTTAAAGCTTACCACTCAATAACTGTTTTTTGTCTTGCACACCCTATTATGCTATCAATATAAACATATGTCACAAAGAAAAGTTTATTTGTGGAGGCAGAGCCTTGGAAGAGGAGGAAACATAAGACAAAATCAATACCAAAACAAAATCAATAAAATAAATTAGATCTACAGTATTGTTCATCCTATTCCTGTTTATATTTTATTTACCAAGTCGTCAGCATTTTTTTACTGTAAATTAAGTTTTTGCAATTGCTCCAGTGTACTACATGCAGTGTTACAGAAACCAGATCTAACTGTAAAACTCAGAGGGTACACAAGTCTTGCTTCTTCATTTATTAAAAAAAAAAAA